>JARHVA010000015.1:382500-527500 GCA_037957365.1 Torreya grandis | reverse complement strand
TTTAGATGAACTACTTGAATGGGGCTAACAATGCCTTATGCATGTGTTTCCAATCCTTGTCTTGTATATTCCATTTTTTGTAAATATGTAAGCCCAAATATATATTTAACATGATATGTTGGTGATTATGTAATTGAAATGAAAGATGAAATGTGTGTCCCTATCGATTCAAATTGTCATGCATGTGATTGCATATGAGAAATCATATGATCCTCAAGTAGTGTTAATATACAATACGTAAATGGTTCCTGATCTAAAGGACATGTATATATGTATCCTTAGTGACTTAAATTTAAACATACTTGTAGAGTATAGGTAATCATGTTCATCTCATGTATCCATGGTCTTCTAAAAATAATATTATAATTGAGATCATTCGGCATGACCTGAAAAATGGTGTCTATCATGTGGGGGCCCATGGTTATGTGTAATGTAGTTTGTCCAAGTGACTTATATTGAATATTATTAAAGCCTCAAATTTTCATGTTTGAATAAGTATGATCTTGTGCTTATATACCTAGTATTTTAAGAAAGAGGTATTGTAAATGTTTAGTCCTGATCCATTATCAATAAGCACCCTTTTGACAACTTTTTTATACACAAAAACCTAAATATATAATGGTAGATGATGATCTATGATATGATTAAGAGGTAAGTTTTCCTTTTCAAAATAAATACTTTCCTCCATCCATCATAAAATATTTATAATAAAAGAAACATAAGGTAGTTTTATATTTTTGGATAAAATTATGTTGCATAATGATTCATAAAGAATATCTTTATACATTTGCATTATTTGGAGAAATTCTGACATTGAAATATTAGCATGGGTATTCTATAGTTGATCCATGATATCATACCCTTTGGATTGAAAGGCTTACCTTGTGGGAGATGGATGGGGCTGGGAAGGAACATTTTTACCACCTTATTTATATCATAATAGATGAGATATTTGCTCTCATTTAGTGTTAACAACATGAATAATAGGATTTACTATTAGTCATGGATGAATAAATGGAGCAAGAAAAACAAAATGAGTCTTGTG
The DNA here is from genome assembly GCA_037957365.1 of Torreya grandis. NCBI lineage: Eukaryota > Viridiplantae > Streptophyta > Pinopsida > Cupressales > Taxaceae > Torreya > Torreya grandis. The sequence goes on along the minus strand of JARHVA010000015.1, from coordinate 526,455 downwards.
AACCATTTGGTGCTTGGTAGTGACAGTTAGTAACTAAGATTGTATATTGTTACAATATGAATTGATGAATGTTTGAGATTATACATTCAGTATGTTAGCCTTCTCATGATGTTTGTATTTGATTAATGCATGTGTATAATGAATACCAAGTTAGAAAGTATGATAAAATGTAATAATAAAATTTAAAATATGTAAGCAAAATGAATTAATTATTACTAAATTTGAATTTGAATCTTTGAAAATGAAGGGTGAAATTAGTTAAGACATGTTTAGTTTGTAGGCTCTCAGATATACTAATCCTAATCATAAATAGTGAACATGACTACAATCCACTAACTATGGAAGATTTCATTGTCACATATCCACAATAGTCCATATCTAGGTTACATTCAGAATAAATTCTTGGGAATAATCATTTATTAGTTCATAATAATAATAATAATAATAATAAATTACCAAAGGCTTCCTACGGATTAAAATTAAAACCTAAGCATTTATGATATATCGTGAGGTATGTGAAAACTAAAATACATATATAGTGTTGTTTAATGGATTGAGTATTGAATTAGTAACCATTACACCATGACTTAGGTAAAATTGAAGAATGATTTGTCTATAATAACAACTTGTATGAGTTTTAAAACTTTAAGAACATAGTATATAAGAAAATTGAAATTGAAAACCAAATCAAAAAAATAATGAATAAAAAAAATAGTTCACTCTCCCTAATATGTTTTATAATATTTTTTATAAACACAAAGAACATATTAAAAATATATGTGCAAAACTAGAGAATATAAAAATGTTAAATATGTACAATAATCAATGATTCTAATTTTGATAAAATGTTAAATATAAAAAAATCTTATTTTTAAAAAACACTACGAATAAATATACTTAACTTGCACATAGATTTATGTTGACTATTTTAAATGTATAATAGTGAGAATTAGTGAGATATAATATTGTGTAGGTTTAGAATCAAGAATATAATAGAAAACTATTTTTGGACAAGTCCCCCTATAAGAGGATAGGAGCACAGGTTGTTGTAGTCCATTGATTGAAGACTTATCCTAGTTCACTATGTTGACTGATCGATAGGAATATATATAAAGAATAAAAATTATGGAAATGATAGATCAAATGTAGAGTCAAATAAAATTCTTAGACATTAATTTTTTTAAGTGGATAACATCACATGTTGATCCAATTTGTTGACCATGAAATATTCTCGATTGACTATTACATAAAATTGATCATTGTGCCTTTTATAATTATGTCTACAGAGCAATTTGATATATTGTACTTCAAATTATGCCACACAAAACTATTTGTTTATTTTATCTTGTCCTTGAAACCCTAAGGTCACTTTTATATCTTGAAAATATATAAAAAATAGGGGAGTGTAAGAGGCTGAGCTTACCTCAATCACCCCCTTGATGAATTACCATTATAATGTATCTAATACTCCAAGGAGGAAAACCAAACCCATGTATTTTTCTCACCTAGAGTGAATGTGTAATTTTTCTTCTTTAATTATATGTACTTGACAATGATATCTCTTTACTTGGCTTGTGACTACTCCTTATGAATGATCATGAATTTAGAAAGAACAGGGTAGATTTTCGTAATGTGTAAGTGTAGTTTAAGCACAACATCACTCCTGACTACCTATAGGGAACCTATTCCATAATATCAAGGACAACAATATTTAGTAGGGGACAATATAAGGGTGATATTGTGTAGTTTAAGCATTTGACATCAAAAAATTTGTATAATAGTGGTGGTAAACAAAAGGTTGAGCCCATATATCGATAATATACTTAGAGAAATGAGAAATAAGAGCCATGTAATTGTGCATAAGCCATGCGGTTGAGGATGTGTTAAGAATTAACATTATCAAATATCTATGACTAAACTTATATGTCTACATTATTCTACAATTATATATTTTAGTTTATTTATATTACATTTGTTCTTAAGATAAGTTGCTTTAAGTTTATTAATAAAAAAATAATTAAAAGAAATCGGTATTAGTTTATTTATCTTATTACCAAACAATTAATGAATTTAATTTATTTAATATTTACTTCTTCTAACTACCCAACATCAGATTTATTCACTTCTAACATCTTTAAATGAAAATCTAAATATGTAAGCTAATCATACCATTCTCTTATCCTGATAATGGTTCACATAACATGATTTGAAATGCTAACTTTAAAAAAAAATACATAAATTTAACTATAAATATTCATCCATATATTTCATGTACATTATAAATACTATCTCTTTGATTGATGTCCTTCATGGAAGAGAAATCTGCCTTAAAGCTAAACTTCTTGAAATGTTGAGAATCAAGCTAAGAAAGAATATTCTAGACTTAAAGTTTCTTAAAAGTTGTTGGGAAAAAAGGGTTTTAACAAAATTTGTTAGAGTTTACCATTGTTAATTTTGTCCTAGGAATAATTATCTCTCAGAAATTCAATCTCTCATTATTAAAGTATACAATCAAATTAGAGCCAAGATCAACCATTTGTTTTCTAAGTTGAAAGATATACACCTTAAACTCACTTCTTCTTTAAGGATCAATGCTCGGATCATGATGGATGTCTCTTCCTTTTTGAGAGTTGTAGGATTAAAATAATAGTTTGAGTTTAGTCAAAAACATAAGTTTAACATCTTCAAATATATCCATATTCATAGATTAGGAGGCAACATTAGTTCATGGCACCCCACTCTTATGGAATGTTTCATCACCAATAGACCTGGTCATCAATTTCCATGACTGTTAATATGCCTTTAATCTTGAATTGTATGAGTAATGTAGATCTCATTACTACATAAGATATTGGTTGGTCAATAAAAGAAGCGATTGTCATAGTTCTCATTACTACGTAACATATTGGTTGGTTACGTCGACATTAAAACTTAGATCTGTTTCATCTTCCCTAGTTTAGATGTACTATGTAATTTTATAGCTAAATAAAATATTTTCATAATACCATTTCACTATGCTACTCCTCTCTAAGTTCCTTGTTTTGATGGTTCACCTTCTAACTCCAATTCCATGTGTGTTACTCCAAATTATTTAACCTTTACAACATTGTCTTATATTTTAGATGCCTTGAATCTTACGATCGATATTTTAGGTATGTATCTTGAACCTTGGGTGACCCCTTTTAGTATACATTTATATTTCAATAATTAATTATATAAATTTATTTTTCTTCAATCCTTACATTATGAATTTCATTCCTAACCCTTTCAATCTTCTTGGTTCACCAATTCAAATGTCTCATTCTATGAGCTTAGAGAATGACATCTTTAACATTGACTCAATTATAGCTTCTTTACCAACTAAATATTTAAAATTAGTTGTCACTTTAAAATTAAATACCATGAGCACTCTCTTGGGTTGGATTTATTTACCAAATCAATCAGTTATCAATTTAAATTATCATCCATCTAATTATACTTCTTCTCAATCCATTTGTCTCCCAAATATTTAGGAGCAAAATTTATCTTTGTTATTAATGTTAAGTTAACCTCTAGTGAGTTTGGGGATCATGGTATAGCTTTAGAAACCTCATTTTTGAGGGAACTTAATTTTTCCTTCTTTCCTTCTAACCTTAAGAAAAAATAAACTTGATAGTAAGGATGGTAACACTTTAATTATTGTTACTCTTCCCCTTGCTTCCCTACAATTATTTAACTTTGAAAACTTTAATTCTAAAAGTACTAATAATAGATTGGGCACTATCTCAAATAGAACTATAGAAAATTGGGAGAATAAAATAGTACTAAACTTATCTAGTTTTCCTTTAGATTGGTCCTCTTTAAATATTAAAAAAAAGGGATAGGATTATGAGTTACCCTCAAGTATATTCCCAAAAAAGAGTTCTTAATAGAGATTGAAAACATGTTAAAAGTATTACTGATTGAGTTAAATGAGGAGGTTAGACAATATGGTTTCATAATTTTGAGGAAAGCCAAACTCCCAAGGTCAAATATCTCTAGGGTAGAATGGAATGAATTGAATAATCTTAATATCAATGATAATATTATTATAACTAAAGAAAATAAAGAGAATTCAACACTATTTTAAAAAAGAGTGATTGCAACTTGAATATGCTTGACCACTTACATAATATCAAGAGCTATAAAGTGTTAGCTTCTAACCTTATTTCTAAAATCTCCAAAATCATTAAGAAAAAAATAAATCAATCCTCTTTGGAATAAAAATTAAGAAACATCTCCTTCCTTAAAAAAAAACATCACTCCCACAATTCATGGTGCCCTAAAGATATGTAAGGAAGGGATCTCTATTTGACCTATCATTGATACCATAAACTCTCCTAATTCTGCCTTCTCTTCCTTCATGGCCAAATAAATAAAACCATTAGTAGAAAAAAATTCTTCCTTTATCAAAGACTCCACAATTTTTTTTATTTTTATCAAGGATAAGGTCTCTTGTGAGGAGTTTTAGTTAGCTTTTATTTTGTGTCACTTTTCATAAAAGGTATATATTAATGACACAATCAAGGTTGTAGGTTATCATATTGATGATAAGACTACTCCATTGGTAGCACTTTGTTTAAATTACACCTTATTTTATTTCTTAAAGGTCATTTATGAGCAAACAAAAGGTGTTGCAATGGGATCCCCTCTTTCTCCCATTATACCAATTTATTTATGGATTATTTTCAAGACTTAGCTCTAAACTCCTTCCCATTGAAGTCTAATTGGTGGAAAATATGCGTAGATGAAGAACATGTCAACTAGCCACATGGTTTATGAAAATTAGAATAATTCCATGGCCACTTAAATAAGGTTGTTGATACCATCAAGTTCACAAAAGAATTATAATCTAAGGAAAAAATCCCTTATTAGGCATCCTACTATATATAAAATATGATGAGTGTTTATCTCAATAATTTTATAGAAAATCTATGCACACTGATCTCTATCTACATGTGAATTCACACTATCATCCTAACAAAATAGGAGTTTGTAAAAACCTTGCCAAGAGAGATTTGATAATTTGTGATAATGATACTTTAGAGGATGAGATCAAACATTTGAATTAATTTTTTAAGAGGAATGATTTCAGAGGGGAAAGAAATTTTAGATCCTTCAAATCAGTCACAAATGCACATGTTAGACCTAGAATTATGGCTAAAAACTTTAATAGACCTACAACTTTCTTCCCATATGCTGATGAAATTTATAATAAAATTGTGATATTTTTACAGAGTGAGAACATCCATACAACATTTCTACCTCACATAAAACTTATAAGGTTGGTCAAGTCATCCAAATATAATTTAGAACCAACTCTTAGATGTGGAGTTTATAAAATTTATTGTTTTTGTAGGATGTCATATATTGGGGAGATAAGTCACTCCATAAACATGAGGGCCAATTGAAATGTAGATATAAAAAAATGAAAGATTGGTTGATTTAGATTTAATAGAACATTCCTTCGAAAAAATTCATCATATTTGTAATAATAATATCAAGGGTATAACCATAGAGGACCACTACTTCAAACAATGTATAAGACAAAAAATATAAATTTATAGGTATGATAACATCTTAAATAGGGATGATGGTCTATAATTAAACAAATATTGGGGACTGGCCATTAATTTAATTAAAAAAATGATGATTTGAATCTGATTAATTTATTTCTCTTTGATTCTCTAATAAGTGGTGTCATCTTGGTTCCCAAGGCATTTCAAGGATGCCCCTTCTTGTTTCCTTTCCATTTTCTTTGTGATTTTGTCTTTCTTAATATCAAAGTTTTCTATATACCTAGATCTTAACTTACTTTTATTCAATTTATAAAGAATTAATATTATAATTTATTCTCATCAATTAATTTAGATATTTTATTTCATTAACAAATATAAAATAAATCTTTTGGCCTCTTATTTTAATAAATATATGTAATTTTAAAAAAAATACAATTTTATAATTTAGACTATTTTTATTGCATTCAATCTTAAGGGAAGTTATCTAAATTTATTAACAATATAAAATTAACATAAATTAGTAGTTATTTTTCTTATCTTATTATTATATAATTAATAAGTTTAACTCATTTAAGGTTTAATTCTCTCATCTACTCAACATAAAATCACTTCACTACTAAAATATTTAAATGGAAACCTAAGTCTACAAACTAATCGTACTATTCTCTCATCTTGATGATGGTTCATAGAGCATGATCCAAAATATTAATTAAAAAAAAATCACATGGTTTTAACTAAAAATATTCATCAATATACTTCATGGATTATGGAACTAATATATATTTTATCAATTAGGATGTCTCAAACTAACCGTACATCAAATGTGGCATCGATCAACAATTCTTGATCATAACCAATGTTTTAGGTAGTCTTAACCTCATGTCTCCTTGCTTAGAATGACCCTATAAATTATTCAACTAGACACAAAATATTTTATATGAAATAATTATTGATTAGGGGGATAATTCCATCTAATAAAAAATGAATGCATAACTTTAAGAGGTCATCAACCTATTTTATGTTAGTCTTTTATTGAAGCTCTTTCTACACCTTGGATTTGATATTTTTTGCATGTTGAAGCTTGATTTTCATATTTAGCATCACACCCATTGCCTCTTATAGTATAATATTGTAGCTAAGAAAACCAAGATATCCAATGGTTAATGAAGGAACAATGCGATGGTTCTTTCCTTTGAGTGGTTCTTATATTCATGGATGAGTAACTGGCACCAATGCATTTTATAATATTAAACTTGGGACCTTGAGCTAGTGTTAACCCACCCTCATTAGGTATTCATTGATCACCTAGTATTATGATCTACATAATTCTTGTTCCATTATTAGACTTATAGTTTTTCATTAGCTTCGCATAGAGGTTGGGCATAACTCTAACTTATGTTCTCCTTGAAAATGCCCACAAGTAGGAAACTCTAAGTAATCCCTCTGGTAGTGGTCTTGTGAGATGATGTAACATGTGTTTGGGGGATAATTAACTCAACCTCATCAAACACCTCTTCCTATATAATTTAATTCACAACCATATAATCCTTTCTCTTTATTTGAAGGCCTTACTATTGGCTATTACAATTCTTGCCCATGTGCCTCATGAATTTATGCAATTACCAATAATCCTACATATTGTTGTTAGAGGCTTCAAATATATTATAGTATAAAGAGATATTTATCTGTGTTTCCCTTTGAATTAATGGTAAAATACACATAACATGATAACCATGGTATATTTCACAAGACTTGAGAAATACCTTATACTACAACTTCGATAGTTATTCTTATTATGGCCTTCAACCTTGTGGTCATTGAACCATAAATCACTAAAAGTGTCATGAACAATATTGGTAGTTAACATTTGTAACTAGGAATCCATTGAGGATATTTATGCCTCCATGTAGGGGTTGATCCTAGTATCTACACTATTAAATTCCTCAACTCTTATCATTACTTCTAGTGACTTCTTTAGCTCTATAAATGTATGATCGAAGGGTAAAAATAACCCTCTAACAAACCATTACACATGTTTAATTGGGTGGACATAATAAGAGAGCTTAGATATCAAGGTTTTAAACCTTTCATTATATATACAAACACTAGTATTAAGATATTTCTTAATTTTTTCATCACACAGATGTTTTACTACTAGAACTTAGGGTTGTCAACTTCCTTAAAAAAACACCTCATTGAGCTCATTTTAGTCTAAAATATCTTATTGTGGGTCAAAATTAGGATATAATATGTGCATGTTATCTATTAAGGTAGTGTAAAAGTGGATTGCTTTTTATTTTAATTTGATGCCACCCTTCACATGCTAGATAAGTTAAAATTTGTGGACATGCTTGGCATAATTTTCCACTCATTTGTATTTAAGTAGACTTAATGGAATCTCATACATGAAATTTTGGGGGATAGGTATCTATATGACTAGTGCACTAGTGATTGTCTACATGATTTAACTCTATCTACCTTTAAGGTTACTTCTACCTATGCCACCAACATTTCCTCTTAGTGTAAGCAAATTTACACCAACACTAGGTTATGTTGAGGCTAGGTTAGTAGTTGTGTTGGCTACCACTGAACCCACAATCATTTCTCCTCCTATCCTATTGAGACTCATTTATATGGGCGGGTTACACCTCGTGTTTTCAACATACACAAAATAGAATGGCTCTTAGATCATGCTACTAGTATCAATGTTAGTATTAAAGTTTTATATGATAATATTTGTTATAAAGAGCTCTTCATCACCTCTTGTCTATTGATATAGACTATCTGAGACATATCCACATGATTACCTTTTCTACTTACCATTTAGTTAAGAAACTCATGGGCTGACACTTCAAGTATATTATGGGTGGGAATTCCCTTAACTACTATGTGTTTATGCATGTCTAAGCATCCAAAGTAACTTCACCAACCTCCTTCATAATGTCATTCTGATACACAATTTACATTTTTTCCTCTTTGAAGCTCAATTCTTAAATGTGGTAGTCATCCTCATGCCCTTCCCAATTTGTGTCAGTCTTCATGAAATCTCCATCACTAAACTTGTCCCTTTTCCTAGGGTCCATGGTAGAAATACCCTCTTTCCATATTTCATCATAATTGTACAACCTAAGTTCACAATCATTTGGTCTCTTCATGCTTAAAATATATAGTTATCCACCATTCAAAACCACTTCATGTGAATCATGTCTACTCTTTTCCTTATACCATTTTCTTAACCTATATAGAAATGGATTTATCTTACCATGGTTTTATTCTCAATATTTAAATATTCCATTAGTTTATTAATCTCTAAGGTTAACTATATTGCATAGGATCGTATAAGCTCACATAAATATTGGTGCTATGTTTCTTATGGGAAAGAATATATAGAGAATATGAACTCTAATAAAGTTGTTCATTCTACTTATCCACCACACATCCACTACTTTGATACAAGTGGTATCAGTGTAATTTTATTGCTCAATCCATGCTTCTATCCATGTATACTTTCTACCATAGTTTTTGCTTCAACCCATAACATATGCAACCAACCATGTATGCAAGTATCCAATTATCTCATAGACAAATACTTCATATAGGGAATTGTTTATGTGATATTCTATCAAATTATTATGGGTTAAATTTTTGATATTGGTATGATTCATTGAAAATTTGTACTCAAAATTCTAACCATACTTCATTATTTTCTAGTGAAAGTCAATGAATCATTTCCATACATCATCATCTACAACTAGTTTAATAATGCCCTAGTAATGGAACCAAAATGTTGGGTAAATTTCCCATATGCCTACATTAGAATAAAACACAAACATTCTAACCTAAATATAATACTCACTGTGATGACATATCATGCAACTGAACTTGCATGTTGACCTAAAGTGTAGAAAGAGAGACAATTATAATGTAGTTGGGTTAGTTGCAAAGATGACCAAACATCACCTAAGCCAATTTATATAGTGTTGGTGCAAACATACACTTTAATTATTTATGAATATATTATACATTTTTAAAACTAACAACACATAAACATAAGCATTATAACTTAGTAAACAAGTGAGAAGGCATTAATCATGTATGAAAGTTTTAACTCTTTTTCATTACCATTTATGATTACATAATTTCTCAATACTTAGGATTTTAACATTGATACCAAGTTTAATCAATAGTTCAATAACATAAAAGTATACATTACAAATATAAGTAGTATAAAAAATAACTATAAAAAAATTAGAACTTAGATTTAACAACCTAGTCTATGAAATAAGGGTGGGTTTTATAGGTTCAATCAAACACCTTGTCGTTAAAATTTAATCAATACACACTCCATAAAATGTGCAACTAATTTATATCTATACCAATGTGTAAATAATTTAAAATGAATATGTTTCCTAATAGATCCATATATTTGTGTCATTCCATGATATATTTTCTCAAGACCATTCCTTACAATGGTTTGTCTTAATGTCTACATGCTTAAACTTTTGTTATTTTCCAGGTTCTTGAATTGATGCTCCTTATTTTGTGCTTTGTGGCTTGAAAAAAATACTTCCCATTCACCACACTCCATGTTATATGTTGACCATAATATAACCATTAGACCATGCCAATATTTAGTTAATCCTTATGATATGAGTGATCCCAAATTTCTTGGTTAATCTGCACAAACTCATCCTCACACAACTCTCAACATATTGGCACTTTGTTGGACTTCATAAAAAATGTTGTCTCATTTTTACTGATTGTGTCTTGTTCCCATGGTACCTATGTGTCATGCTTGAAAAATGTGTGTATCCCTTGTGCCTTTAATTTTTTCTAAAAAAAATGAAAACTTATATATTTGTATAAAATTGGGGACCAATAGGAGTCATTATCACAACTCCATGACTAGGACTTCAATATTAACACCATATCTATTGATTTATAAAATATGTTTAAAATATTCCCATATAAATATTTTATTAATTATGGTAAAATTACCTTGAAAAATAATTAAACATCTTGTTTTTAATTGGGAGGGTATTCTAACTTCCTGAATATTGCCTTGATTATCTAATTATAGTACTTCATTATTTTTCCTCCTCTTTGTATGAAATCTTGAATTTTACTAATGCTCTCTATAGGAACATCAAGGGAGTAAAATTAATTTTTGAAATAATATTTTACTTAATCCCATGTCAAGGCACGGTTAAGGCTAACTTTCATGTACCATTTAAGAGTATAATATTTTAATGTTGCCACAAAATCAAATAGTTTCATATCAATATTTGTAATTTTGTGACTCCTCCAATACGATTCCAACTCAATCAATCATTCCTTTAAATCCTTAGCATCTTTACAAAACAATGGGATATTAATTATGTTATGATCCATTATTGGTGGATTTGATTGGGATCTTCTTTTATTTTAGATATTATTTATCGAGTTAGTCTTTGTGGAATAAGACATACTTATTCATATTATCCATTACTTGCTTCAATAAGAGATGTCTTATTCATTGTCTCTGTTCAAATCCTATATACATTAATTTATATTTAACACTTGGTTTAAATTCTTCACAAAATTTCTTTTTATTTTAAATGTACTCACTCAATTTCTTGTAACCACTCCTCACTTGTTAATAATCAATTACTCTTGGTTTCTCGTTATATCTTTCAAATAACATGGGGGATGACATTTGGTCCAAGGGTATCACTTCTTCACAAGGTATCTTCTAATTGGGTAATTGGAACAAGGTGTCTTTTCTTATCTCCTCTTCATCCTCTTCCATGAATTCTTCTAATATTTATTATATTTATTCCTTATATTTATCGCTAATTTTATTTATCTCCTTATTTTCTAAATAATTAAATTTTTGTTAGTTTATTTAATTACTCATACACTAGTGTATTATTTTAAGATGAAATTGTAATATAATTCATGGATAATCACTAATTAGTGTATAATTATCCAAAAAATATTATTAGAGAATAGTATCAATCGAGTAATTGACATGATTGACTTTCAAAATTAATAGTAAAGTTAAATATTAAGAAGGCTTTTTCTATAAGATAACTAATCTCTAAACCCTATCCCTAGCCTCATTATTATCTTTTTAAGAGCATAAAGATCTAGTGATTTAAGTATTCACTATGAAAGGGAATTATTTTTATTATGTTAATTTGGGTTAGAGCCTTTTAATCTAAAGAGGTATTCATGTTATCCATGGTAAATCTATGTATTATTTTCATTTAAATTGTTCATTGATTTAGACTATTATATGTATTATGGGCATATGTCTTATGGTAGCTAACATCATTATGGACCCTATCCAAATAATTTAATATGGTATCAAAGTGTTTAAAGCTTTACCTCATTCTGAATATAGGTTTAATTTTTAGATATGTAGTTTTATTTTGAGTTTTGAGCCCATATTTTAGTGGCCTACTGAAAATACACCAATCTTATTCTCTCACCTCATCCTTAGAGGATCTTTGTTGATCACAAATTGGTGAATGTAGTGAGGTACTAAGATTTTGTAAAAGAACAAAAAGTTCTTTGTTTGATATCAAAATTTATCAAATGGTAGTTCTTGGATTTTATAATAAACTATTCTTCTATATCAAGTGATGAAATAACCTATGTCTAATAGTTTTGTACTCCCTTGGGAATCATGAAAAAAATCAAATTTCTCATTTTGACTTAATTTTTAATCAAATGGTAGATCTTGGATTCTACAATAAATTATCATTTTGTGATAAGTGTTGATGCAACCTCTATATGATAGTTTTTGGATACCTTGGGATTTGTTAAAAATTAATAATTTTTTATTTGACCTAAAAATTTATGAGTCTGTAGATCTTGTAATCTTTTAAAAAAATCTTCTATGATAAGTATCAATTCAATGTGTTATTTTTGATTTTAGTGTCATAAAAATATGTGCCATAAATAAAATATTTTATGGGTCAGGCTAATTTTTATAGGTAGGTATATTATGTGTTTTAATGCTTTTATATTATAATAATATTTATGAATCACTATTTTTTAAAGATATTTCACATTATTTAGACATTTATTATTTTTTTAGTATAAACCCTTTAGGTTATAACTATGTTTTGATAGTTTTAAAACTTATAGGAGCTATCATTCTAGGTAAAGCAATGATCAATTTTACTTGATTCATGGTGTGAAGGGCACTACCTAAATACTCAAGTCATAAGAAAATAACTATAACTATAACTATAATTATATATATATATAACTATATATATATATATATATATATATATATATATATATATATATATATATATATATATTTGTGTCCATGTACCTCATGATATATATGAAGCACTTATAAATTTTTTTGATAATAGGAAGCCTCTCAACCATTTGATTTTGTAGTGCACCTGGAAGTGGTACATCCCAAGAAATTACTATCTACATACCTTACAGACTTGATATTACAAATATGGGAATGGTGGAAACCTATTTAGTTAGTTCCTTTTGGTTCATGTTCACTATTTACACCTAGGATTAGTATATCAAAGATCCTACATATCCAACACACTTAGCCTAGTATTTTTAGAGAAATCTATGGTATAGTTAGAATTTTTGCACACTATTACCATATCTATGTTCAAATGCAATATTTTTGTTCAATTATAGTATCATAATACTTGTTAAGTTAAAATACACAATTATTATTTTTTATTTAATTAATAAACCTTATTTTAAGATTCAATTTTAAACCAAAATATTAAAAGTGTAGTATAAAGGGCATGTTTGGTAGAAATAAAAAATTAGAGATACCTTCTGATCCATTTGGATTTTTTTATCTACAATAATTTTTTATGATACACCATAGATGAAAATGAGTAATTCTCACAAGTTCAAACTACTTTATATGGAAATGATACATTATTAATATGATCCTTAGCAAAGGTATTTGCCACATTGCAATGGATAAATAAGTTGCACATTTAGATAATATAAAATGGTAAAAATATAAAAATGGTTTTGACAAAGCTAGAGGCATCCTCAGTTAGCTAGTATCCCCTGAATTAAAGTTTCATTTTTAGGGCATCATAGAACCTTATAAATTTTGGACTATCTTTGAGGATATTTTTTGAAATAAAAATAATTTGAGAGCATGCCAAGTACAAAACAATACCATTACTCTTCATGCAAACAAATATCTCACATTGAGGAATTCATCACTCAATTCAAGTTCTTACGGATTCTACTCGTTAAAACTAGTGAAATCAAAATTGATGAAAAACTCATTATGACTATTTTGTCTAGACTAGGTCATCTTAATCAATTTTTATTTCAAAATAAAACACACATCAAGACTCTATGGGATTTTCATATGTGGTAGTTAATTTTGAAAATTACTATGAGAATATTTATATATAACATGAAAAATTAAATTTTAATGGGGATGTTTGATATAAATTTAATAAATAACAGACATTAATGGTCAATGATACTAATGTAATATCACACCCCAACTTTGGCAAAGTCAAGGACCCTAACAAGAAAAAAGAGAAATCAAAGCCCAAGCCTAAGGACAACCAATTAGCTCTAATTAATCTTTCCTCATGTCAAACTAAATGTAAATGGAAATTAATTGCCAATGCCAATAAAGAGTGTTGTAATTTGTGTATGAAACTAGGCCATGTTGAACATAAATGCTTCAAAAAAATGGTAAACTTATAAGCAGATATGAAAAAACATAGTTTCCCCCTCCCAAGACAAAATTAGTTCTTTATGGAATGATAGGATCAGTTATGTCTGAATGGATTCTATATTTAAGAGCCTCTCACCATATGGCACATGATGGCTCATTGTTTTATAATCTTGAACACTACCACACAATTGAAAAATTTGTGGGAAAATCAAGTCCTATAGTATTTGATGGTGAAGGGACAATTGAGATGGATAATAGTATATTAAAAAAAATTGCACATTTTATAATTGTTTGTGACCCTCATCTCCATATATTATATCACACATTCAAGTGAAGGTAAAACCATTGTGTTTACATCGACCAATGTTTTCATTAAAAATATCAAAGTCAAATATGGTATTATAGCCACTAATAAGGTTGATCATCTAGCATGATTGTACAAATTTTAAAACTTTGTGTTAACTCAACCTTCACAAGTCATGATTGTACATGTTAATGACTTGAGTAAAATTTGACATGAGCATTTTGGTTAGCTCAACTGTCGCTCATTTTAGGACCTCAATAAGCACCACATGGTTTTTGGTTTGACACAAGTTTATTTTAAAGATGGCATTTTTCTAGGTTGTCCATTTGAAAAATAACACATGGATCTATTTCCTAAAGGAAAATACTTAAGGGAAAGCGACATATTATAGTGGGTTCATAATAATCTTATGTCTTTTCTTAATGTTTATTTTTAAAAACACAAATATGTTCTTATATTCATTAATTATTTCTATGATATAAATTGGGTCTACTTTTTGAAAAATAAAAGTGAAGTCTTTAAGCACTTCACAATTTCGAGGCCTTTGTTGAAAACCTATCAAAGCAAAAAAATTATCGTCTCAAAATAGATAATGGAGGATAATTTTTCAATAATTAAATGATTATATTCTATTAATATATAGTCATTCAAGTTCAACATATTATACCCTACACCCGTAAAAAAATGGTGTAGCTAAACACAAAAAATGCACTCTATAATAAATGGCCAATTGCATGGTAGATTCAAAAGACTTGACCACACAATGTTGGGTAGATGAAATTCAATGTGTAGCCTACATCCAAAATCACACTCCCCACTATATAGTACAAAATATGACTCCTTATTATATGGTATCAAGCTAGATGTTTTTTATTTTTGTGTTTTTGGATGTAATGCATAGGTGCAGATTCTAGATGAAAATTACAAATAAATGGAAAGGAATGGCCATCTTTATATCTTTATTGGCTATTGTGAAGTTGAGAAGGCATATATTATTCTTTTTATATCCACTACTATAGTGATTTACTAGTGTAATGTGTTATCAGATGAACAATACCAAAATTTCATGCCAACATATCCTATTCATCATCCTCCATTACCTTCTATCAAGTTGGACACAAATTATAATGTATCTTATGAGGAATAAAATAATTTAGATGATCCCTTTCTAAGAGTTACTATAATTAAGATGATGGACCATAGGGGGGATAACCAACACCTCCACTAGTGCCATAAAACATTTAAAATGTACCTATATACCCAACAAAACCTCTACCAAAATGGGTTCACAAATTTCATAGTGATATTTGTTCAATGGCAGGGGATCCAAGAGATCCAAGCATAGTGAGATTGAAAAATATGTATGGTGTTACAAATTTGGCAATATTAGTAGTGACACATGATCCATAGAATTATCATCAAGATTTTAAGCATCTTGAATGATAGGAATTTATGGTCAAAGAAATTATTTCACTAAATAATAAAAATAATTAGGACTTGGTTCCACTTTAGAATGGAAGAAAACTTGTGAAGTGAAGCTAGATGTACCATACTAAATATTTAGTAGATTGTTTCATTGATAGATATAAGCATGACTTGTATACAAATGTTTTTCACAAGTTGAATGTGTTGATTACCATGAAACCTTTGATCCAATTGCAAATATGAACTCCATCAGGTTAGTACTCTCCTTATTGCAACACATGGATGGGATGTCCATAAAATGGATGTCAAAAGTGCCTTCTTCACTAGAGACTTGCAGAAATAAATAAACATGTCCCAACCTTTCAAGTTCATAAGAAGTGAGAATTTTAGCTTTATGTGTAGATTAAAAAAGTCATATCATTTGAAACAACATTCTCAAGCTTGGTATGAAAATATCAACACATTCTTAATCAACTTTGGCTTTACATAGATTCCCTCTGACCCTATAGTCTACACTAAAAAAGTAGACAAGAAACTCCTAATTTTGGTCCTCTATGTTGATAAATTATCATCATAGGGAGTTCCACCAATAGATTAATGATTTTTAATAAATGATAATGAATTATTTTGAGATTACTAACTTAGGCTTGTTACATTTTTTCTTTGATATTCAGATTTCATAGTCTAAGAAAGGAATTTTTTTTATCAATCCAAATATGCTCAAGATACTCTCAACCAATTCAACATGAAATATTATAAATCTACATTAACTCCTTATTAATATGGAGTCACAATGTCCACTAAGTTTTATTCTCTTTAAGTTTATGGTAGACTCTACATGAAATTGGTGGAATATCTTCTGTGATTGACTCATACTCATCTTGATCTTTCATTTGATGTAAACTTGGTATCATGCTAAAAATGCATTCTAAGATATCTTCATGGTACTAACACTATAAGATTGAGTATAATCCAAGTGAAAAGCCTCAATTTATAGTTACATTTATAGTGGGAATATAAAATTTGTTAGATACATAGACAATGATTGGTTAGGAGATCCAAATGATTACAAGTTAACCTCAACATGCATCTATCATCTTGGGGCAGGTCTCATGAGTTGATCTTGTAAAAAACATAGAACTATTATTTATTTTATTATAGACACTAAGTATAATGGAGTTATTACTACTTGTCATGAGTCAAATTAGATTTGATGCTTGATTTATAAAATTATATTTCCATAAACCCAACCCACTCCACTTTCACGTGATAATCATAGTGTTATCCACATCTCTCACAACCTAGTGAAGAACCAACACACAAAGAACATTGATATCCACATGCATTACATTTGATAATTGATATAGGATTAGGGCCACTGATCTTAATTTTTTCCAAAGAGATGATTAGGTTACAAACATCTTCATAAAACCCTTTCTTGAGGCCTGATTTGTTTAGTTCAAACATCTTTTGGGATTAAAGGAAGGCATTGTCAAAGGGGGATAATTCAATGATTCATCCATCCTTCCCTTCATCAATGTACATCATAAAGTGGATGTTAGTGTATTTAATTAATCATACACTATTTTATGGTTTTAAAATGCACTTCTAATACTTATTTGTAATATATTTCATGGATAGTCACTAATTGGCGCATAGTTATTCATAAACTATTATTATAGAAGAGTATCGATAAAGTTATTAAATTGATTGACTTCAATGATTAATATATTATTATTATATTAAAAATACTTTTTATACAAGTTAAATACTCTCCAAACCCTATCCCTATCCTTCTTCTTATCTATATAAGAGCATAAAGAGATAGTTGTTGAGGTATTCACTATGGAATAAAGTTATTGTTATTCTATAAATTTAGGCTAGAGCATTTTAATCTAAAGAGGTGGTCATGATATAAGTGCTAAATCTATGTATTGTTTTAATTTAAATATTTCATTGATTCATATTATTCCATGTATTATGGGTGTGTGTCTTATGGTATCTAGCATGATTCTGGACCCTATCCAAATAATTTAATAATTATTTTACTTCTTAATTTTCCCTAACATTTTTTGACCCATGTCAATAAATTTACATCCTTATCTTCTTATTTATATTCTTCTTTGTTTTAGTTGCATAATTTCTTACCAATATTATTCCTAGTTTCTCTTTCATCCTCTAATATTTGGAGCTAAATTTTATTTCACTTCCATGGCTTAAAAAATCTTCTTATGTCCCAGTATTACTATCATATTTGATAAAATAACTCTTATCACTTTATTTTTTTCTAAATTTGCCTCCTCTATCATGCTTTCTTTAATCTCTTTCTCTTCTCTTATTCCTTTTATGATTTTATTTTATAGGGGCATATATATATATATATATATATATATATATATATATATATATATATATATATATATATATATATATATATATGTATGTATGTATGTATGTATGTATGTATGTATGTATGTATGTATGTATGTATGTATGTATGTATGTATGTATGTATGTATGTATGTATGTATGTATGTATGTTATCTAATTTGTTTGATTTATCTTGGCTACTTTCTTTGTCTAGATATCCTTGATCACCTAATTTTTCCAATATTCTTTGCTTAATTTATTTTTAGGATCTCAAGGTTCCTGCAAGTTGATCCTCTTTTTGCACACTCCATTTTTATTAAGTCACTTTATCTATTTTTTATTCTCTTGCTTTTTAATGTTTTATGTTCTGTCTTATAGTTTAATTTTCTCTTCCTCTAATTTTTTTATTTGCTCTTATAATCTCATTATACTTACTCATACTAAATATGTCTAAATAAAATTTCCTTATTTCATCTTCCATTTATGCCACCAATCTTAAAATTAGATTATTTTATAAGTTAAATCTCTTTAGGATCCTCCCTCTTTTATCACACCATCCATCAAGTGTTTGTTCTCCATTGTAGACATATAAGTTTGGTATAAGGATTATTATTAAAAAAAAATTAGTAACATTTTATGCATATATTTCATTGGTTTGGATTAGGTACTTATTGGCACTTTTTACATGTTTTGTTCTCTCTCTTTATTCTGTGTGGTGTTATTCTCTCTTATATCTTATGTTTTATCTCATTATTGTGTTTTTGGTCTTAAGTATCCCTTCCTCTTTCTTATTCCCTCTTTATTCTTTTAATTTTATGCCTATGATGCATTTGGTGGTTCACCAACACTATCTCACACACATTCCTCATGATACCAAATTTATCCATTTTATTTTTATGGGTTTGTTTGGGTGTTTTCCTATTGACATAAAAACACACCTATGTCATTGTATTTGTGATAAATAATAATAATTAATGCATTGACATATAACATAAGGGAACTCATGTGCCCACCCAAGGCACACATAAAAAGAAAGAAAACTAGGGATTATTGGGTTAGTCATAAAAGATGCCCTACAAAAAGTTGGAATAATGCATTACATGGGGATAACATAGTAAAATGTTACTTAAGAATTTAAATATTGAAGAGGAATCATAGACATAATCCATTAATAGATCTAAACATTATTACTAAATATCAAGAAAATAAATCTTAGTAAAATCATGTCTCCATTAATGTTGCATTTGGATCCTTAACATTCAATACATGTCAAATACATAATGATACCAATAACATAACACAAATTCACAATGATCATAACACTTAACTATTGTCCATACTTTTTAATACCTATCAAACTTAATATGAGATATATGGTGGGATTTTATAGGCACAATTCACTACCTCATCATTACATTATATGGCTGTGTCCCCTAGAATAATGTAGTTAATTTATAAACATGGAAATACATAACCATGAATTTAAAAACTATCTAATAAAAACCCTAAATTTTCTCTACCTATCCTATATTTTATCTTCAAGTCATTACTACCAATGAATTTCCTAAAATAGATAGTATTATATTTGAATAATATGTCTTCATGGTATATATCCTTTGATTTGTTCTTCTAAACTTGAGTTCCATGTATTTTGGAAATAATTTCTTGATTATGGTGTGCTAGAACATATGTTAACCAATATATTGAAAAGTGTGTGCTAAAATTCCCACTAGTCATTTTTTCACTTCCTATGTTCCTTAGGTATTTGAAATTTTTGTAAATTCACTTCCTAATACACATTTTTATTAGATGATGAAAAATATAGTTTATCAAGAACCTAAAAAAATAGATTGGTGGTAACACTTAGGATATAAAATGCTAATTTCTATCCCTTTATGCACTCTTACTCCAAAAATGGTGCCTACTATGCTTTCCTAGGTGCATATGTGTAGTTAGAAATAATTGGGGGCCAACATCACCCCACAATAACTATCTTATCCATACCTAGACAAGATATCCATTTTACATGCCACATCCAATTTTTTTAATGTTTCTATGGACACCCTCCTCAAAAATGTTTCATCAATCAATAACCTAAATTGACATTGCTCTACATGGAAATTCACCTATTAAATAATTCATCTCAAAATTTTGGTCATTTTTTATAGTGCCTTTTTCTTCATGTTTTTTTAGTTTTTTAAGCCCTTATAGGATTTTTAAAATATACTTTCTTCATTATTATCCTTGCATCATAGGACCTTGAAATCCTTCACAAGCTCATTATGCCTCTCCTTGATTTTCTCTTTTAAATAATTGATGTGCTTGAGTAGTTCATGTGTCCTGGCCTTGTATTTTATTTGAAATAATTTTTATTTAATATCTTTTTTCTTAGTCTCTTCCTCTTGTAGATGTGCACCAATCACCTCTATCATTTTTACAAATTTTTGAAACTCTTATTTAGTTAAAATTACTTTTTTCTCATAGTGAACTCTTGCTGCTCATCAATATTTGATTGTGACTTGTATTGGTCTTGTTACTCCAAGTCTTCAACACATGCTATTTTTATTTGTGGAGTATATTTCCCACCTTCAGCTTGATTTGGTCAATGGTCTATAGTCATATGGTAGGAATTCCATCCAATAAATTCCAATATTATAGTGTTATATTTTTATAAAGTTTAGCCACCTTGAGCTCCAAGAGGGTTATCTTTATTTTTATCACCATGCACTTATAATTAAATTCTTCTAATATTTTCTTATGATTATTTTTAGTAACATTATTGATAATGTTTTTTTAGAAACATTAACAGCCATCCTTAGCATTATGTACCCAAATTGTTATTCAATGAAATGGAGATGTTTAATGTGTACCACTTTTTATTTTCCTACTGAGGTATAGGTATTTTTTGTGTGGATGCATCCTATAGGCATATCAAGCATTGGGTTATATAGATGTGTATCAAAAATAAAATAGATATGCTTACAAGTCTTTTAGATACATTTTCTTCTCAGAAAATGCTCCACATAAAAAGTCATCTTTGGGAACATTTTTTGTATCCTTTATTTTATGTTTTCCTCATCTTCTCCACTATTATATTCTTATTCTCCTTCATCTAATAACTAATTTTTTTATTATTATATCTAAGGGATGTTAATGTTCAATTTAAGTTTATTATCCATGTGAATTTTGAGCCCTAGTATAAAGTGCACAATGATAATCTACTATGTTATAATAGTTTGGTCTATTATTATTGTGTTATAATAGAAAAGAAAAACATAATAATGTTTTTAAATTCAACATAATTGGTATAGTATATGTATACAATAAAAAAAATTAGAAAGAGAATACTTGTGATTAGAGACTAAGGCTAAGAATCCTAGATGATTTGTTTAGCTAGAATGGAATAACTATGATGAACCCAAGCAATTGAAGAATTACTTAATCCTACATTTGACTCATGTGCATATATAAAAATTGGGAGGTTTATTAAAATATCCTAATTTTTGATATCTATTATGCAACTAGTCCTTATAATATCATATGCATAAGGTCATTCTTTGTCCCTAAATATTTCATCAGGCTAGCCTTCTTTATGGTGGGGACTATGTTGGAGTTGGTTTATGTGGGGTTGAATTTGTTATAATAGTTGGTAGGTAATCCATGCTCAACCCTTGTATATTCTCTTCCCCCTTACCCTCATCCATCATGTGATGTGACTCTTTAGTGATTCATCTTGTGCACTCCGATTTAATGGGATTGGTTCACATATCCTTTCTACCCTTAACACATCAAATTTTTTATGATTATACATCCATTCCATATGATATTGTTTTCATATGTATACCATGTTTTATTATTTGTTTAAATCGCGTATTCTTTCTAGGTTTGGTTATGAAGTCATATCTAGAGCAGGTTCCTCTTCAATGTGTTCAAGTACACATTTTCTAGATCTTTTTTAGGTTCCATATTATTTTTCCTAAGTATTCTCTTCTAAACCTATTAACACTCATTAAATTTTAGTGGATTTAACACATAAATGATGTGTCAATCCCACTCCTCACCAAGTATTTCTATAAGTGACAACATAATTTTAGTCAACTTATCATCAGAGTAACTATCCTTATATGATATAAACTTTGTAGGGTATTTTTACATGGAATTGAACAAATATATGCATTCATATTTTTTTTATAATTGATCAATTTTATTCTTATGTGATCCTATATTATGAACACTCCACATAACTAGTCAAAACTCTAAAGGAAAACTTGTACCACTTATATTTATCTCCATTATCTAACCTCATTTTCATGAGTGCGCGGTGTTTCATAATCACAAATTTTCCATAAAATGCATAAGCCTCTATAATTTCCATAGGAATGCATCACTCATCTATAAATGTAGTGACCACCTATCCATCTTGACCTTGTTATTATTATTATAGGTGTCAAGGTAGGTGTGGAATTTATAACAGTGCAATAGTGATGCATTTTACACTAGATAATACAAAATTTTATCTTTTTCAAGGATGCTAATGTCATCTAGTATTAGCATAATTATAATTTCACCCCAACTAAAATTTTATCCTTCATAATGGGTGATTTATGCACTTTAAATCAAGTCATCACATATGAATTAAATTGATGTTGAATTCCACCAAAGTTTCACCCATTTTTATGTGATATAAGAAATTGGTTATTGATGTAATTACATTGCTTTTTTTGTTGATTATATGCACAATTATTAATGTGGCATGATCTTCCAAGATTTCAATGGGGAAATTTAAATTTTACTTATTTTATTTTAGCATTTTTGCAACTTCATCAAATTTGGTCGTGTTTGCTAATGCTTGATTAATATGTGTCACTTTTCTTAGTAGTGTCATTGCTTTTTGTATGTACCTAGGGAAAATATTCATTCTACATCTAATGAGATATAATTAATTATAGTGTACTCAAAATAATATGAACTTCACCAACCTTTCAAGTTTTTTGAACTAGGGTGAGATTAACATTTACATTCAAAATCACTAATTCATCTACACCTACTTAAGTCCCCTTGATGATGTATTATTTTATAAAATATTATTCATTATTTGGTTGGTGGTGGTTAAAACCCTCAATTATATTTTTTGTAATATTCAAACTCCACTCTTCCCCATGCATGTAAGTTTTAATAAACTACATGTTTGGTATATACAAGGGTGGGGGGTCTACATGGCTCATGTTCTTACTTTCAAGTTATTTCTCAACGTCTTCTTGTATTATGGATGTGTCAACCCATTTATGATCATAAACATTTTATTTTTATCTCTTTTCCACCATTGTTTCCATTGAATTACATTTTAGTATAATTTATCTCATCTTAGAGTGTTATCCAACTTTTATCTAGTCAATTCCCTTGTATACTATACACTTATCTTTATATTTGAGATTAAATAACCAATAATGGTGGCCAAAAACCTTGAAATTGTTTGACCTCTCTTTATTAGATAAACTAAATCCCTCCCATTCTAAATTATTTGGCTTTTGATCTAGTTTTGTGTATTTTATCAATTTTTAGCCTCGATTCCATGAAAAACTTACAAATTTATTTAACTTTGGACATGTCATAGTGACTTTTCCACTAGGTTTGTCTCTATTTTAATTTGTATCTTCAAAATTTTAATGAAAAAATGATGATTTATAATGCTAAGGATATATTTAGAGATGTAAATTGATGTTACTTTCCTTCATAATGTTTTATTTTTCATATTTTCTCTATCATTTGCCACTCCATACTTATACAACCATCCATGTGTCTTTCCACCTAGTGATGTCACCAATGAAATGATTCCTTTAGGCATGACCTACACCTTATTTTTTCTCCTATGTTATTGGGCATCGTACCTCTCATATTTTTCATACCTTTGCACCCCACACATGTCTCGTATCCTAATACTTGGTCATTTAAGTGTGAAATTTTACCACATTATTGATGGTTTGAGCTATTATTTCCATCCTACCCCACACTAATTATGTGCATGGTCCCCCAACATAATGATTATTCCTTGTGACATGTAAAATTTATCTATTCTCTCTTTATGCTCTAAAATATTAATGTGAATCTTGTCTAACTATCCAGTGTAAATAAAATATATTTGCACATTAAAACATGGAAGAAAGTAGATCTTGTTATAAATTAAATAGATTGAATATAATCATGCTATAAATGATGTAACACTTCCTTTCCAAAGCTAATTATAAACACTAAAATCTAGTCTTTGACACTTGAAAATGTCAATCTTAATCTACATCCTAAATGAATTATGTGTCTCCAAATAAATCTTATTCACCATTCCTACACACTTACATGCTATCTATGAGCTTGATCCATTCAAATTTATTATCAACAACATATAAGAACCTATTTATGTATGATAAATAAGTTAAATATCCTACCAGACATTTTTATATCACCATATTTGTATTCCTATCTCCCAAATAGTAATGTCAAGCTCAGATAGTAACAACAACATTAATTTTTGAAGGTTGAATTTATCTCCATTAACATAGAAATGAATATTTTATGAAATAAAATAATTTCCTTAAGTCCATCCACTCAACTAGCGTGTTAGTGATACATGAAATTACCCAATTGAGTGCATATAAATAAAAATCAAGGTTGAGTTTATTATTTATCTATAATTCTAAAGTACTCATCAAACATACTATTTCACATTGAGAAAATATTCCCTATTCTTCCCAAATTACAAATTAGTCACTAGGATCACTCATCAACCAAGTTTGAATGACATCAAACCAGGTCAAGATTTAACATGGTCAAGATCAAAGGAATATTTTTAGGTATATCCATATAGTGAAAGATAAAAATTGCATAATCACATTAAAGGGAAAAACTATCTATGTTTTGACTTCCTTATTCAGATTATTAGATACATAGGCATTAGTCAATCATTATTAGGGGTGATTGGGGTCAACTCAACCCAATTAAATTTCCTCAATTTCATAAGATTTTATTCTTAAAAAGTATACTAAGGGTTTCAAGTAGAAGGAAGTTGATTTATTGAGTTGTGCACATATTCAAGGGTCAAAGATCACATATTTAGAGACACATTAGGTAGGTGCATCGTACTATATGGTCACAGAGAAGCAAATATCATAGAATAGTAACATTAGCCTTAGGTTCCTTACATATAATGAATTTGAATCAAGATTTACATTACTGACCTTACATTCACAAAGACATAGTTATAGATTTGTAAAAATCACAAGCCTTGTTCTAGTCTATTCATACTTTCAAAATACAGTCACAATCAACTAGTCAAATGGTGAAGCTAAGTATCTTGATCTCCTTGGTACTTTCCAAATATAGTAAATTACATTATTAGATCAATATCAATTAGTAACATTTATATTTATATTTAAATGTCATATATTAAAATCTAAATTAATTATTTTAGTTTATCTTATTGTCATTCACATTAATAAAAAATAGGGTAAACATATTGGTGAACCCATACATTATTTGAACATTTTTAAACCCTAGTTTTTTGTTAAGGTTCCATCCTTATTTCTATGGTTTTTAGTTTTTTTCCATAGGGTTTTATTTTTAGACATGATTTTTTATTTTCCCTCACATTATAATTTACATATGGATTTAATAAATGAACATTGTTCTTATGGATTGACTCAAGTCATGACTATAATAATTTCATATTATTCTACTTTACTATGTATGTTTTTGGTCAAATTTAAGTTTAATAATATGGATAAAATTAATAATGAACCATATTTAACCTTCATTAATTCATATTGATAAAATATCCAATCCTAATTGTTACCTATTACTTCTAGGCTCCAAAGAGCATGTATTTAACCATTTATTCCTCCTCCTAGATCTCAATTTTGTACTAGCTACCATCCAATCCCCATTATTCACCCATGAAATATTAAGACCTACAGTCCATGATATCAATGCTAGGGGAGGAAGGGTACCAAAGAATAGAGGTAGTCAATATGTACCTCCTTAACCCCTTCCACCTCCCATGATGTATAAACAAAGGTAGTCAATATGAATTCTACTAGGGTTTATAGGCATACTTGAATAAATTATGTGAATAATTCTAATACACAATCATTTACAATCAATAGATCATATTTTTTTATAAAGTTGATAAGACTCTAAGTAAAGTTTAAGGACAAATGCTTCAAAACAAGTTATTCACTTTACCTCCAACACAACTTATAAATAAATCATAATATCATGTGTTTATCACAAGGATGCATGGACATAATATAAATAATTACTAATAGTTATAACAACATATTATAAGAAATGTATGAGAGGAGTAACCCAATCACAAGGAAACCATAATACAAATAAGTTATATACAATTTCATAACAAAGGGAGTTTTTAGTAATTAATCCTATACCTATACATAGATACCCAAAATATTTCAAAGTATAATATTATATATATATATATATATATATATATATATATATATATATATATATATATATTTATCATAAGGATGCATGGACACAATATAAATAATTACTAATAGTTATAACAACATATTCATAAGAAATTTATGAGAGGAGTAACCCAATCACAATGAAACCATAATACAAATAAGTTACATACAATTTCATAAAAAAGGGAGTTTTTAGTAATTTATCCTATACCTGTACATAGATACCCAAAATATTTCAAAGTATAATATATATATATATATATATATATATATATATATATATATATATATAATTTATTTGTGCTTTATTATAATCTTTATTATTCTATATTGACACACATGTGTACATATTCCTTTCATAGACCATTAATCTATCACATGGTTTTTCTCTCGCTTGGCCCTTACATTTTCATTATTTGTCTTGATTCAGACATCCATGACCCTTAGCCTACAATGATTCTAGTGCACATCCTTTGTGAAATATTAATTATTCACTCTTTAATATTTAATATGTGTACATATTATGGATTACATTGATATTACATGATCAAATACATTTATATCTACACAATACATGAGCACACATTGATTCTTGCCCAATGGGGGCATTTATATCTTTATCTCCATATACACTATTAAGATATAATGTTTCAATTCACATTTATTGAGGGAATATAATGTTGAATAATTTATAATGATGTCATGGAGGTGTCCATGTGAGTGGATGAAGTGCCTTGATAGTCTATGTGATAATGACAAAGTGTGCAATATGCTTATCCTAATATGCTTAAAGTATGATTGGTTGATCTTCTATTTTAGCATGCTTAGAGATGTTCATGGATGAGTATGGAGTATTGATAATTTGAAAAATGTCCCTAATAATTATTATAATCTTTAAGTGCATGTGTGCAGGAGTGGATTGCATCTGGTTGATCATAGTTTTCATCTAGACATTTTGGGTCTAGTGGTAGAAAATTTGAGTAGGCAAATTGATGACATCACCATTACCATGTGCAGATGAGTTAGGAGGACTTGTTCATATGGTTATGATTATATTATTCCCTATTTTTTATGCACTAAATCTCAGGTCATGAACCTAAACTTAGTCAAAGATATGTGGGTACAAATTTGGGCTCCCAAGTAGTTTGATAGTATTTTCGCATACTTAGCCAAATTTGCATGAGGTAAGAGAGAGCCAAGTAAGTATTTTGATGGTGTAATATCTCACACATAAAAAAAATTTATGATAATTTTTACACATGGTTATATTTTATTATGTGAAGAGATCATATGGTCCAAATTTGAAAACATGCGAGTGAGTGAGGTAAAAGATATGACTGTGCAAAGTTGGCATTCTAGGAAGATAAGTAAGGTCCACATACTTAGTTAAATTTTCACAAGTTAAAGTTAAATAAAAATAAAAATATTAAATTTATCCAAGAGTTTAGGAAGTAGTGAGATGAGGATAGGTGCATGATGTTTAATGTTGAGTAAAGGTAAAGGATAAGGATCGAACGGTTCATATGTTTTCATACAGATTGATCTAATGATATGAGTGGAGTCAAAGTGGTCAAAGTGAAATTAATTTAATTGAATTAAAGATATAATGATATAAATGGTGCATGATTTATATAATATTAAAGTACATGAGATGTGAGCATATTGTTTGATGTTTAACTGTGACTATTTGTATTTAAATATTCAAATTTAACAAGGGAAAAACTAGTCTATGGGTTTTTTAGCCATATATTTTGATCAATGATGAATTTACTCACCCTGTAAAAAAAAGATGAAGAGGAATCCATGTCACATCTAATTAACCTAATTTTAAGATGTGAAATTATTTACAATAAAATATATTAAGGTTTAAATTTAACTGTGTTTGTGCATGGATTGTAAGGGACTCGAGAAGATTGTTCAAGCTTGTTTTGATATTGTTTCAATGTTTCATGATGTATTAATATTAGAGAGTGTTTTAGACTCCATAAGGATTATTTTTGTACATTATTAAGGTTTTACCATTTTTATATAGTATTCAAAAATCTTAATATGGTGGTTATGTGTTTCATTCATAGCAATTGTATGCACAGAATGTTGTTTGAACAACTTGTTCTTTAGCATAAGAGTGTTTTGGAAACTGTGGTCATTTGAGGATGTCAAATTGATCATGTGGAATGTTTCCATGCATTTTTAAGTGGTCCTATGTTCTTATTTTGTTGAATGATGTGCTAAATGGGTAAATAGGTTTCCATGAGACATATAAGAGCTGAAAGGGCCTTACTAAAAGGTGGAGCTACTTAAGTGTGACCCATAGATGCTATGGTTGACCTATGAAGTTTTTTTTTAGTTGTATCTTAATGTGAGAAATTAATTAAGTATTAATTCATGCCTAATGGCTAGCCAAGGTAGTGATTATCATGTTTGCTCTATAAATAATGAAACCAAATATGTTAGTTTCTAGAATTGAGTGTGAGACTTGGGAGAGATTTGAAAAAGGCTTGTGTGTGTTAATTATGGATAAAATGAAGGTTAGAGTGACCTTGGATGAGATGAAGAGTATAATAGATTAAAGACTATTTGTATGACCTTTAGGTCATAATCTATTAGAAGAATAGTGCTCTTGTAGATTGAGTGTGAGCAAAGGTAAAGAATGATAATCAGAAGTCCATCATCAGGTGTTGAAGAAATTAATGAAAAGGTTGGTGTGTTCATAGGTGTTGTTATGTAAACTTAGTATCTAAGGGGGTTATATCCTCCTTTCAAGGTGAAACTTGTTAAAGGTCTAGTTGTTGTGGCAGCTCAGCTAAATAGGTATGGTAGCTCCTTGTGGGATTACAGTATTATAATAAGGGATTTTAGTTCCTTGATCTATTACAAATAGTCTAAATTGGATCTTGTTATTATAATAAAGTATTCAAATTGTAGGTTTCAATTTATTTTTGCCTCCCAAGAAGGTTTCCCACATATGTCATGTGTTATATGCTTGATCTTGCATTGTATTTCTTGTTCATTATATGAAATATGTGTATGCCTCATAAATGTATATATTGATTGTTTAAGAGTTTGAAAGGATTGAAACTAAAGTTAAATTATTTGGGACCAATAATTCACCCCTTGTTATTGATTATACCTCTAAAAATTAGTATTAGAATAGGTCATTTGATAAAGTCTTGACATCTTAAACATGATCTAAGGTACAATATGGGTAGTCATCAAGTAGGTTTATCTATTAAGCAAGCACCAATGTTCAATGGATCTAATTATGATTTTTAGAGTAAAATAATGAGGACATATATTATGTCCCTAGGCTTTGATGTATGGCAATATATTGTGGTTGGTTATGTTACTCCTACTGTTCCATTTAGTGTTGTAGACAAGAAGTTGTTTGAGAAAAATTCCAAAGAAATGAATGCTATCACTTGTGGTCTTTAAAAGATTAAATACACCAAGGTAATCCATTGTAAATATTAAAAAGAGATATGGGACAAAATTTAGATCATTTTTGAAAGATATTCAAAGTTCAAGCTTGCTAAGTTGTAGACTCACAGAAGGCAATTTGAAAGTCTCAAAATTAAGGAAGAAGATTTTATGGCATCCTTTTTGCAGAGAGTTGATGAGACTATGAACATCATTATAGGTCTTGAAGAAAACCTTGAAGGGGTTATTATGGTATAAAAGGTATTAAGGTCTTTATCCCTCAAGTTTTATTCAAAAGTATCCACTAAAGAATAAAGTCATGATATTACCCAGCTAAAGATAGATCAATTGCATGACACACTTACTGCCTATAAGATGATAGTAAATGATGATATACCACCAAATAAGGAAGTAACATTCAAGACTAAGATGAAGCTTAAGAAGAGTTTCCAAGGTAAAAAACCTAAGAAGTATGACATTTTTGATATTTATGAGGATGAACTAATTGCTTAGATTACTAAGAAATTGAACATAGGCTTAGGAAAGTATAAGGGTAAATTATCCTTTAAATGTTTCAACTATTGAGAGATAGGACATTTTGATCATAACTTCCCTCATAAGAATGAGAAGAATTTTGATGAAGATCATGGTGAAGTCCAAGATGAAGACAAGAATACTTAAAGGAAGAAAGGATTCAAAAAGTATAACAACAAGAAAAAGTCCTTCAAGAACAAGAAGAATCTATACACCAAAGAAGATTTCAACTCATCAGATGAGAGTGAAGATAGTGACTTAGAATATGATCATGAAGATGATGGTCCTATTGAAGATGAATATTTGTTCATGGATGAGGAAGGAAGTTTCTCACATCAGGAGTACTTGGAGTGATTTAGATGATGATGAAGATGAGATGGACTATGAGATTGCATTGAAAATGCTCCTGAAGAACTAAATATTGAGAATAAGATCAATAAGAAGATAAAGTCTCAAATCAAAGACTATGAGAATAAATTTAGTGTGTTTGAGGAAAGATTGAATTAAGATATCAAGGAGCATGGAGATATGGTCAAGCATCTCAATTGTCAATTGTAAATCCTATCTACAAGCCTAAAATCTAAAAAAGATGAATGTTCAAGGTATTTTTCTAAAAATGAGTCTTTGAAATATAAGTTAGAGAAGACATCTAGTAAGGTGAAGTCATTTATGAGATTTGAAAAGATCTCATGTGATCTAGACAACATTCTAAGTGTTCAAAAACATGCTAGTGATATAACTATCTTGGATATAAAAAAGAACAAAAGAATATTACTCAAGATAAAATGAAGACTAATAAAAACCAGGACAATCATACTTTGAAGACAAATCATCACACAAGGAATGAAGGTGCTCATATAATGAAGACAAATCAAATAAAACAACCAAATTCCATGAGGTATGCAAGATTAAATGGTTACTATTACACATGTATAAATTTATTCATAAGGATAGAGAGTGTAAGAGACCTGTTAGAAATGAGTTTGCATGGAACTATGATGGGGGTTATCAGTTAAAAGGTGTGAGTAGAGTTAAGTGCTTTAATTGTCATGACATAGGAAATTTTGCATATTTTTATCCAAATAAGGTATGTCAAGATATGTTTCTTGCAAAAGGTATGGTTTGGTACAATTGTGAACAAAGATGACATATTGCTAGATTCTACAAGCAAAGGCCATCAAGTCAAAATAAGTTTAATCAGGTACCTAGAGTGCAAGTAAGAAGGTAGGTTAACACATAGAAGAGAAAAGTGAAAATTTTTAGTCATGATGAGTCTACAAGTCCAAGTAATATATTTGGTAAGGTAGAGAATGCTTCAGAAGTTAAAGAGTGTCAAGAGGTCTCATTATCTGCTCATGTTGAGAGTGAAGAGATCAAGCTCAAGGAGAAGACCAAGATACTGGTTGAGGCTAGTTATAAGGTGTGTATGGATCAAAGTGAAAATCCTAATATTATTGAGTATGTTTCATGCAAATAAAATCAATTATTTATGCCTAATGATGAGGTTCCAAAATGCAAGGTGGATCCTTCAAAAGATAAGGTATGTCATGAATCCTTGTTGTCTCCATGTATTGTCAATCCAATACTAGAAAATAAGGAGAATGTTGTAGTGGATGAGGAATTTTTTTTCTCATAATCCAAATAAGAAGAAGAAGAAAAACTATAAGTATTAGATGACCAAGGAGGAGAAGGAATATGAGGAATTGTGGGAAACTCCCAGTTTCACACCATGGTAGAGAATTGTCATGTATAGGAGGTCTCTGTTTATGATTCTTAAGATATGCCTTTCAATAGAGAATCAAGTTTGTGTGCTCAATATTATAATGCCAATCAGAAACGGTCTTTGGTTAAGGGGGAGCAACAAGTTCATGAGCTTGCTCCAAAGACTAGTGAAGGGGCTATTATTCAGGGTTAGAATGGGTATATCCAGATGGCATAATGATATTTATAAAATTTCAAGAATAATTTGATGCTCATAAAGTTTTATACAATTCTTTGTGATGTGATCTAGGTGATTTTGTGGTTTGAAGGTATGTTTGTGTTAATTAAAGATTTTTGAGTGCTCTCATTTTTCTTAGTTTTTGGCTTAAGGGCAAGCAGGCCTAAAAAAGGTTATAGGAAGTATATGTTCTTAAAGGTATGGTGGATCATATTTTTGTCCAAAAGTGTGTGATGACTATCTCTAGGTGTGCAAGAAGTTTCAGAGGTGTGCGTTGACCAGAAGGAGGTTTGTTGGCTTTGTTTGTTTTAAGATTCTAGAGTTTTGGGCTATGATAGAAAATTAGTTTGTCTTATGAGTTGAGGTTTGAGTCTTATTAATATGTTTAATAGGCTAAATTAGTTGTCAAAATAAGATTTATAGAGATTTTAAGGTTTATGGTTCTCAAGTTTTTGTCAATATGGAGGGTTAATTAACTAGTAGGTTTGTGAAAGAAGCATATTTCAAAGGATGAGATAGGTGATTAAAATTGGTGTTATTAAGGGGGAATATTAGAGTGATTTATATATGAAGTTTCAGGTCTAGAATGTCTTTCTACTCAAAGTTGTGAGCTATGCATGTTTCAGGTAGGGATACAAGGAGACTAGATAGGCCTAGTGTGAAAAAGAGTGCTTTTTGATAAAATTATCCAAAAGAGAAAAGAATGAGTGTTTCAAGGTGAGTTATTAGGTTTGTTTAATCCATATTTCCTATTTTTCTAGTGGAATTAAGTTTTTTTGGTGGTTCATGAGGTGGTTTGATAGAGAAGGCTAGTAATCATGTATGTTGGTTCTTCATGGTGTGTGGAGATCTGAAGATATTCAAAAGGTGAAATGGCTTAGAGATCTTAGGGGGAGTACCTCTCATATTTTTATTTGTGAGTTCCATAAGATTCCATTTTTTTTTTGTGTGTTCTTTCTGAATTGGTTGCAGTGCTTGGGTAAAATGAGTGTTGGCATAAAGCAAGAGGAATTTTGTCAAGGCAAGAAGAGGTAGGCTCAAGGTAAGGGGGAGTTTGTATCATATTTATAAGGTGGTCCTATCTTATTTATGGTATTTTTAGGTCCTTAATATCAGATTATGAACACTTTTTCATTGTTTCAAAGGAGGAGAAAGTTCCTATTATAAGAGTGCTTGAAAAAAAGAAGGAAGGTGAGTTGTATATTGATATATGATGGTTCTTGACATCAATGACAAAGGCAGATATTGTTTAATAATTTTAAATGATGTCATGGAGGTGTCCAAATGAGTGGATTAAGTGCCTTTTTAGTCTATGTGACTATGACAAAGTGTGCAATGTGCTTGTCTTAGTATGCTTGAAGTATGATTAGTTGATCTTCTATTTTGGCATGGTTAAATATGTTCAAGGATGAGCATGGATTATTAATCATGTGAAAAAGTTCCATAATGTGTTTTATAAGCTTTGAGTTATTATTTTCATTAGTGGATTTCATTTGGTTGATCATAGTTTTCATATAGACACTTTGGGTCTAGTGGTTGAAAATTTGAGTAGGTAGATTGATGACATCACCATTACCACATGTGGATGAGTCAGGGAGATTTGATCATATGGTTTTAATTAAATTATTCCCTATTTTATATTTGATAAATATTAGGTCATGCATATAAATTTAGTCAAATATATGTGGGTGCAAAGTTGGGCTCCCAGGTAGTTTGATAGTATTTTCCCATACTTAGCCAGATTTGCATGAGGCAAGAAAGAGCCTAGTAAGTAGTTTGATGATGGAATATATCACACATGAAAAGGTTTTATAATAAATTTGACACATGTTTGGATTATCATATGTTAATAAATCATATGGTCCAAATTTGAGAACATGTGAGTGAGGTAAAAGATATGACTGTGCAAAGTTGGCCTTCTAGGCAAATAAGCAAAGTTCCCATAGTCAAATTTGCACAAGTTAAAGTTTGAGAAACATCTACAGAGATAATTTATCTAATAATTTATCAAGTAGTGAGATGAGGATAGGTTCATGATATTTAATTTTGAGCAAAGGTAAAGGATAAGGATCGAATAGTTTATGTGTATTCATACAGACTGATCTAACAATGTGAGTGGAGTGAAAGTGGTCAAAGTGATAGTAATTTAATAATGTTAAAGCTAAAACAAGATAAATGGTTCATGGTTGTTCTAATATATTAGGAAAATATATGTTATCATATTTTCTAAAGTTTAATTATGACCATTTGCATTTAAATATTCAAATTTAATAAGGGAAAAAGTAGTTTGTGGTTTTGGGACCATATCTTTTGATCAAGGATGAATTTGCTTATGTTTTTAAAATCAAAGATGAATAAGACTCTATGATTCATATAATTAACTTGATTTTAATATTTTTAAGTATGAAAAATCAAATATTTTAAGACTCAAAGTTAATTATGTGTTTGTGCATGAACTATAAGTGACTCGAGAAGATTATTCGAGCTTGTTTTGATATTGTTTCGATGCTTCATGATGTCTTAGATATTATGGAGTGTTTTATACTTTATAAAGGTGATATATATGCATTATTAAGGTTTGAAAATTTGTATATAGTATTAAAACAGCTTAATATGGTGACTGTGTGTTTCATTCATGGTTATTATGTGCACAAAATGTTGTTTAAGCAAATTGTGTTTAGCAAAAGAGTGTTTTGTTGACTATGATCATTTGAGGATGTCAAAGGGATCATGTGGAATGGGTCCATGTATTCATAAGTGGTCCTAAATTCTTATTTTGTTTGATGATGTGATAAATGGGTGAATATGTCACTATGAGACCTATAAGAGCTATAAGGGCTTTATTAAAAGGTGTAGCTGCTTAAGGGTGACCCATAGATGTTATGACTGACCTATAAAGTTTTTTTTTGAAATGTGTCTTGATGTGAGAAATGATTTAAGTATAAATACATTCCTAATGGTTGACTAAGTGACTATCATGTTTGTTCTATAAATAGTGAAACTAAATGTGTTGGTTTTTAGACTTGAGTGTGAGATTTGAGAGAGATTTGAGAAATGATTGTGTGTGTGAATTATGGAGTGAAGGAGGGGTAGAGTGCCTTATAGATGAGATGAAGAGAATAACATATTGAGGACTATTTATATGACCTATAGGTCATAATTTTGTTGGTATAATAGTGTTCTTGGAGATTGAGTGTGAGTGAATTTGAAGATTGATAATTAGAGGTCCATCTTCAGGTGTTGAAGACACCAGTGCAAAGGTGGATGTGTTCATAGGTCTTATTATGGTAGCTCAACATTTAAGGGTTTTGTATCTTCCTTGAAATGTGAAACTTTTTAAAGGTCTAGTTGTTGTGGTAACTCATCTAGATAAGTGTGATAGTTTCATGTGGGATTGTAGTCTCAGTAAAATAATGGATCGTAGTTCCTTGATCAGTTGTTGTTTGTCTAAATTAGATATTGTTATTATACGATAGTATTATAATTGTAGGTTTCAATGGGTTTTCTCCCCTAAGAGGGTTTCCCATGTATTTCATGTGTTACATGTTTGATCTTACATTGTCTTTCTTGTTCATTTCTATAAATGATGTGTATGCCTCATAAATGTATGTATTGACTGATTAAGATTGTAAAATTATTAGAACTAAAGTTGATTTATCTAGGCTCATTGATTCACCTTGCCTCTCTTAGTGATTATACCTTTAATATATTGATTACTTTCACTTCCTCCACATAGTCATACTATCACATCTAGTGCACATTATGCCTTGACATATGATATATATTATTCACATCCCTCCCATTATTCTATTTTTTAGACTCGATACTTGGTATTTCTTGATGCTATCAAGATTGAGTTAAAAAGATAAAAAAATTCAAGAAAATAAAAATAAAATATTAAAAAATAAATAATATGGGCTTGAGCATGACATGAGTTAGTAAAATACATTATTCACATATGTTATTTTTCACATGTTTGGTTGATGACATATTGTTTTCATACACACATACATTTAGTAAGGGATATGAGTGCAATACAAGATGTATAGATCATACATGAATACATAGATGTTGGACCTTTCCTATACCTAGGGGTCATGTCAATGCTAAGAGAATCTACTTCCATAGGTTGCATTATAATAGGTTATATCTTTCTATGACCTCTTTACCATATTGAGATATATAGATTTATTACACATGCCTTGCTAACTACTTATTAATTACACAATACCACATTAGATATGTTATTTTATGATGCGATATTGACATTTATAGATGGTTTAGATTAGCTTCCACTTGTCCCATGCTTCATTAATGTTGTTAACTTTACATGATAGGATAGTGGTTATTGATTATTATGTGTGTCCCCTTGGCCTTGTCTATGGCTCCTTAGCCTTGATTTTTGTATAATATATTCTCCTTATTTATGGCTCCTTAGCCTTGTTTGTTTGTGACATATTTGTGTCCATTGTATGTTTCCCATTGGCCCTATGTATGCCATTATATGATATTTTGTGGCATTATGTGTTGAGTTTTTTGAGCTTGTGTGATTACTATTTTTTCATATTTTGTGATCCATATCATGTACCTCTAACTTTTGTGTTGTGTCATGATTTATATCATGCACTTATTTATTATATAGTCCTATATAGTGGAAGTTACTACTATGTGCTTCATAGTACATCTATATTGATATACCACTTATATTCCATTTTATTCCATATTTTATGCACATGACTTGATGTTATATACATTGATATGATGACATAATATCCACATGTTGTCATGATTATACAAAATATTATAATGTTTATACATGACTTGATACAATTCACCTTTGAGATTAGTGACTTATAGGATCCATCTATTACCTAAAAAGGATGGAATATTAGAGGGATTTGTCATAGAGACTAAAGCATCCATGATCAAATTTGAGTATATATATAGATTTCAGAGTTTAGATGTTTTTCAAATATCAGATTTGGATAAATTACTTATAATTTTAGTTTAAATTTGGGGGTATATGTAATCCATTCTACACTATGAGTGACAAATTTTAGATTCATATACATTTTAGGGTATATATAATCCATTTTATAAAACAATTTTAGTTGGGCATGATGTTGATTCATACACACATATACACTATTTCAAATTTTAGTTGGGCCTGATGCTAGTTCATGCACATTATGAAAGGTTTTAGCTAGCATTGATTCATTATGGCATGACATTGGTTCATGGAAATTTACAAATTTGCACCTTTATAGTTATTCATCAAGTATTTTAAAGTGTGGAACAAACTTGAATCTATAATTCTATATATAGCAGTTGATTCATGATTTTTAAGGTAATGTACATTAAGGTTCAGTGACACCAATAGCCATGGAATTACCCATAATGAACATGTATGATTGTATTTTTGAGCTATTGATCAAAAACACTATAAATAGTAAGTTTAAACCCAAAATCAAAAAAACATCAAAAGAGAGATAAATTTAGGAACAATCAATTATTTAGAAGAAAATACTTACCATCACCTTGCTCCTAGTATCTTCTCTCTAAGATTTTCCAACTGATTCTAATGTTATTTGACTTTTATGTGGATTGCTTGATAATGGCTTTGATGGCTTCTTTGGATGATGAAGTGAATTTTGAAAAGAGTATGGATGCTCTAGATGGATGATATGAGAGTATATGGAAGGCTTATGGATTATCTAATTAGCTTAACCATGCTACAAGCATTGATATTTATAGGTTGATGGAGGGAGTTTTGGGGAATTTTTAATTATATTGAAGCCTCTAGTTTAGAGAGTTTTATAATCTTAGAGAGGGTTCTATAGATCTAGAGAATTATAGGTTAGATTAAGGGATAATATGGATTAGATGGTTTTTAATGAGGTTTAAGGCTTATAGGGATGTAGGAAAGGCTAAGGTGGTAGGTTAGCTAGTGGGTAGTTGAATAAATATGATTTTTTAATTTACAAGTGGGCTAGTGGGTAGTTAATGTAACAGGATTAGTAGTCTAAGTAGGTTGTTAGTAGGATAATGAGGTGATTAATTGGTCATGGGGGTGTATAAATGTTTATTACATGTAGGAAATATTTAATAGGGAATATAATTTTAATTGATTGACTAGGATTATGGTTATATGATAAATTAGTAGAGTTAATATAATAATTAGAGTGAACAAACTTAGGTACATATATTTTGCCCCTCTTTGAAAGGGAATTACAAGTGGAGTAATGGTATTTTAAATAAGATCCATTTCATGGATAAGTTAGGAACTGATGTTAGTGGACATGATGCCCCCTTGAGGGGACATGTAAGGAGGAATGAGCTAAATGGCCACTCAAAAAGAAAGCCCCAATGTGGGATAAGACCAAGATGATGAGGGGTTGGGATGCCCCAAGTGTTAATTGAGATATGATTGAGATGTCCTAAGCAGAATTGCTATGGGATAAATTTACCCAACCTCGAAAGATAAGGCCTAGGAAATGACCAATGCCTAAAAGGGAGGTAGTTGGATTGAGATGATAAGACAAAAAATATTGAGAAATTGAGAAATGTCTAGGGAATGAATAGATGAAATAGGCCCTAAGCTAGCGGCAAGTACTAAGAAAGGACATGTGCAAGGCATAGCTATAGGGTGATAGAGAATATTTGTCAACTGATTATTGATAATAGATAACTTTAATATAAGTTTTGTAGCTCAATATGATTTAATATCTTTGAGTGACCTGTAGGGAATAGGATGGGATTGGTCATTAGTAGTGGCTGAAATATCCTTGGACACTAAAAAAAGTGTCCAAATGTTGTCTACATAGTCTTAAGAGACCTTAAGTCAATGTAGTTTTGACTTGAGATGTTAGATGTGGAACGTGAAATGGAAGGCCATGCCTTGGGAAAGGATTTATAATAACTTGGGAATATATAATAATGGCTATAAGGTGATGAAATGAGATAAGGAGATGTATAAAGGGGTTTAGGGGTCAAAATTAATTGATTTGGATGGGATGGTATAGTTATCAAGGGTTAAATAGAGTGAATGGGGTAAAGAATCGGGGAATTGGGGGTAAATAGGAAAAAGTGGGGGTAAAAGAATCATTTTGGATTTTCACTATAATGGATTTGTGTTATGGATACAAAAGCTATGGACTACCTTCCTTTATCATCACATTATAGAGAGAGTTTGAGAGTACTAGAGGGTTGTTGACATAGGAACATTGGTGAGTGCTCAAAACCTAGATATTTGATTTTTGATTTTTTACATTTATTATGTTCATTTTTTACATGTATGTCTTGGAAAGGAAATACTACCTCTAGTGGCATTGCCTTGAGTTGTGATATTACCTTCGCAAATTATAGTATTGTAACCACAAACTATGCTCTTGAAAAACTATAAGGGGCAACTTATGGTTTTATAATACCACATCAAGTGATAGGTGAAATTTTAATATCAAAATAAGGGGGGATCAATTTTTCAAAATTTAAGGGATGACATGTAGTTTTGTAAAATTTTATTTTGTAAGCTATGGTGTTGTCAAAATCACAAGTTAGGGTAAAAAGGATAGGTGGTATTGAGTAAAATGGAGGTTAGGGTTGGTTAAGGAGTTAGGAATGGAATGGGGAGGGTGTATAGGGTAGATGAAGGTTTTGGATAGATAAGGGGGTAGGAGACAATAGATATATGTTAGGTTAATTAGATGGGTAAGTTAGTAGATAAATTAGATAGGTAGAAAAGTTAGTTAGGAGGAGTTAGTTAGATAAGAGTGATTAGTTAGATAAGGAAGGTTTATTAGTTGGTTAGATTAATGAGATAAGAAAAAAGGTTTATGAGGGGTGATTAGGTGTAGGTGAATAGTATAATGGGGGATGATTAGTTAGTTAGGGATGAGTTATAAATAGTGAGTATGGATTGATGAGTTACATAGGATAAATAGGTGTGGTTGGATAAATAGAATAGAAATGATGGGTTAAATGCATAAAATGTGATATATTAATATGGGTGTGGGATAATAGGATGTTTATTGGTGTAGGAGGACATATGGGTATTGGTGTTTGGACTTCATCACCTGTTAGTGCTTTATGAGATGCACATATCAACTCTCATATACTATAGAGTGCCAAAGATGATTGGCCTATATTATATTAATATGATGTTAGTGTTGTAGATTGATAGAGCATTGATTATATATCTAGTGGAGTGGTGGCATTTGAAGACTAGTACCTTCCATTTTATGATTGGGGAGATGATAGTGACATTAGAAAATATGTTGCATATCTTTTGGCTACTAATGAGAGGTGACTAGATCTACTAGCAATACCAAGCCTTTAATGTGATTGTACAAAGTCTTTATTAGCATTTACATATTGAAGTATAGGATACTCATATAGATATTGGTAGGGCATTGAGAGAGGTGATGATTGATAGACTTAATCTAGTGGTGATGTCTCTTGTTATCGACATACTTTTTTTGGACAAGAGAGGATAGTGGTTTCACCTTAGGTTAAGATATGTGGTAGCCAACATGGTACAAGACTATCATCTTTTTTCCTAGGATCCTATGGTACTAGCTCATTTGTATAGGAAGTTTCACATGGGTGCATATAGAGGGAACTAGCCTGGGTCTATCCTAATTATTTTAGATATGGAGTTAGGAGAATATTAGTATAGAGATACCAATGGGCACTCAGGGAGGTAGGGATCTTGAAAAACCTTTGGTGTTTGGTTGGTATATCATTTTAGAAGTTTAGAGAGACCATGCTAGAGATATGTAGTTTTATAGGTAGGCATTTGATAGTTTGAGGACCAAGCAGATTATAAGGATACCCTATAGATAGGTCCAATGTGGATGGGTTGAGGATGTATATGTGATAAGTTTTATGCTTACTAAGTTTTACTTGACTAGATGAAGTGGTTACATCATTGAGAGATATAGGCTTGATTAGGTTCAATTGTAGTTTGGTAGGAAATTGGATGTACCAGGAGATGAGCACATGTTTTCTTATAGTGACAGAGAGAGGACTTAGAAGGGACCTATAATAGATAGAGTGCTAGTGAGAGTAGATTAAGTGAGTATTTCTCTAGTGATATGGGAATATCATACACCCATAGTAGATTCAAGAGTGAAAACTACATATAGAGAGTGGTGGGCCTAGAGATGGCCCTAGATATTGCTTAGGCAGCCATTAGTAGTTAAGAGAGAGTCGATACAAATGTTCTTATAGGAATAGGTTCATTTAGGGAAGAGGTAAGCTTAGAGGCCATATACCTATGTTTAGGATAGATAAGATGAGTGGGTGGGGCCAGATGGACAAGATGGGGTGGCATAGCAATTATAGTTATTAATAGTGGATATCAGGGAGTTAGAGGAGGAGAGCAGGACATAGATAGAGATTAGGTAGGGAAGATATTGGGTTAAGATGATGCAAGGTATTCTAGGCCACCTCTAAGTGTAGATGATTAGGCATTATTAGATAGGCTAAAGTGAGGGGTTAAGGCCCAGGTGATAGAGGTAGTGGGGATCACCATTAAGAGGGATAAGATGGTGGTATAAATTTAGAGGAAGATCATACATCAAGATAGCTAGATGGTGGGTTTATTGAGATAGGTCACATGTTTATTAGCACATGTTACAATATTATATGGGTAATTAATATAGAATTAGGCTTAATATGGGTAGATAGCTATATTCTAGAGGAAAATTAAGAGCTGAGATGCATAGATAATGTCATTATAGGGCTAGTTTACATAGCTTTAGTTGAGACTGAGGTAGAGAGACAGAGTTGTAGGTGGTCAAGAAGGCCAAGGAGGAGGATGTTATTTTATTAGACTAGCAGGGTATGGGGGTTATGATTAGGTATATATCTCAACTAACATGTGAGACCTAATATTATAAGGACTTATATGAGGGAGCAGTCCCACTAGATCAATGTGCTCTGACCTTCAAAGCCAATACATCTTCCCATTTTGTGCATCAGCTTGCTAGGAGGCCACCTAGACAATAATGATATGGACTTGTATTTGTGAGACATAGTTCATATTATAGACATGTGTCATTATAACACATTGGTAACTATGGGCCCATTTTGCATTTATATATTTTTTCATGGACTCTTATGGACATTATAGACTATTTATATGATATATGTTATATCATATGTTTTGTATAATGATATATGGATTAGTTTATTTACATGTGATTATTAGTTTTATATATATATATATAGATTATGTCATTGGAAATTTATGATTATGGGATATTTAGACATTAGATATATGATTATGATATATTGATTTAGATTAAATGTGATATTGGATGTTGTGTATTTATAATGACATTCATGATTTTTATGTGATATGGTTTAGAGATAGATGATGTTTATGTATCATGTGATAACATGTGTTAGGATATAGATAAATAATCCATTGACTTATTCATATGTATCACAAATTTATTTTGGGTAAAAATCCTCCTACACCAAGGAGATAGGCGGGGCATGTTTTGGGTAGTAGGCTAGGATGGTTAAATAGGATAGTGGGATGGTTAGGGAGATGGATATTATTTTTGGGGACTTTAATCCATTATAAATTTAGGAAAACCTATTTTGATTTTGCACTTGTGATTATAAGTTTAACTATAGCATGATGATTATTGAGGTCATGTTTGACTCAAATTGCATGGGGGGGACTTAGACTATGAACTTTATTTAGTGATATTCCTAAT
Organism: Torreya grandis; assembly: GCA_037957365.1. Taxonomy (NCBI): domain Eukaryota; kingdom Viridiplantae; phylum Streptophyta; class Pinopsida; order Cupressales; family Taxaceae; genus Torreya; species Torreya grandis. The sequence continues at coordinate 483,033 of JARHVA010000015.1, read as the reverse complement.
TTTTATGTTTGGTAGTCACTTAAGGCCATGCTTTTTCCCTTTTAAAAAATAACACAACAAGATAATAAAACAAGATTATTTACTAACACTTAAAAAGATGATACAAAAGGATTAAGACAAAAAATAGAAAATATCTACATGACACAATTGATTATTAATAAGATAAACCAATGACATTAGTTACATGTGGGTACATTCATTTACTAGTAATAAGAGACATATAAAGGACAAGAAAAAATATGTATAAAGACTAATACTTAAGAAGAAAATATAACAAGACTATGACAAAATTTATGACATAATAATCTTAACAAAGCAAACTTAATGAAGATGAAATATATACATTGACTCTTATTAAGTGATTTAAATGATTTTGATCTTAATTTATGAGGACAACTAAACATTGTAAAGAAAAATATGACAAAATTATTATTTACAAAATTACCTAAACCCTAGAATGACTTAATAAAGAGTTAAAAATTATTTTTATGTTTCAAATCATTACCTAAAAGGTTACTACAAGTAGGAGAGAGTAATGATAAATATGTACAAGATGTCCTAATAAAACATACACTAAGAGAAATGACTTTAATGTTATGGTTAAATGGGTATTTACAAGGGTAAATTGTGCCTAATAATCTTTGTGATAATTGAGAGAACGATCCATACTAGCTATAATGACAATCTTAGGATCTATAGTGAATGATCAGGATTTAGTTACAAAACATACTATAGATCCTAGAGTATAAATATTATATGATCCTTATTTAGTGGTGAGTCTAGTGTGTTCATGCATATTTTTTCTTAGGGATGAATGGGGATGGATGAATTAGGTGAAATTGAGGCTAATAGGGAGAAGAGTCATCTAGGAGGATGTGATTTAACTAGTGGACTAAGAAATCAAAATGGAATTAGTAATTATAAGAGTGGATTATATGTTCTATATAACTCTTTAATAGGCATTCCCTTCATACTTACAATATTTATTAGCCCCATTTAAAAAATCATATCTAATGACTTTTCCCAAGCATATATTTATTCGCACTATTAGGATCAGGGTCTTATGGGAAGTGATGGGATGGAATGTAGAGATGAGAGAATTGGAGTGATGATGGATGGGTGTACCCCCAAGAGTGGGGACTTATATACAGAGTCTTTTTGGAGTTATTTAAGTATAAAAATGCTTTAGGTACATAATATTCATGGGATAATAAATATCATTACCATCTAATGTGGCCAATTTGTATGCTCCTGATCTAAATTTTACAATAATAACATACGGTCCAAACCAATTTGCTTCAAATTTATCCTTCTTTTCTCACTCAACATTAGTGTTTTTCTAATTCTCTTTTAGGACTAGGTCAATAACTTTGAATTCTCTAGACTGAATATTTTTATGATATTATCCCTTAAGCTTATTCTGATATGCCCTGAGATGATCAAGGGAATTTTGACACTTTCATATAATAGCTTGAGCTCTTGTATATTTTCTTGTCTGTAATTATTATCAGTGATCATGCCTCATAAATATATCCATAAGGAGGGGAGATCAACTTCAATAGGCAAGATTTCTTCACCTCTATAGACCAAAGAATATAGAGTAGCCCCAGTAGATATTTTGATGTTGGTTTTATAAGACCAAAGAGCTAGATATAATTGGAAGTGCCAATTTCTACCAACATCACTAATAATTTTCTTCAAAATTTTGAGAATAATTTTATTGGTTGCTTTTGCCTAACCATTTCCCTAGTGATATTAGGGTGTATATAAATGTTTCTCAATGTGATAATGATTACATAAGTATTCTACTTCCTAATATTTGAAATATTTTCCATTATCTAATATGATTTTAGATAGGATTCCAAAGTAAAAAATAATCTAATTCAGAATGAATTTTGATATTTGTAGACCATGGTATAAACTAGTGGCATTGCTTCAACCCATTTAGTGAAATACTCTATAGCTATAATTATGAACTTATGTCCATCAGATGATGTAGGAATAATATTTCTAATAAGGTCTAGCTCCCATATTAAAAATGGCCATGGGCTCTTTATAGTCTATAATTCTTGTGTGGAGGCATGGATGAGATTACCATGCTTTTGACAAGCTATACATTTGTGCACATATTGGTAGGTGTCATGATCTATTATTGGCCAATAGTATCTAATCTAGAGTAACTTCTTAGATAGATCAATTCCATTGACATGGCTACCATAGATACCATCATGGACTTCCTTTATTGTGAGAGTAGCCTCCTCTGATGTTAGGCATATAAATAAGGTCCTATCATAGCCTCATCGATAGAGCATGTTACTAAGGATGGTATAATAATATGTATGGTGAATGAAGGATTTTCATTGGTGTAAATTGAGCTCTAGTGGTATTATATTATCATGGAGATAAGTGTAAATGTCATTGTACTAGGGTAGACTGGGATCATTTATAACACAAATTTTATAATGATTCATTATTTGATGTGCTGGAAATAATAATTGTTCAATTAAAAAGTTGACTTCAAGTACATCTTCTGGAAGATCTATCAAATAACTAATAGTGGCCATTGAGTCAATGGCTTTATTAATTCTTATAGGAACTTTATCAAATGTTATTGACTAAATGTTTTTCTTTAATTGATCCACTACTTGTTTATAAGGAAGTATTTTCTCATCTTTTGTTTGAAACTCTTCCTTTACTTATTTTATAATCAACTGAGAATCACCAAAGACTTGAATATGTTGGATATGTAATTGGATAGTGAGTTAAACTCTAAAAACTAATGCCTCATATTCAAAAACATTATTTTTGCATGGGAATTTGACTCGAAAGGCTTTAGGTATTAGGTCACCTTATGGGGTTACCAAAATGATTCCCATCCCTAACCCATGTATGGTAAAAGATTAATAAAAATATAACTTCTAATTAGTTGATTCCTAAGTTGTCAGTATAGACTCATCTAGGAAGGCCATGATTAAGGGTTTGGTGTCTATAATGGGTGTTGATGCTAGTTGATCCACAATAGCTTGTCCTTTAATAGCCTCTTGATTTAAATAATCTATATCTAATTTTCTTAGTAACATGATATATTTGGCCATTTTACTAGTTAGGGATGATTTTGATAGCATATATTTGAGTAGATCAACTTTAGTTATGTGCTTGACTTGGTTGTTCAACATATAGTGCCTGAGTGTTTTTGAGATAGGCTATAACCAAGCAAGCTTTCTTAATAAGGGTGTAAGTAAGCTCATATGAAATTAAAGTTTTGATTAGATAATAAATAGCTCTTTCTTTACCCTCATCATTATGATGAACTAATAAATCCCCTATAATACAAGGTGTAGTAGAAATAAATAAAACTAATGACCTTCCTAAGATAGGTGATAATAAGACTAGAGGCTTCACTAAATACTACTTTAAATTATCAAAAGCCTTTTGACATTCTGATTTATAGTCGAATATGATCTCCCTTCTTTAAGATATGGGTGAAGGGATGATATTTATCTACTAGTTATGATATAAACCAATGGATGGCCTATATTTTCCCTTGAAGGCTTCTTAATTACTTCAAGTTCTTAGGAGGAGGCATTTCAATGATAGATTTTACTTTAGTAGGATCTACTTTAATGCCTCATCTAGAAACCATGAACCCCAAAATTTTTCCTAAGGTAACTCTAAATACACATTTATTAGGTTTCAACCTAACTTTTGATTCCATAAACCACTAAAAAATTCTTTGTAGGACCATTGGATGTTCTAATTGGATCTTAGACTTTCCTAGTTGTCATCCACATAATATTCTACAATATCATGCATCATATCATGGAATTAACTATCATGGCCCTTTGGTAAGTGGCTCCCACATTTTTTAGACCAAAAACCATTACTTTGTAGTATAAGGTCCCCCATGGAGTAATAAATACAATTTTGTGTTGATCTTCAAGAGCGATTTTAATTTGATTATAGTTAGAGAAATAATCCATGCGGGAAAGCATCTCATACCCTATGATAGAATCTATGATCATGTAAATATTGGGTAGAGGAAATTCATCCTTAGGATAGGTTTTATTTATGTCTTAGAATCTGGTATAAATTATTATTCCTCCCTATGGTTTATCCACATGGACAATATTAGATACCCACTCAGATTAGTCAGTTGGTCAAAAAAATCTAGCTTCTAAAAATTTATATAATTCTTCTTTGACCAAGAGGGCCACATTGGGGTGAATTTTTTGGAGTTTATGCTTAACCTATTTTGAATTAATATGAACTAATAAATGATGTACCACCAAGGTAAGATCCAATCCAGGCATGTGAGAATAGCTCCATGCTAACACATCTATATATTCCATGAAGATTTATTTCTTTTTAGATGTGACAATTTCCCCTAGTTTGACCATTTTAGGATTTTCATCTATCCCAATATTCACTTGTATAACCTCATCAATAAGAGAAGGAGATTGATCCTAAAGATATGTTAGGGTGGTGTAAATTCTTCTCTTGAGGTAAATTCTTCTAGAAGCTCTACTTCTAATTATGAATAAGATTCTTGCCTGTTAAGAGTTGAATAAATTTCTTCTATATTTGTATAGGGATCATTTTCTTCATATTCTTATTTTTTGATTTGATATAGTGACACTTTTTATTCTCCAAAATATGTAGATTCATTTAGATTGATAGAGAATCCTTTATTATGGTCTCGTGATGGCATAAAATATCTAGCTCCTAGATATTCAATAATGGCCTCATCATTTTAGAATACATCAAAATATGTCTCATTCTTCTACTCGTAATCTATGAGCACAGGGCAATAGAGGGAAATATTGATAGTGGAGATAGAGGTGTCAGAGAAGAGATTGGTGGAATCCAATTCTTCATATAGACTATAAATGGAACCCATCTTGACTTCTTCATCATAAGTATACTCTTCAAGAAATGAAGTATACATAAAAATAAGGTTTAGGTCAATGCCTAGTGGTTTAAACCCTAGTCCAAGATGTTTTGTATTTTATTGAACAATGATGGGTTCTAGCCTACCTTATTCTTCTCTACCTAGTAATTTACCCTTATATTTCATATTCTGAAGCATTTTCTAAACCTAGGGGTATTTTTTCTTATGAATTATAGGGCTTAGTGTTTAGGAATAAGCCATGAATCATTAGGTTCTTCAAAATATTCATCTAATGGCATACCTACACTTGTGAAGGTTATGGACCCAAATTTATAGGTAATGGGTTTATCTTGCCTCATAGTAGAGGACCCATATCTAAGTGGGGAGAATGGTAGGTTTCCAACATAAAGGGTTTTATATTCATACTCCCCACAACCCTTGGAAGTGATTTTAAGATGAGTGATGTTTGGGGATTCAGATGAAGTAGGTGATATATCATCAGGGTGGATATATGTCATAAATTTGGGATTATAATAGGAACTGTGGGTTTTGGGGAAATATCAAGTAGGATTTGATTGATCCATTTGGTAACTATAAAAGTGTTCAATTTACCTAGGGATTTTGACCTCCATTCTAGAATGTGGGAATTTTAGAAATTGGTGTAGGGTAGAGGGTACCACTATCATCTCATGGATCTAAGGGCATATTAAAATAAGATTATATAGTAGATCAATGTCCAATACATGAATTAGGGTCTGGTGGACTACGAGTCCCACAACTATAGGAAGATAGATAGTGCATGTAGATGACCTCCTATTATCATCATATGCCTTAATCATTATCAAAGTAGGCCCTAATGAAGATTTAGAGTACCTCAAATTCTTAATAAAATCAAGATTAAACAAAATTAGAGATAATCCTTCATTTACAAACCACCATGGGATATTTTGATTAATGATGGAAATCTTAATAAATATTGGATAATTATGATGACAGCCTGTAGGTGGCATATCTTGAGTACTAAATTTAATCTATTGGGAAGGGGATAAATGACCCACCAAGGCTTGAAATTTATTTTTGTCAATATCCATGGGGAATTTTAGTTCATTTAAGACTTGATTGAGTATCTCTTGATGTATAAATAATGACTTGAGAAGGTTCATAAGAGAGATTTGGGTGGGAGTTTTCTCAATTTTCTAAATGATATCATATGGTTTGTTGGAATAACTTGAGACCTTATTAGGGATAATAAATTTTTGAGTTGAGGATGTAGATGGGTCCTTTGAAGGTGCTTTAGGAAATGTTATCTTGATACACTGTGTAGTAACTACACAATTAACTATTGCCTTATAGATTTTGAGGATGGTGGATGGAATATGTACAAGTTCTTGGGGGCCTTAGATTTTAATCATATAAATGTAATGGTATGAGATGGAGTGATATTTGGTTATATTTGAGGTGAAGTATTGACCCTAATCCTTTGATGGTTTCTTTTACCTCTGATCATGCTTAGGTAATGGGTCCTGATATATACCTAGTTGTTGATTCTTAGATTGACTTGTTGGGCTCTCCTCTTCAACTTATATATCTCCTTTCTCTATTAAATCTTGGATGAAGTGCCTTAATTACATACATTTCTTGGTATCATGTCCCTTGACTCTATGATATTATAAAAATTCATCTTCTTGATACTATTTTGGTCATGGCTTGTTATCATCCAATGATAAAATTTTAGGGAGAGTAATTATATTAACAATAATTAATTATTATATGACCATTTTTGTAGGTACACCAAGACTAATTATATGCCTCTTTCCCATTTTGGGATTTGGTTTTCCCCTTGTTACCTTTATAGTGGAGACATTTTGATTTTTAGTGGTGTGGGGATTATGTACTATTTGTACATATTTTGAGTACATGACACCATCCCCTACGACATTTTTATTCTTGTTGAAGACCTTAGGTTTACCCAAAAAAAAGTATTATCTTGATTCTAACCTTATTCATTTTGGATATATAATTTAATTGTCCCCTTCTTAATTAGTGCTTTTTCAATTTGAATACCCTTATCTATAATATCACCAAAATATTTGGCATACTACAATTTCAATTGGTATTTTAAATTGGCATTGAGATTATCAATAAATATTTTGGCTAGCTCCTTTTCAAGGACTATACAATGAAATTGACTAGCGAGGCTTCTCAACTATTTTAAGAATGATGTTAAGCTCTCCCCATTCCTACATTTGGTGTTATAAAGATCTATAATGGAAATGTCATGTTAAATTTTAAATGAGAAGTGTCACATGAACTTCTCTATTATCTCTCCAAAACTAGAGATATACCCTTTAGGTAGATGCATCAACCTTTCTAGTATGGGTCCTATAAGACATTTTGGGAAGAGTCTGAGAAAATAAGCATCATCATATGTGAATTCATGGTGTAGAAATACAATTCCTATCACAATTGTGTTTAAATTATCAATATTACTCAAAATTCTATAATAACACATATTTTGGGCCCAAATCACTAAAATGTGCTAAATGGTTCGACATTGTCATATACAAGTGTCAGTTTAGGATAATGTATTGCTAAATGGGGAAATGTATTTTATGTGATTATTAAATTTTCTCAAATAATTAGATTCAAAATGATGAAAATGTAAAATAATCTATAAACCACTAAATCCTTCTAATTCAGAAGCACACATCAAGTGCATGTGTTATTTTGCATTGACAATGTACTAAATGGGGCATTAGTCCATATGCAACTGAAACGTTCTTCTAATTTTATTCCATTCAAATTATGACTTAGTAACTTGAAAATTTCAAATAATTTGATTAAGTGAGCAACCAATTTCCAAAGAATTGCATAAAAATTAATTAACCTCACTTAAGCAAATTAATATAAATCAAGGGCGTAAGTGGAAAACCCATGGAAGATATTAAATATCTATTAATTGGAAATTCATTTCTAATATCTACATCATTTGGTTACATCATAAATGTGGATACATCATAAGCCATAAATGGAACAAATATCTAGTTTTTTCCCTCCCATATCTCATTAATTCCCCTTTCTTCTAAATATTAATGGGGATATTTATGGATGAGCCTCCAAAATTGAATTGATTCATGGCCACACATCTTGATCTTAGGATGAATAGTCATGGTTGATTATGATTATTTCCAAAAATCTATAAATATAAGGGTCCTCACTCATCCTTTCAAGCTATTTTTGTGTAATGTTATTATGTTGAATTTTTAATATGATAGCTTCAACTATTGGAATACATTTAATTAATTTCATGAGTGTAGTTCATTGGTGCATTGAGAGATGATGGAGGAGAAAGCCACTCAATATTTCTAAAGTCTTGGAGCACCAAATCAAGGGAAAATCTTATTTTTGAGCCACACTTGGAAGAGGGATGCTCTTGGGAAGGTTTGATTTTTTATTCCTTCTTTAAATATCTCTTATTTTTCATTTGAAAAACCCCATGAAAGAGTTGGATTAGTTAGTTATGTTCTTTAAGCTTATTTGGGTTTCACTTGACTAATGCATGATCTAATTCACTTTGGATTCCTACTCTACATATTGGCATGCTCAGTGGGATCATGCAATCCATAAAAGCAAGAAAACTAATTTTTTACTCTTAGATCTTATAATACATGCTTAAAAGTCTCTAAAAATCAAGTTTCATCTTCATTTTTCACATTTTTTAATTCTTTTTATTGACACATAGTTTACATGGTAAGCAGCATCGATTTACTCTAATCGATGTCAAACCTATTCTAACCAACATCAGTCCCTATGTGAAGTGTAGAACACATTAGAAAGTGATATTTTTGATGTTTTCTTAAAAATTTTTAGTAGTTATTTTGTGTTTTTAAACTTGTGTATTCTCTATTTAAGATTTTTATTGTAGGATCCAAAGGATTTTTTTTATGCCTATTTATGCTAATAGATTTTTTGTGAAAAAACATATTTTTCCTACATTTTTATAGGCAATCAACATCGATTCTCTGTGAACCAACTGACATCGCTCTCTTTGAACTGATATCAGTCCCTATATGGACTAACATCAATCTTTTTAACAAAAAAATAGAGACTCAAGTGCAAGTTTTCAAATCTTATTTTCTCATTTATATTTGGGCTTCAAGGTAGACATAAACACTCTAAAAATAATAGGACACAAGATGGAGAAAGGAAATTTTTTAAAAATGGTTGTATTGAATAATTTCATTTGGTGATTAAAAGGAATCTAGGTGTTTTATGCTTAGTTGTTTGTGAAAGTCTCTTTTACAAAGTTTTTCAACTAAGGCCAAGGGGACAAATTTCATAAAACACTTCAATTTAATGCATTAAAATAAACACTCACACTTAAATTAAAACTCTTAAGAGTGTTTTGTTTTATGCTAGATCTTTAAAAATTGTTTTTTTCACAAAATGATTGAGGCACGTATGCTATCCCCCCAACCCCTTTAGGGAACTTGGGTGACCAAAAGTTCTCTTTATTTACATTTATGCCTTGTCCAAAGGCATGAAAAGAACATCATTAAGTCTATCCTCAAATCCACATGGTTTGGGTGATCTAAACATGAACTTAAAGTATTTTCACTTTGTCATTTAATTTTATGTTACTTGGCTTGTGAGAAAGAGTTCAAAGCCTCCTCATAGGTTATTTAGGGAATAATTGACTTGGGGATTCATCTCCCATCATTTTTTTAACCCCACTACATGGTGGGATATACAAATTGAGGGTGACTCGTTAGGAAATTTTCTTAAGTGGTTAATCAAACTCTATTAGTGGTACTCTAACTGAGACTGAAGGAGCAATTCAGTTATCACACTACACTAAACAAGCAATGGATGTAGTGGTTGTGAAAAGAAAGGACCTTTTAAAAATAAGACAATTTATTTGGATCCAATTTATGTTAGGCATATCTAGTGTTAGCCACACTTGGGAACATCTAGATGTATGAAAATTTAGTTTTAGAATAAACCCCACTTACTGTGAACATACTATTGATGTAGGATGAGTAGCCTAAAGTTCCATGTCAGTATACAATATCCTAGGAGAAGGGGGTATAAAAACCCTACTTATTCATGCACTTTTATTTTTGGATTAACACTTGGAATCATCCCAAGAGCATGTGTATAGATGGAATTCAATGGTTTGATGTAACCTTATAAGGTTTAAGACTTTGGATGTTATACTTATTTATATTTCATCATTTTATCCTTTAATTTATTGGTTTTATCATGTCTAAAACTTGTTTGAAAACCAAAACATGTCACAATCAAACACCTTTGCTATCCACCATTTTTTACCTTACGTTGACCAAATAAAAACCTCTTTTTTGCCTTGTTCAAATCATCATTTGAAATATTGTGTTTATCTTTCCTAAACAACATTTTTATGCTATCCATTCGAGTCTAGATCATTTTTCAAAAATATTCAAGTCCTTTATTTTGAATTTAAATTCATAATCTCACATTTCTAAGTTTTAGGCCAATGTGTTAATTGGTTCTCCATTTTCACTTGGTTTGAGTTAACTTGGGTATGATTTCACATTTGGGTTGAAGGCCATCATATATACTCATCATCCTTATTTATCACTGTGGACTTAGGTTATCTTGTGTTTTCTCACACTCTAAGTTCTAAAACCATTCTACTTATTATTACCATGTGGTGGCATTGTGCTGCCCATTCGGTTTTAGTTTTATACTCAGGAGTTCTTGTGTGTTTTCACATTTTGAACTTCTTCATTGGCATTGTTACCTTATTCATCAAAAATATTATCTTCTAATTTTGTAGTCACAACTCATCAAAGTTGTATCTATATTTTATGGTATTTATGTATATTTTGACCTAGGTTTGTTGTGTTATCTTGCACTTTAGGTTTCAAAGTTATCATACCCTCTTCTAATTTAATAATTTCAACCCATCAAAGTTATGTGGTACTACACCACTTTTTTTATTATAGTCTATTTTTAACTTGTCATTTGTTAGAAGAAATCAAAACACACCTTTTAAACATTTTCAAAACATATTTCACATCTTAGCAAACATAGAGAATAATATTATATATATGATTATAATCATAGTGGGGTCTCTTACATCCCTAGTTATGATGAAGAACATTTTTTATGGTGGACATGAGCACTCCATCATGTTTGATTATATCATCCTCTTTGGGCTCAATTTATAATTAACAAACCAACCCATGCCAATTTTCATATGCCCACCCATTCTCCTCCTTTGGCCTATGTTAGCAATCAAGCTCTATAGTGCCCAAAGGTTACCATTCTAGATTATCCTACTTTAGCTTGCATGAGAAATCAAGTTCCATAGTGCTTTAAGGTTACCATTTTAGGCTATCTACCTTCAGCTTATGGAGTAATCAAGCTCCACAATGATCGAAGGTTACCATTTTAGGTTGTCCTCCTTAAACTTGCATGAGCCACCAAGCTCCACATCACTAAAAACTTACCATTTTAGGCTATCCACCTTGAGCTTGTGTGATCAACCAAGATCTATAATGCTTGAAAGTTACCATTCTAGGTTATCCTCCTTTGGCTTGTGTAAGTGACCAAGCTCTGTAATGTTTGAAGGTTACCATTTTAAGCCCTATTATTTTGTCTTACATTATCAACCAAAATTCATAATGCCCTATCATTACAATTATAGACCCATTGCTAGTATTTATTGAACCTATTATTGAGAAATGTCAATTAGACAAACTAGTTTTGGTTGATCCCTTCTTCAATAGTTTAATTTTTTAAGATCCCATTATTAAACCATGATTGATTAATCATCTAGTGCCAACTATTCCCCACTTTATAAATTCCATTGTGGTCTTTGAGCCATAACAAAACTAACCATTACCTCTTCAAGATCCATCTTTGGAGGACCAAAATGTATTCAAAGTTGATATTTTACAACCAATTATAAAATAAGGCCATGTTGTTTTTGTTAAATCACCCATTTATGATGATTCAACCTATGATGAATCACCCTTTAATACAATACCTATTATCTAGGAGTCTCATTCTGATAAGCCAGTCTTTGTTGAGTCACTTCTTAATGATTATAACCACCTTTAGGAAAATCATTATCTTGACCATTGTCTTATTTTTAAAGAACCCCTTTCTCTTGACAATCTAGTCTCTACGGAGTTGTCTCTTGATCTTTTTGCCTTTATTTAGGAGACTCACTTTGACAAGACAGTCTCTGTAGAGTCATCCCTTGAGTGGTTCCCTCTCTTTGAGGGGATTCACCTATATAAGATAGTCTATGTTGAAACCTTCCTAAATGAGTTTATTTTTATAGAGCCCATTATGCCATCATAGGTCATTATTTATCCAAAACCAAGCATTTAATAAAACATCATTATAGAAAAATCCAAAATGGATGAATAATAAACATTAAAGTTAGGTTTTATTCTTAAACTAACAATAGATTTAGCATCAAAAGTAGAATCACTATCATTCTCAACATTGGATTTAGATTCCCTTGATGCGAACTCAACTTTAAAATCAAAATATAGTCATGGTTGTTACAACATTGGTTACCCTTGCCTTGAAAATCAATTTAAATTCATTTTTGATCCTTGTACAATTTTTTAGGATGATTGCTTCAACATCGATAAAGGTTCTCGTAATATATTCTATGAGGATTATGTTGCCTTCCATCATTCCATTATCACTACCCAACATAGCCATTATATTGGCATTCCACCTCCCATAAGTGTCAATTAGGATTGATAAAATCACACCTTGCTTAATTGCATCCATGGTGACATGTCAGTTGTATAATATTGGGGGGGTTAATACCATATTCATCCAAATGAAGAACAATCTCCTATTGAAACCTTTTCAAAGGTGCTAGGGGATAATTAGAGTTTAATATCAATATCTTCTAATGAAACCTTATTTGAGGTGCTAAAAGAAATTCAACATCAAAATTGAACATTCCTCAGTGAAACCTTCTCAAAGGTGCTATGGGATAATCAAGATAACTTCATTGGTGAAAACCTCATCAAGGTACCAATAGCTGAGCACATTAATTCTTCATTACTTGATGAAGGTGTTATTCAAGATAATAATATACATATTCCAATCTATAACATAATAAGGTGGTAGTTATTCTTAGGCCCAAAAAATAGAAAAAATAATGATCCTATAAAGAGCATATATTAAATTTTTTGACCCCACCATAACCAAAATTATGTCAAATATGGAATCAACAACATTGTGTGTGACTAAAACTCCCAATCTTCACTTGTTTCCCAAACATTTTTCATTCCATTATCATCCACATTTTCATGATCAACTTATACCATTTATCCCATTCCTAACATCATTTACCATCCCTCACTATACTTTCCTTTATAGAGGCTATGAATCTACCTTGTCACAAAGTTTTAAGGAATAAGAATCAATGACCAATGAGGATCATAACATCATTAGAGTCTAAATATGTAGAATGTTCTTGATAGAGTAGCTATTCCAAAAGGGTATGGGCTGGTAATTTTTATAATTGAGTATTCTAGTTGTCTCATATATTGACTAAGACATGCATCTCCATGTCAGTAAGAGCATCAAAATCAATTACCATTGGGTCCCATTTACCTCACCATTTGAACTACATTAACTTGAGGTCATTTGAGACTATGTAGGCAATGCTCAATTTCTATTGAGGTTGGCTTGATCATCTCAGTCATACTCTCACCATTTTTAAGTTTGAATACTCTATCCATTTTGTGAGGAAACTAAGCTCACGCTCTCATTTTTTGTGAGAAATCATCACTTGGGGGAAACCCTTTTTCCATTATAGCCAATTATCATCCTATCATTTTCTTTATGATTCGCCTTATACCATTTTATTTTTCCATAATTTTACTATTAACCAAAGCCTATTTTTAACTACCCTACCCAACCCTTTTGATCTTGGTTCCTTTGGTTCTTCCATACCTTCCATAAGGAGATTTTGATCTAATTTTAATAGTTTTAGAATTTTGTGTTTAATTGTAAGTCTATGGAAGTAGTGTGATAGTAGATCTGGTAAGTTATCTTTCATTTATGTTTGACTTGTACCATTGATTATAACCTCCTTTAGGCAAATTAGTCTTATAACTTATGTTATTGATTATAACTACCTATGGGAAAATTAGTATCCATCTTTTGTTACTAATTATAAATTCCTATGGGTAAATTAGGTACAATGCCTTTTTATCATGCATTTTTGCATCAGCCTTGTCATTACAATTTTTATTTACCTAGTCATTTACCTTTATTTGTAAACATGTTACTTGGTCGGGTCTCACTACCTTTTGTTTTGGTGGAACTATAACAACTTGGGATCATTTGATACTAGTGCATCGTGCTCCATTCATGTTGAGGTTAACTCACTCCCCATTTTCCATATGTTCTTGTCGTTTTGCAAGTACTTATTTGAACACTTTCACCATTTTGTAAGTCCATTTCCTTATTTCCTCTACAACATCAATTATGTTTTCTTATCATCACTTTTTTCTATCCCATTCTCTAGGAGAACTAAATTTGTCCTGAAGTTCATGTTGGATTCTCATATCCATAGAACTATGTAGGCAAATCCCCTTGTCTAGTACATCTGGAGTCATCTTGACCACCCCTTCTTTTTCTTATTTTTCCCCCATTTTATTTTGTCTTATTGTTTCCCTGTCACTTTGGGGAAACTTTGTCTCTTTATTCGTGTTCTGTTCTACTAGTCACATTATTTCTTATATTCGAGGTCACCTTATCATAAAGAGTAATGCCTCTATTACACTCACATGAACAATTATTTTTTATTTGAACTAACATTGTGACAAACTCTTCTTTGTGTGTGTTTATTTGAATTTTATTGTTGTTTTGTTGTGATATCTTATCTCTCCATTTATTTTATTTTGTTGTTTGTTCCTTTTTATTGTTTTGATGTTTGTTTTTAGTATTTTTTTATTTTGGTCTTTTGTGTTACTATTTTGTCTTGTTCTTTTGTTTTATTTTCCATGTGCATCTTGTTCATACACATGGATCTTTATTATTCATATCTTTTTTTCATGTGGTTTACTAAGTTGATCTTACTTTTATTTTATACATTCTTATTCCTACATAAATCTTGATTGTTCATATCTTGATTTTAAGTTGGGTTACATTTATGTATTATTTTTATCTTTATTTTTTTTTTAATGTAAATTGTTTTAACTTTTATTTTGGTAAATCTTTATCATTATCCTTAGTTATAAATATTGACATTTGAACCAAATCATCGAAATTGAAATATAATGTTATTATAAGTTACTCATACTTATGATGCATAATTTTATTTTTTGCTATAGTAAGCACTATGTGCTTTGGATTCTAAGCCCAAAAGTTGATGCAACTCTAAATATCAGCTCTTAATACACCATACCTAACATGCAACCCTATGCAAGAAATGCATCTCTTGGCATAGAATGTGAGTCTACTTGACAAATGAACATTGGTCCATATTTCTTCTATTTTGCATTCCTCATTCCATTTTTCCCACTTCTAGGTGAACTACATTAGATTGAGGTCTATTTGGCCTATGTAGGTAGTGCTTGGATACATGACATAACTTGGGTCAGCTCAGCCACCTTTATTCTTCTATTCATCTCTTTCATCACTTTTTACATCCTCGTATGCCTAGTTTTTTGTGGATTTTTTAGTCATTATACCCTTGCATCTCTATTTGTGCCCACTCATATTTAATCTCTGCATTAGGTTATATCCTTGAGTTATCCTTGCCAATTTTTAATAATGGGGCATAATATTTAAACCAATCATTGATAATTTCATCCCTACTAGGGCATAATTTATTATTAGTGATCAAATTAGCTTGATTGGGGAAAAATTAGTTTATCAACTGATCAAATATGCTCTACTAGGGCACATTATTATTTCCTTTCTCTGGGTCAATGCTCTCATTTTTCTTCTAATTCCAAGCTTTGTATCTTTTTATTTCATTTTGGAAATTTTAAAGTACACAACTTATCTTGAGATCAATCATTCCCTAAGCCCATAACTTTTACCCTCCTTTGGGTGTGTCAAAGTGTGTCACTTGTGTTTTAGGATTTCATCCTTCCCACTTTTGCCTGCCTTGGGGTCCATTATATTCTTTTCTATTTTTTTATCATTGAGAATCAATGCATGCAAGCATTATATCGTATGGATTTAATCTCATCCATGGGTTAATTTCAATATTTTTCTCTCTTTTTGAGAGTCTATCCCTCTCTTTCATCCTTGTATGTCCTCTCAAGGGGGCATCATGGGTCATTTCCTTCTAGCTTCTTCTTGATAAATATTTAATTCTTTGAAAAGATGTTACTTCATCTAAATGTCTTACCATGCCTTCTCAAATAAGGTAAAAATATAGGCATCTAATTCCTATCACCATTATGTTGAAATTGTCAATCTTACTCAAAATTCTATGATAATGCATAATTTGGGCCAAAATTAGTAAAACACACTAAATGGTTTGATCTTGTCATATACAAGTGTTGATTTAGGCTAATGTATTTCTAAATGAGGTCATGCATTTTATGTGATTATTAAATTTTCTAAAATAATTTCAAGTCAAAATGATGCTTTGAACCACTAAATTCTTCTAATTCAGAAGCACATGTCAAGTGACAGCTTTGGACCACTAAAATGATAGTTGACCAAAATTAAGAGAGCACCTCAAGAAGTCATTAAGACTTCAACACAAGATTTTAGAATACATGGGATAGAATCCTAATCTTGGTAAGACTAATAGCTCACCATGATTTCTTTTACTACCTTAAGGCATTTGATAGTGACATTGTAATGCTGATACAATCTATGAGTGGTATAACATTGCCTAATGCCTATGAAGTGGCCATAAGGGTAGATAATTATTTGATTTAGGATGGGAATATTTCCCAAAGACCTTCCATGCCTATATTTCATGACCTTAAAACTTTGACACCTATTTTTGCTCCTATTCCTACACCTAAAAACAAGCTTGTTACCCCTACTCAACTAAGAAAATACAGTGAAGCAAATGAGATGAGAGCTATGAAGATATCCTAGGTATAAATAGTATTATCCAATAACATCAAATCAATCCCTTCCAAATTCACTATTAGTCTAATCATCCCTACCCTAACTCTAAAGGCAATAGACCTCCTTTCTAAGGTCATCCTTAAGGTCAAGGACAACTGGCTCAATCAAATCCATATGGTGGATATAACCCTAATACTCTTTCTACCTCAAGGAAACTAGTGCCTACCCAAAATAAACTTGCCTAAGAGCATAACATTCAACCTTCATTAGATCAAACTTATGATCCATATTCCTATTTCAATGAGTCCTTCAATCAAGCCTTCATGGAAAATTTGGGAACTATTCCAAAAATGACTCAAGATGAAGTAACAAATGGAGTAGTGACTAATGGTAAGGGTACTCTAATGGGGTCTACATTCATCAATTGGTAGTAAGAGACTTGTGTATAGTCAATCATCAAGGGCAATCAAGCATTGTTTCAATTTATATAATTGTAAACATAAGAAGTAAGAAAAAAGAAGTTGAATAATTTTAAGGTGATGCTAGTGGTCAACCAATGAATGTTCAAACAAGTATAAGGGTAGGTATGTCTAATAATATTCCAAATACACAAGTAATATAAAGAGATCAGATTTTTAGAAGTACTTTCATACCTCAAAATTCTTAAGGTATAGGCAACATGATTCCTACTAGTGGAAAATTAAAAGTTAGTGGTCATTTCACTAACATTGTAGAGTAAATGAAGAGGTCTCATGTGAATGTATCCATGTGGGATAAATTGGTAATTCCTCAACAATTAGACCTAGTTCAAGAGGAATTGTTCAAGCTTAGTTTGAGAACCAAATAGCTTATCCAAAGAGAGGCAACCTTGACAAACACTATGAATACAAGTGAAAAATAGTCAAGTAAAGTTAAAAATGTAGAAAAACTTCCTCCATTATATCCATCCATCATTATTGAAGATTCCTTGATACATAATTGTCTTATTGATAGTGGGTCTAGTACTTTTGTCATTCCTAATTAAGTAGTAAATAAAGTTAACTTGAAGTATGAACCTTATGCTAAAGGAGTATTATAGTTGGATGGTTCAGTTGCCAAGACCATTTCTATAATTATAGGTTTGTAAATTATTCTCCATGATTGTCCTACCTTCACCATGTCTCAAGATTTTGTAGTGGTAGATGTGCCTCCTCATTTTTTCTCTTCATTTTTCAAGAGAGTTCACTACTAAAATTGGAGGTTATATGATTCAGACTAGTCATACATGGATTTTAAGACAGGTTATAGTGCCAAATTGACAATCAAGTCATAACCTCTTTCTATTTTTCATGTAGATTGATATGTGCCTTACACTTCTAACACAAATTGAAATGTTATTTAATAAGATGATCACCCTAGTGATCAAGAGCCTCTAATGCTCCTTGATGGCATATCTGATTTGTATCTTGATGAGTGGGGAACTACACAAGGTGGATTTAAAGAAAGTAATCTTGGAACTTACATATTTCATGAGGATTGTGATGGATTCCTTGGGGCTTATTATAATAAAATTTTAGAATAATTTATATGGGACAAATATCTTGTACACATGGGTGATGATGTTGAGATCCTAATTATGTCAAAATATGATAGTCCTAGTGAGCAACCCATTATACCTACAAAGGAAGAGCACCCATGAACATGAACATCATGAAGAATTAGATGACATGTGGAAATAATTCAGTTCCATTATGTAAGAATTTGGGGAGTTGAGCAAGAATTCTATTATTCAAAAATAATACAAACCTGATGATGAGGTCATTCCTGTTTCTAGTGAGTATAATGAAGAGCTTGAAATTTATACCAAGTAAGAAGCAACCTTAGCAGTCCAAGATGTGTTTTATGAGCATAAGGAGGAGTTTTAAGTATTAGATAATAAATAAACAATATGGTAAATCAAAAATAGGGTTTTGATGACTTACAATTATCATGTCTCAAATGTATGTAAAGTTGAGAATAATATGGTGATCTCTAATGATCTAATTGAAGATTGTCAAGTGAGCATACCAAAGTATAAGCAAGTTTTAGATCCAAATAAGGCTATTGGAGAGATAGGTGGAGTATTCATAATATATCCAAGTAGTAAACTTGTAGTCAACAAAATATCTAATCATGGCAAGTCACTTGACTATCTCCACAAGCAAGTGTTCATTGACAATTATACATCATATGAGAATCTCTTTTATTGGAGTATTAATGATGAAAGAGGAATTATAATTGGCCCTAGTTTAATTAATGAATAATTTTATTCACCTAAAGTGTATTGAGGTATTATACATATTAGGATAGGTGTGTGTTTTTGCTTATGTTGGTTTGTGTTTTCCCTAAGTGTTCATGAGAACACAGGTGTGATTTTTATTTATTATCTTGTTTATTTTTTCCTTATTGTGTGTGGTGTGTTGTGTTTCCTTTAAAATGATTTTAAATTTCAATAATAGTTTATAGGTGACTCCATTTCCCAATGATAAGATAAGGCAATTGATCTTTAGCATAGCAGGCTTACTACCCCTAGGAAATTGCCAAAATGTTGACCAAATTTGAACCTAGGTTAAATTAGGTCAACTAGCTATATATTAAAACTTTATATGGGGTATTTATAGGTTTAAAAATGGTCATCAAGGTCATAAATATGTTTAGTCATTTTTATTGAATTCATATAGCATATTTTTACATTGGTCATATTTGTCATTTGTCCTAATGTTCTTTTTGGCCATATTTTGGCCACTCTAATGAACTTGTACACATTTCAAACAAAATAAAAAAGTTTCAAAGTGAAATATAACTTCCCACATGTCTTATATGTGTCATATGGTAATTTTTAAACTAAAAATCAATGTATAAAGGAGTTTAACTATAAAACAGGGCATTTTTAGTTAGTTGTATGGATTCATGATAGTCCTAACACATGTGGTCATTTTAGGAGGGCCTCTTTAGATCCATTAAAGTTATTTTTAGGATTAAGAAGATTTTTAGGCCCAAAATTGAGAAAAAATATTATTATCCCTCATCTCTCTCTTATACAAGGTTAAATAGGTCAATAGTTTTCCTTTAGTATGGATAGGAGGATGAGAGTCTAAATGAGTACACTTGGGAAATAATAGTAGACTTTATGGGATTTCTTTCCATGGAAATAGTTTTTGGTTTGATGTTTTGTGCTTCATGAAACATCATGAATAATTTTGGTTACTATAAAATACCTGCACATCCCTAATAGCTTCAAGTTTCCCATCTATTTTTATTGGTATATGTTAACCAAGTAGTGAACATGATATTTTAAAGCATTTACTTACTTTACATATTGTTTCCAACTAGTATTACATGTGTGAACATGGATTTATAGGAAAAATCACCCTATTGTGATAGATATGCATAATTATCAATGGTCTATAGATAATTATTTTAGTTGCAGTGTTTTATCCTCTCATAGTAGCCTCATATCAAAGGTAATGTAACTGTCTTACATACTCTCTAAGCATGGTGATGGTCTAGGAAAAATCAATAGACCAATGGAAGTCTCAAATGTTTGAAACCAAGTGTAGTTAAAGATGGTTCATATACACAATCAGACTTGAATATGATATCAATTTATAAGATTGTGTAAGAATATAATATCAATTTATAGGATTGTGTAAGATGTCTAAGATAGAGTGCTAAAGAGGATCTAGAGGTGTTTGTATTTAAATGAGGCCTTCAACTAGGATACTACACATAGTCATACCCAAGTTCATTTTCACAAGTTGAAGAAGTTGTTAAGAGTTAATTCTTACCTTAGTTTCTATAAAAATGTTCTTTTCCTTACACAACATCATCTGTTGGTGGACATTATTGAGGTCTAGATAGGTCTAGTCATCTCACTCTTATAGTTTAGACCTATAGGTTACACCTTAGCACAATAACAATATTACTACATCAA
This sequence comes from Torreya grandis, assembly GCA_037957365.1. NCBI lineage: Eukaryota > Viridiplantae > Streptophyta > Pinopsida > Cupressales > Taxaceae > Torreya > Torreya grandis. Next base: position 462,124 of record JARHVA010000015.1, on the reverse strand, counting down.
GAGAGGATAATTTTTGAATGGTTTCAATTCAATCAATATTCTACTAAAGATTCTTAGTGAAAACACAATACTTTTAAGCTAAATCAATCTCAAACTTGTAGACTTGTAGCACGTTGATAAAAAAGTGATAAGAGCATGGCCTCAAGACAAGAGTTGAGTTTTTAAAGTTTAAATTAATAATAATGAATTTAAGAGAGATTAAATTTGTATTAAATATTACTTAGGCATGAAACAATTACCTATATGAATATCACAACTCTATGAATTGACACTTACAGTTTCACTTGGACTACAGACTAGCTCATGCAATGAATGATGCTAGGTGATTGATGGGTAGAGGTTTAAAATGGATGAACATGTTGAATAAGTAATAAAAGTGATGATATCACTCTAATGTTACATTTTATGGATAGAGGAAATATAACAAAGACTATGTTTTGAACATCAACCTATAGTTAACTAAACCCTACCTACAGTCATCAGAGCTAGTGAGCTAGTTTTGAAAAATTTGATGTTTAAGGGGTCTAGAGTTATGATGAAGTTATGAAAACTGGTATAGAGTATCATAAATACCTAATATAACTCCTTGTATTCTTATTTATTCTATTTGAATAGGGTATATTCCCTTTGTTTTGTCTCAGATACAGGTCACTCTATAGTTAAGGTAAACTTGTAGACTTATGCATAGATGATGAAAAAGGTGAGTGAAGAGTATTAAATGAATTATATTATGATACATAAAAATGTATTTAAAGTAAAAAATTACTTGAGATGACTTTATATCCATTTTAAACCTACAGGTGGTTAAATACTCAGTCAAACATAGTTAGGCCTATTAGGCCTAAACTCTCATGACCTAAAACTTGATCCATATAAATACATGAACTATAAAAACCATTTGAAAACCCTTATTATAGAGTAAAATTCTGGTATGAATCATTGGTTTGTAGGAAACAACACAAGAGTGGTCAATTTGACCTAAAACCATCTCAGACATACTCAAAATGCATATAAAGAGCTTGAAAGCCACTTTCTTTTTCTCACATATGTACAAACACTATACATGGTTCCTCAATGAGATATGAATATTTTAATGGGGTCATTAACTCGGCCTCTATGGAATTTTTTTGGAGTTTCAATGTCTAACCTGTTTGAATCATTATCAACAAGCTAGACCACCAAAAACCCTCTTAAAACCCTTGTTTGGACCCGATGGAGAATATATGGAGAATTATACATATAAGAAGGGTAAAATAGCACTAAAAATTATTTAAACCTATCTATCACTCTCCAAGATCCATGACATCCATTTTATTTTTATTGTCACTTGTACGGACGTGTTTAATATAGAGTTACTTACAAGATTTGAGTTATTTTATAGGTACAAAGGAGAGTGGACAAGTGAAGATCATTGTCAAAGGTATTTAGAGTCTTGTAATAACTCCTAAAATTCACTTCTCATTTTTTTATGCATTAATAAATATTTGTTATGCCATTCATTGTAGGCATTATAAATAGACAATGAAAAAGCAAAATGACTGCCTAAGTGTGATAGTGAGAAGAGTGACATTGAAACTTTTGAGGTCTATTTGATAAACTAGAGGATAAATATGCTTTAAACATATGTCCTCACACCTATGCAACATATATTCTTGAACAATTTCATGTCACTCAGGGGATAAGTGTGAAGATAAGTTTAAAAGAGCTAATGAATGACTGTAGATAGTGAATGATAAGTGACAAGGGTGAGTCCATTAGTTGGAGATGTATAGATGACCTACAATGACCAAATTTCCATATTCTCATGTTAGAGTATATGTGGTAATGACTCCCATGGCAGTTTTAGACAATCAAGTGAACTCCTCATCATCATGAAGATAGTTTCAAAGAAAGACAACAAAGAGTTCTATGCCAACTTGAGGAAGGTACTCTATTTTAGATTGACACATATTCATGACAAATCCTTGAATTTTTTTTAACTCATTATCTTTAATTGTAATTGGTTCTCATAGTTTGATACTTGGCCTTGTGAACCTTGATCTTCACTTCTCTCCTCTCCTATGTTCTATATATTTAAGCTTTTTGGGTTTTGTAATGGAACCACAATTGGTATGGAAAAGCCTTGCTAGTTTTGACACCTTATTTAACTTGGAATAAATTTTTTTGAAGTTTGTTAATTCTCTAAACTCTCTTGCCTAAGTGTGTTAAGTGGTTTATGTGGTTGACAAGTGATAACATACTCTCCTTGTTTCCATTTTGCTCTTGCCTATTTTATGTGAGTGATATATCTTCTAACAAGTTTCATAAAGTGTAAAAAAAATTTAAGTGTGAGAGCGAATAGTAGTTTCTAGTATCAGATGTTGTTTTTACCCACCTTTATATAAGCATATCAATATTCCTCCATGATAAATACTTATGCTAGAAGGACAAAGAGTTAAGGTCAGTTTTTGTAGTTTCCTTTCTTAGTGTAGATGCAAGTATATTATGTGGAGTTATACTTGTTGTATCACCTAATTATCATAGGTTTATTTTTTCCTTTATTCCATTTTCACCCCTAATAGTGATTAACCTAATATAATGTGAGCTTAGAAGATAAATTAGTGGAGCTAGCCCTTTCAAACATAGAGATCTATCTCTTATAATAGCTTGTATATGAAGAGAGGTAGTTCCATGTTATACTAAAATTGAGAAGGTCCAATTGAATTCTCTAGGGTGAAATTTTATGCTATAAAATTAGCTTACAGGGTTAATGAAAAATCAGCAAAACCTATATTTTATAAAAATAAAATAAAATCTAATTATAGAAACTGGTTGCCATGCCCCACTAGGGCACAAATAGTCATTTTTAAGTTTGTCCAAAAAAATATTTTAAGGTGTTTATTTAAAATCAAACATTTAGTCCCTTTCATTTTTTAAATTTGTTTCCAACAGCAACATTAAAAACCCTTGATTTTTACCAATGTTAAGCAGAGGTTCGACCCATTTGAATAAAAAAAGAGCATTGCACACACACAAAATATATGCATTATAAAAATGCATCTTTTAAACAAAATTTTCCTAACCACTTACAAAATAATTAACTTAGATTTAAATATGAAATAAAAATCTCACATGATCATATATTTTAGCATGGTATTAAATTAAATATAATTGTGAAACCCTACCTTCATATTTTCACTTAATAATGAAACAATTTAACTTTAGATTAATAGCCCATGGCATCAATTAGAAAAAAATTTAATAAGCTAAATTAAGACCCAATAAATTTCTACATTTCTATTGTTATCAGAAACAAAATATATTAATTATGAAACTAAAATGCATCCACTACAATTCCTATGTGCCCATTAGGTTAGAGACTCATGCATTCATGTTTACTATACATAAAAGAGCCTATACCCTAATACAAATAGAAGAAACTTTCCCCGATTCATATTATATTATTTTTCAACATTTGTTAAAAGAAAGAGGAAACTTGCCTTTAAACACAAAAGACATGCCCTAGTTGCTTGTAGAATTGCATATCTGGTGTCATCCAACCCTTTTCTATTTTACCACCATTCTTTCAAGTTAGGGTTACAACTAAAAATCATGTCATAATTTCTCATATGGAATTCCATGATAACCATTCTCATGAAAAAACATCATTGGCCTGACTAGATTTTCATCTAAGTAACCATGGGCAAGGTAAAGAGGAAAACATATGGGCATCCATAGCTTTCTCCCTAGCTTCCATGAATTTCCTCATTCTCTAAAAGGAAAATTAAGGTAGCCTAAAGGCATGCAAAACAAAGGAATAACCTAAATCTAGTTCCCCAATTTGACTTATTAGTCAATAAAAATAATAATACTAAAATATAATCATCCACTTTATACTTTTTATTTTAGATTTTATATAAGAAAAATAAATAAAAATAATGATACTAAATAATTCCCATAACATGGATAGTCCATAGCCTTCCATGTTGAAGAAGACCACAAAGAATAGTTTTAATATGTCATATGAAATTTACCTGAACCAGGCTATGTATAAATAAAATAAACATTTAAGTATATGTTTACATATTTTTAATTTCTTATACTTTAATTTATATACTTTTAGGATGTTTGTGAGTGGATTTGAACCTCTAGGAGCTACAATGAAAATTATATATTTTGGAGGATCCTAACATATTTTAAACTTAATTGGATTTTAGGGTCTCAGACTAGCCATATTAACTTTAATGATTTCCACAATCTCATGCTCCATGACTTCATGAGGCTTAGATTAATACCGTTGATAAGAAAAAAAGGAGATTGAAAACATTATCTCATAATATACTTATCCAAATAAAATTACACACCCTAAAATAGTATTTTTAATAATCCACTTTCCAAGTATCTAGTGTTCTTAACATAGTGGTCTATCATGACCAAACTACTACAATTCAAATTATTTAGCCACATTTTTAAAATGATCCAACATCACTCAAGGAGCTCCCACACCTTATTATGTGAGATCAACCAAATCACACAAATTTTAACTTTAACTTATACAAATTGGGTTTGTATTTATCCATTATTAGGGACTAAAAATTGGGGATGTGACACAAAAAAATTTAAATTTATAAATAGTAAAGGAAATGAGTACATCTATGTGTTGGTGAAAACAATGTTTCCCTTGAAACTTATTGGGTATGATGCCTCCTTTTTTAATCATTGGATAAACTTGTAATTCCTTTTTAAATCATGTGGAGACTTGGGGTGGTTGTACCCCAAAATTGTGTAACTATTTAGGTTCTTGTGTTAGGAAAACAACATGTCCCAACCCTCATGAATGTGTGAAGAAGTACACAATGTACTAACCCAAATAAATACATAGGTAAATAGGGAACCACATGATGGGTTCTCTTAGATAAAATTTATCAACCATTATATATGGATTATAGATTCAATTGTATAGGTTCACCCATGTTTGCTCTATGTAAAAAAAAATGCATGATTAAACAAGAATGGAAAATTTTCCTGCCCTCATCATGAATGCAAGTTTGATTTTATAATTTCACTCAAGTTAATTCAATGTATAATTAAATTCATGATATATAGATAATGAAAAATGTTCATTCTATATCATGGCTATAGTTATGATAAGTGTGGTGTGGAATGATAACTATTTTTATTCAATTAGAAAGTGTGTTGTTGTGTATGTGTATGAACCAATATCATCCCTCATGAATATAAAAGTATCTATATGTTCATGAACCAATATAATGCCCCCCAAATTTGTACCAACTAATATATAATTTTGTGCATTTATATGTTAAATTTGATAACCTATATCTCTAATGTATACGTATATGAAATAATATATTTATTGTTCTTCTAAATTATGTACATATGTCCATGCATATTCACCCAATGTGTATGAATATTTGCTCAAGTATCTATAAAGTGAGTGTATATACATGGCATGTGACCCCCATAATTTGTATCTATGTGATAATATTTGTCATGTAACTAAACCATATGATATCTAGAGCATTTTGAATCTTTGAAATTTATACTCTAATTTTATTTTCTGCTCATGGAGGCTTATGTCTCTATGACAAGCCCACTATAATTACCCACTTTTGATATGAAGGAGGTGTCTTATAGGCCACTAACCTTACAATAAAATTTATCTCTAACATGTCACTTATAAATATATCATAATGTATATCATATGGACATGTGGAGAGTATGTCATCATAGAAATGTATGTAACATATGTAATGCATGCCATATAAGTTTCATGTATAGATATATGTATCAATGAAGAACACAATAGTAGGATATTTGAATAATAATACATAGTAAAATTGCATGATATAGACCATGGCACTATTCAACATTAGAAAATTTAATAAGTGAAACAATTTCAAGTGTCAGTGTCATATAGAAGACCAAAAACTGCATACAAGGTACATAAAGAGTCACAGTAGATAAATCCAAGGGCCACACACAAGGGACATAAATATGTCATAGAAAAGAGACATAAAGAATGTTGCATCAGGGCAAATAGCCACACTCAAGGGAAATAAAGATGTTGTAATCAAGACCAAAGGGCCACACATAATAGATAAGCACAAAGTAACTTATCATTTAAAAGAGTAAAAACATCATTGAAGCATAGAAAAAGTATAAACTATCCTGGACCATCCATATGTGTAAATGTCACATAATATTATAATAGCATATCCATGTAACATTGTTTAAGATATGGGTAACTAGAAAGACATGTTTAAAAAATATAGGTATCTCAATATGATAGAAGAAAATAAAAAGATATAACTTGTAATAGTGACACCTAAGGAATAAGATGCCTCCACTACTAGAATGACCACTTATTAGAGTAAATTCAAACATCTCTCTATCCATGTGTAACATGTATGTCTTCCATTGCAATCATATACCATGAAATTTATGTGTATGAAAATAATATGCCATCTACCAAATATGTGATAAATAACATATGTAAATAGTGTTATCTAGTAGTCATCTTGTGTTTAGGTTGTGATTTTGATTTTTTAATATTTTTAATATTTTTTGTATTTTGTTGATTATTTGAGTTTTTTTGAAATATTTGATCATAGTGCTCATGAATAGGATAATAAGCAATCCTCATTGGGATTGAAGTTGATATATCCTAACTTGCCATTAAAATTATGTGATCATATTGCCTCTTCTTCCTTTTATAATTTTTCAAATGTTATACTTTCTACCATCAAATAATATTGTGCTTTTTGATGGTAAGTATCACCAATATGTTGGATCATGATCACTCTTTCTACATGTGAGAAAGTGAAAAACTAATTGGTTGGATTTACTAAAACATGAATTTTTTATAACCATTGTTATCCTAATGTGAAAGGGACCCAATAAGTAGGAGGCATGACCCATATGTGTGTATTGACCACTTTTGGCCCAAAATATATTGGTAAAATAATATATCCAATGGGTTATATTTAATGTGTGCTATGTTATAATTCCTTAACATCATATGCCAACTATCATAAACCCTTAACACTATATATGGATTCATGTTTATTTCCATCAATTTTAATGTTTTAATAATATTCACCTTCCATATATATTATAATATTCAATGGCTCCTACTGAGAACATTTTTTGCTTTTTATAGTTGTAGATGGTGCCTTTGTAGAGCTTGGTGATAATGATACCTATTTATATTACATTGCCTTGATAATGCCTTCAATTTTGTATATTTGAATCTAATTTTGTGATGCATTACAATTATATGTGTCATGTCTAATGATTTTATGATAAGCACAATATGAATTGCCTTCTTGATGTGTAATATGTCCCATAACTTGATGTCGAGTAGATGGTAATGTAATGAGATTATGATTAATTAATATTTGAAATATTGATATTGGTTTATCTTGAAAGGTCATTACTTGTAATGGTGTTGGATTCTTGGTGTTTTCCATTTCCACATTATTTACTAAAATTTATGGTTTCTTCTTTGCCTATCATGTTTGACTTCAACGTTTCCTATGCTTGGTGTGAAATAGTATTAAATATATTATTTGCATTTATAATGTACTCATGATTTGTTATTGTCGTCTTTCATTTGCACCCAAAATATTTTGCTTGAATAAGAATTTTTGATTTGTCCCTTTTTATTGTATATGAGTTTATTGATATTATCCAACTCGAATAGGGGTGAATAGAGTGTGGGAAAGGTATTATTATAAAGGATTGAATTTTAACTTGTGTAGTTGATCATCTATCATATCTACCATGTTGGTATATTAATCTTCACTATCATCATAATCTATGACTATGCCATATTGATATTCCAAATTTACCATCAAAGGAAGATCAAGAATAGGTTTTGGTCATTTTATATTAACTTGTGACTCATATTATATAATTGCTTTGTATGTTATGATTAGTTCCTTATCCTTATTTTCGCATGATTCACCCACCTTATTTTTATGCATCTAATTTATTGGAATGGGTTGCAATGGAGAAATAATAGTATGATCTTCTAACTATGATTATGATTGATCCTCATTATAGACACCTAAAACTGGCCACCAATAACTTCCAACTAGGCTTTTGACCAATTTTGACCAAAATGCACAATTTGGCTTAAAAACACTAAAACACATTAAATAAGTTGAAATTGATATATTCAAGTTCTGATTTTGGCTAGGGTATCACTAAATGGGACAATGGAATTTATGGGCCAACTAACTTTGATCAAATCATCTCGATTCAAAATGCCAATTTTGCATGTGGGTGCTCTGGACTGCTCCTTTTTGTCAAATTTTTTATTCAAGATGCATGACTTTGTTATTTGGTGTTGGTAACATCCTAAATGGGATAAAATATCCAATACATCTAGCATTAACTTCTAATTCTAATCTAGTCAAATTTTAGACTAATAACAAGGCATTCTGATCAATTTGAGTAATTTGTGCACAAAGTGCTTAATCATGCTTAAGAGATAATTAAACTAAATTAGACCCTAATTAATAATTCTATGGAAACTTGTTGACTATTTATTTTTATAAATTAATATTGAATATTTGCATCATCAAGTGACATCATTTCTTGGGAAGACATCTCTAGGCCATAAATGCATAAAATATCAAGGTTAACCCCTCCCATACCTCATAAATGCCTCCCATGCCTCTTAAATGCCCCTCTATCCCAAATATTTATGAGCATATTTATGTATTTTTAATTACATAATTGTATTAATCCTTAGCCACACATCTCAATCTTGAGATGGATGGTTCATGTTGATTCTAGCCATTTTCTAAAATCTATAAATAGGAGGCCTTGCCACATGAATTTTAAGCTTAACTTGTGCAAATTTACCATGCCAAATTGATTATAAAAAAGTCTCACATGCCAAAATTATGATGCTAAAATATTGAATCCAAAGCTAAGCAAGGTTACAAGGAGGGATGAAGGTAGTCAAGTATCCATTGATGTAGACTTCATGAGCATAAATCGAGCAAGCCACTACAACAAAGCATTTGGAGCATCCAAAGAAGGTGAAGGATTCTTATTTTTCCTTACTTTTTAGTTGTGATTTTCATTTGTTTTTTTATTAAGCTCACCTTATTAACTAGGCATGAAGGTGTTAGTTTAGTGTGTTTTTGATTTGATTTATCCACTAACACAATACTAATTTCCCCTTCATTATCAAATTCTTAGTTTACATAATGGCACACCCAGTGGGATTGTAACCCACAAATTTACTCATAAAGCCTCTAAAATCAACCTAATAACTATTGTCATGTAGGATCTTAGAGTATGGAAGTAAAGAAAGCATAAATTTGAGAAAAAAGTTCATTTTTATAAACCACATTTTTGTTCTTGGGATGGCCTAACTCAGCTCTATTTCATCCCAACTCAGCTTTGGTTCATCCCAACTCAACTCTAGTTCATCGCAACTTGGCTTTGGTTCAACTTGACTCAGCTCTGGTTCATCCCAACTCAGCTTTGGTTCATCCCAACTTAGCTCTAGTTTGACCTGACTCAGCTTTAGTTCATCCCAGTTTGGCTCTAGTTCATCTCAACTCAACTTTGATTCATCCTAACATGGATCTAGTTTGGCTCAACTTAGCTCTGGTTCATCCCAACTCAGCTCTAGTTCATCCCAACTTAGCTTTGGTTCACCCTAACTTGCCTCTGGTTTACCCCAATTCATCTGTCTAGCCTAACTCACCTATCAACCTGACTCAACTGCTAAAATAACTCACATGTCAAATCCAAATCACTTGTCAACTTGACTCACCTGTCAATCCAACTCACCCATCTAACCCAACTCAACTGTCAACCCAACTTAACTCTCAACCTAACTTGATAGTTAACCCAACTCGACTATCAACCTAAGAGCTCATTTTTCAAAATTTCTTATTTCATCCTCAAAAGTGATTCAAATCTAAGCAACTTGTTAACATTTTTATTGTAGGATCTACATGAAAAGTCATCGAAGAAAACTAAATTAGTGTCTTTCACACTTCATTTGAGTGTTTTGAAATGAATTAGGAATTTTTTTTGGGCTTAATGAAAAATTTAGGTGCTTAAGTGAATATTTTGATAAGTTAGGCTTTCAAAGTTACAACTTATGACCAAGGTGTCTAAAGAACACCACCCAATCATTCAACTTGGTGCTTAAAAATGAACTCACCTTTACAAGCTTTTCATATTCAATTAGTTATTTAAATTAGAACTTATTTTGTAAAAACAAGGTTTGCACGTGTATGCTCTTCCATTTTTCCCCTTTAGGGAACCCTTGAAATCAAAAGTGCCATCATTATTGAAAAAATCCTAGTCCAATGCTTATAAAAAATGTCATCTAAAGCACTTCCCAAAAACTCATCATAGTTTGGGTGACCTTGAAAATGACCATAAAGTCTTTCTTTTTAAGTGTTTCATTTTATTGCATCTTGGCTTATGAGGGGGACATCATTACCTCCCACGAGTTCTTTAAGGAAGCTTTGACATAAAGTTTCATATCTTGGCATTGACTTCACCCACTCTCACTATGATCAAAAGGTTTGAGCTGTTAAACCACCTTTTAGTGATGGATTTGCATATAAAATGTATTTGCACTTTAGACATCACATTACACTAAGTGAATAACAGGTTATAGTGGTTGAAAAAAGGGCAAGACCTTTTTATAACAAGCCAAGTGCCATGAACACCCAATTTTTGTGCTTTTCTTTTGTATGATTTGGCATGAAAGTCATTGTGCAATTTATCCCACTAAAAATGTTTGAAAAAATTGCTAGTTTGGTCAACCCCACATTGTCATACCCTTGATAGGATTTAGATGATTATACTTAGAGTATTTTAATCATTTTTTCTTGGTATGTTTTGCGACTAAAATGTGATTATTTCTTTGTAAAACATGCCAAAATCAATTTATTTATACATCGCTCTTTTGTCTAAAGAGGTGTTATGCTAGCCATTTTACACCACACTTGTGCCTTGAAATTTTTGTTAAACTTGGTTGTGTGTGTGTCATTTGAGTTTCAGAAGGTAGTGTTATGCTACCAAAATCATATCAAATCATTTTTCCTTAGAGATTATTTGAAAAATAACATTGATCACATCATTCAGGCATGTTTACACTATTAGGCTACTCAATTTGTTTCAAAACTTGTTTACCATTACACCAAAAACCATTTTTTTAAACCATGTCACATCAGCCATTTGGAATTTGTTTATGTGTCATCATGCTATCCAATCTTGTCTAGCTTGTTTGGTTAAATACTAGTTTTCAATGTTGAGTTTTTAATTAACCTTGTTAAGTTGCAATCAAACATTGATTGATTTCTATTTAAGCCTCAATTCATGGGGATAATACATAGATCTTTCTCTTATGGGGTGCATAAATTTGGTTAATCGATTACCAAATTTAAAAACTATTGATGGTTTATTTGTTCAATGCATATCCTCATCATTGTTTATGCCTTTATTTGGGAAAACATAGCCTTTCTCTAAGAACCTTTTGCCTTATGGCTTATACCAACTAATCATGTTTATGTTTGATTCCATGTGTCAAGCCTATGCCAGAGTTATTTCCAAAATTATTAGATTAAATCAAATCACATCATCCTTTGTTTCAAAGTCTAGCTTTTGACATCATTTGGCTTGAAGTCCTAGCATAACATGTTTGAGCCTAGCTTTTGACTCCACGTTTGGATAAAATATCTAGCGACTCATTTCCCTTTTCTTAGTTTAGACCTTATTTGGAACACTTTAACCTAAACTTTTGACATGTCAAATTTTATTCAGATGCTTGACCTTTTGTGTGTATGACATTTGACATTAGACATTTGGTGTTAGACTATTTTATGTCAAATCTTATCACAAACCATTTTGGAGATACAGCTCCACCTTCGACCAAGTTGGACCAAGTTTGAACCAATTTTCCTTTAGACATAGTTTTTTAGAGTTTGTATAACTTTAAGCCTTTTTATTTTAAAGCTTTCATCATTGATGTGGATATTTCTAGCTAAACTTATGGTAGATTCATATAAAATCTAAATTATGATAGAATGACCACATAAAATCCCACTAAAACTCCTACAGAGGTAGGTTTTCTAGGGATTTTTATTATTCTCCCTACAATACTTCATATGGGGAACAAAGTCAAATGCTATCTTACAATCCAACTCAAAACCCTAACTAGGATGATATGGTTTTTGAAGAGGACTTGGATGTTTAGGCTTGTATGAGTAATCAGGCTCCACCATGTCATACCATTTCTATTCCAAGACCACAATGTCATACCATTTCCATATCAAGACCTAGTCCTTTGTCTTGTGTAAGCAACTAGGCTCCACAATACCCTTTTATCATTCTAAGACCTAGTCCTTTGACTTATGCAAGCAATCAAGCTCCACACCACCCTATCATTACCATTTCAAGACTTTGTCCTTTGGCTCATGTGATAAATCATGATCCTCGATGCCCTACCATTATCCAATCACAAACCATTCCTCCTCCATTACCAATCCCATCCAAACCTCAACCAATCCAATCATTTAAATACCAAGTTGTGTTCAAAACTAGTATTTTTTAGGTCATTGAAAACCAAAGCCAAAATAACCAACCAATCTAAGATGTTTTTGTTGAACCACCCATTTGTGATAAGTCAACCTATGATGAATTACCTTTCAATCTTATACCTATTATTAAGGAGTCTCACTATGACAAGTTAGTATTTGTTGAATCAATTCTTAATGATTATAACCACCTTTGGGAAAATAATTACCTTGACCATATGCTTGTTTTTCAAGAGCCTCCTATTGACAAGCTAGTCTCTAAGGAGTTATCTCTTAACATTTTCCCCATCCTAGAGGAGTATCACTTTGATAAACTAGTTTTGGTGGAGCCCATCATGCCATTATAGGTTGTTACTTATCCAATACCAAGAATTTAACAAGATATTATTGAAATAGAGTACCCATCAGATGAAGAATTAGAGTTGGATTTAGGTTTTACTCTTAGATCAACATCAGATTTAGCATTAAAATCAAAATCAATATTAGTCTCAACACTGGATTCAAAGTCCCTTGATTCAAAATCAAATTTAGAATAAGAATATGTTTATGGCTATTACAACATTGGTTATGCATGCCTTGTAGATCAATTTGAATACATTTGTGATCCTTTTATGGTTTTTGAGAATGAGTACTTTATATTTAACATGAGTTATCCTAGTATCTTCTATAATGATTGTGTAGCCTCTCCCCATTCCATTACCATTCCATAGGCCATTACCTACAACCAAGATAGCCATATTATTGACATTCCATTTCAAATAGGTATCTATTGGGATCGATAGAATCACACTTTGTTAAACTGCATCCATGGTGACATAGTAGTTGAAAAAGAGTAAGGAGGCCAAGACCACATTCATATAGTAGAAGAATACTCTCCTAGTGAAACCTTTTTAAAGGTGATAGGGAACAATCAAAGTTTAAACTTAGCATCTTCTAGTAAAACCTTTTCAAAGTCACTAGAAGACAATCAAAGTTAAAAGCTTATGTTATGGGACAATCAAGATAGATTTATTGGTAAAAACCTCTTTTAGGTGCCAATAGTTGAGCACAAAATTTCTTCACTACTTGATGAAGACATTATTCAAGATCAAATCAAAATAGCTTCCAATATATAGCCTAATCAGATGGTAGCTACTCTCAAGATTAAACAACAAAAAAATATCATGATCTTATCAAAATAATATTTAGAGGTCTTCAACCCTACCACAACAAAATTTATGTCAAATCTGGCATCAACAACATTATGTGTGATTAAAAATCTTGATCTTCATTTATTTCCCTACCATTATACATTCCATTATTATCAACCATTCCATTTCAAAAATAAACCTATCATCCATTATTTATCCTTGTTTACCATCCACGGTCGTAATTTCCTTTATAGAGGATACAAATATACATTGTCTCAACATTTGAAGGAATAATAATCAATGACCAATGAAGATCACAAAAGTATTCTTGATAACCAAATTTATAGGCCATTCTTGATAGAGCAACTATTCAGACAAAGTGTGGGCTATAAATTAACATGATGAAGTATTCTATTTGTATCATTTGTTGATTAGGATGTGCATATTCTCATCAACAAGAATAATAGAATGAAAAACAATCACCTAGGCTAAAAACATGTACCATACCATTTCATTGTCATGCCATTATCATTGTTACATATCCTATTTACCATCATTACATACCTAACCATTCAGCCCATCACTTGGGGCAACCCTCTCAACATCCTTATTTATCATTCTACCATCTTATTAGTCTATCATTATCCTTAACAAGACCATGTCATCCTATCATTCTATTCCTATCTAGACAAACATATTTTTAGTCATCCTACCCAATCCTATTTTGATCTTGGTTCATTTGGTTCTTCCCACACCTTTTACAAAAGGATTCTGATCAAGTTTCAATAATTAATCCAATTTGTGTTTTAATGATAGTCTATGAAATTAGTGTGATAGTTGATCTAGCAAGATATCTTTCATTTTTCCATCCTATCAAGTTTGTTTATGTGAGTTTGATTATAACTACCTATGGGTAAATCAATGTCTCACCAGTCTTACTACTAATTATAACTACCTATGGTAAAATTAGTATCATTGACCTATGCCATTGTATCCTAGTTATAACCACTTATAGGTAAACTAAAGGAAACACTTGTCTATCATGCATTGCCACATCACTTTGCCATTACTGGTTTCATTTGACTGGTCATTTACAAGATTTGAGAACTTGTTAAGACCTAGTTGGTTTTTCCACACCATTTATGTGGATGGAATTACTATGACTTGAGGTCATTTCAGGGCTATGTAGGTCATGCTCAATTCATGTTGAGGTCACCTCATTCTCCCTTTCCAAATTTTCTCACTATTTTGCAAGAAACCTAAGCTAAACAATCTCGTCATTTTGTAAGTAGGTATCTCATAATTCTCTAAAAAGTTGAGATAACTCAAAATGTCAAAATATATATATATATATTCATAACATTTCAAAAAATATAAAAACATTTATCTTGTATAAACCTAGTTAGTTATCCTTGATCCACCCTACTGGGGCAAATTCATTGTTAGGATGCTTTCCTTTGCTTTTGTTTTCAAGATTTCTATTTATTTATTTATTTCAAGTTGTTTATCTATTTGTGTGATTTTTGTGTGTTTCTTTGTTTATTTGTCTTATTTCCTATTTGTTTACTTTCAACACTATTGCCTTGAATCAATCTATATGTGTTTAATTGGGTGATTCCTTGTGCACATTATTCTTTAGTCCATCCATATTTATATTTCAACATTATCATCATGGTTTTTATCATTGGTGAAATTTTTTTAAGTGTTTATTAGATTGAGAGTCAATCCTTATGCATTTTATGGCCAAGTCTTCATGGTGTTCTATCATGATGCCTACCATCACATGTTATAACAAAAATTAGCTTCAAGAAGGTCTACAATAAATGGATCCATAATATTTTTTACTTGGTACCTTGGAAAATTCTTCCACCCATCTTGATCGAATCAACCCATTTCCCATTCTATTTGTATCATTGTTAATAAGGATGAGCATCTCCTTGTTGGCAGGTATAACTAAACCATTTCTAATGATCAATCTTATTCTTCTTTTCATCTTTTTCTTCACTTTACACCCACTCATATTTAATTTGTATTTCAGGTTATATCCTTGAGTTATGATTTCTAATCATCCCTAATTGGGGCACCATCATCTTTAGCCAATCTAGGTCCTCTTAATGATTATAACCACCTATGGGAAAATCATTATTCTAACTTTTATTATTGATTATAACTACCTTTAGGCAAATTAGCATCCTTTTTAAATCAATACATGCAAGCAATTTCTCATTTGGATTAATCTCAACCATATGTTAATTCCACCTTTCTTCTTGTTTCTTTTTAAGGGACCATCAATCAATAAATTTGATGGCCACTCCCTCAAGGGGGCATCATCCTAGGCTTCCAAAAAACCATTTGGAGCTTTGCTTTATTATTCAACCATCATCTTCTTTTTGGCATACAAGACTTTTCTCATTATTTGAGAAGACATTGCTTTGCATATGGTTTGTAACATCTTCCCAAATAGGGGTAAACTGTAGACACCTAAAACTGGCCATCGATAACTCCCAACTAGGATTTTGACCAATTTACACCAAAATGCACAATTTGGCTTTAAAACACTAAAACACATTAAGCAAGTTTAAATTGACATATTCAAGTGCCAATTTTTTCCAAGGTATCACCAAATAGGATAATATAATTTATGGGCCAACTAACTTTGATCGAATCATTTCAAGTCAAAATGCCAATTTTGCATGTGGGTGCTCTCGACTACACTTTTCTATTAAATTTATTGTACAAGATGCATGCCTTTGTTATTTGGTGTTGGTAACATCCTAAATGGGATAATGGATATATCACAGCTAACATTGACTTCCAATTCTAATCCCATCAAATTTTAGATTAATAACAAGGCATTCTGATCAATTTGAGTAGTTTATGCACAAAGTGCTTAATCATGCTTAAGATATAATTAAACCAAATTAGATCCTAATTAATAATTACATTTAAACTTGTTGAATAATTATTTTTAGAAATGAATATTGAATATATGCATCATCAGGAGACATCATTTCTTGGAAAGACATCCCTAGGCCATAAAAAACTAAAATATCAAGGTTAACCCCTCCCATGCCTCATCAATGCCTCCCATGCCTCTTAAATGCCCATCTATCCCAAATATTAATGATCCTATTTATGGATTTTTAATTACGTAATTGGATTAATCCTTAGCCACACATCTCAATCTTGAGATGGATGGTTCAGGTTGATTTTAGCCATTTTTAAAAATCTATAAATAGAAGGCCTTGCCACATGAATTTTAAGCTTAACTTGTGAAAAGTTACCATGCAAAATTGATTCTAAAAATCTCTCACATTCCAAAATTATGATTCCAAAATATTAAAGACAAATCCAAGCAAGGTGCTAAGGAGAGATGGAGGTAGTCAAGTTTCCATTGATGCAGACTTCATGAGCACAAACTGAGCAAGCCACTACAACAAAGCATTTGGAGCATCCAAAGAAGGCGAATGATTCTTATTTTTCCTTATTTTTTAGTTTATATTTTCATTTTTTTAATTAAGATCACCCTAGTAACTAGGAATGAATTTGTTATTTTAGTGTGCTTTTGATTTGATTTATCCACTAACACAATACTAATCTCCCCTTCATCATCAAATTCCTAGTTCACACTCATTAATAGATTGGCCCATCTTAAAATATTTGAAAGAGTTATCATCTATTGGATTTGAATATTTATAAACTTAAAACATGTATTTGATACATCTATGTAATTTCAAGGGTATTAATTCCATATCATGTATCTATGGTCACCCCATAGACAAGTTGTAATGAAATTGATTAGGCATACTATGGAAATTAGTAGGAACCATGTTGGAAACTAGTCTCACATCAAATGATATGATTCTAATTATTTTATGTGGAGTGTTATCAAATCCTTTTATGATTTGATTTTATTTTTTAATGGTGGAAATATTTTTCCCTAATAATTTTAAGAAGGTAGTGTTATAAATGTTGAATCCAAAACATTTATCTACCAACACATGTTTGACCAAGCTAGTTTGTACTTGAAATTAAATGAATAATGGTAGGTGTTTCTCTATTTTGGTTGTGTATATAATTATTATTTATCGAAGGTGATGAATTTTTTATCTTTCAATGTATTTATTATAGAGGAAAATGATAGGGGTTGAATATCACTAGGAAGAGTCATTTCTTGTGATGCCTTATATAAAATGTATTTGTAGATAGTTGATATATTAAGTTATTATAAGATAGAAATTTTAGAATGGGTGTTATTTAGTTTATTGATGATGTCATATCCTTTGGTTTGATTATCATGCTTTATTGGAGTTAGATTTGGTTGAGGAGGAACAAGTTGACCACCTTGATTTTGTCATGTATGATAGGACACCCTAACTCATTTAATGTTGAAAACATGGACCACATAATCCAAAATAAGTATTGAATGAATAATAGGAGTGGTATGGTAGTTAGTACAAACTTGAGGTCTAGGGGGAAGAGGAATAAAAAGATTCATGCATGCCCTTGGCATATACTGGTGATGAAAGGAAACTCAAAATTGGATATTATAATAATAGGATTGGAGGAAAATTTAGGATTATTTATTAGTAATTTTATCCTTATTATAGTTATTAGTTTTGATCATTTGACCCATATAATTGCATAATTGATCCAAATAAGATACACTATCCACATATATAAATATTAAGAGAGTACCTTCATTACTTGTGTTAACCAATAATGTTCATTTTTATGGCCATAATTAATGTGTATTATTAGGGAAAAATAAGAAATCAAGTTTGAAAATAAAACCCTTAGGTTGAAGGATAAAAACATAAGGGAAACTTAGGGTTTAACATAATTTCATATGTGTATAGGTTCAACAAAAAAAATTACCTTGTTTTTAAAACCCTAATAGGATAGAAATTAGTAGAATAATTCAAATAAAAATGTCATTAAAGCATGCATATGAATGTAAAATACTAAAACTGATTGCAATGATTTGATAAAAGGCATATGATAAATATAGTAAAACAAAAAAGGGGTGAGTACTTAGATTTTATGGTTGAATATCTTATGGTGATTGTATTATGAAAGTTGAAATTAGACTAAACTAGGCATGCAATTCATTTGGTTCAAGAATTATACTTCTATTTGCATAGGGTTTGTTCCATTAATCTAAGCTGGTATTATTGGTTGATATTGGTGTGGGTTGGTAGAACTAACTTGTGTAGAAATGAGGGATTGTGACCATAAAATCACTCTATCCTATCTCTGTATGCTCTATATGTGTGATCCTAAACCTGATGTGTGAACTCATAAAATCATCCTCATTCACCCTGAAACCCTAGGTATGCTTGTGAGGACTATAAACTTGTAAAAATTGGGAAAGTTTAATGGGTTTATATGACCACATTCACCTCTATTTTTATGATTGACTATTACTTAGATATCTGATACTCTGAGGATGAAAATCAAGACACACATAGTTCTCCCACCTAGTGTGATTATAAAATTATGCTCTTTCACTATATGTATGTGAAGAATGATTTGGATTTGATACCTAACAATGCTTGTTTTGACTTGGCTTTATTGTGGTTCAGATTTGGCTTATGATTGCTCCTAGTGATATATTCATAATTTGGAAAAGATATGGTATATTTTCTCAATGTGTAAAGTGTGTATATGTGTACCAAATAAGTGGCGAGCCCATTTTGAATGAGATCTTGATTTTTTTATATATGAGTCAAACTAAGTAATTTATCATGCCATCAACATGACAGGAAAATGGGTTGACCCTAGTGAATGGTTTGATTTTAAAAAATTAATTTTTTTTGGGAAAGGTTAGGTTCCAACCATATTGGGTTATTACAAACTATAGATATTAACCAAAAATATTGGAACCAACCTATGTATAGGTGGATTGAACTTAAGGTCTAGAGATGTCTGTGAAGGATATTTAACATGTTTTCAATAGATAGTGAGGTTCATGTAGGTGTGTAATATAGGCATAGAAAGGTCAACTCATAAGATAACATGTAAGAATGAAATAATGGTAGATTAGGACTATGTTTGTGTATTAAAGTCATTCATGGTGAATATGTTTCAATATTTTCATTGTCAAGTACTTAATACCAAATTTTAGTAGCTACACTATATTATAGTCTTAGAATATAATTTTAATAACCAAATGTATTAGATTCAATAAATTTTATGATATTTATATTATTATCACTTACATAGTTTTTAGGTTATACCATTTATCCTTATTTTTATCTATGAAAAAGATTGATATTCTATTTTAGATTTTTATATCATAGATACCTCTTGTGCCACAGTTTAACTTATTGTGTATTAAGTTAATTACCCTTATGTGCAAAATAGTTTAAACATCCATAAAATAAATTAGACTAAAAATTTTTCAACCCATTTCCACAAAAAAGTATGACAATCAAAGTTAGAAATTTCTCCAAGAACTTACCTATTTCCCTTCTAAGAGTTCAACCTTTTTTTATGTAAAATCCAATCTAATCTTGGATAGCCCAAATCACAATGAATTAGATAAGAATTGTCATAAACCAATAGTTAATAACCCTTGTCCAAGGTTCATCAATTAATTTAAGATCTTTTATTTTTTTAGTATTCCACTAGATAAGACTCTTCAACCAAAATCTATAATATTTGGTTGCATGGACTTACTTCAAACTCCAAAACTAAAGAAAATTTGAAAAATTACAACAAAATTATTAATCTTGCTCATTAAATAAATCTTCCCTTAATTTTTATTATGATACTCCACTCATTTTGGATTTTACCTTAAAATTATTTATTTAATTTCAATTACAACCATCTAGTTTTGTTAGTGTCATATTCCAAAGATACAAAGGATGGTCCTCCCTAAACATTAGTTAGCCAAAGTTTAGGAAGTGTCACTAAATATTGACATAATTAGATATTATGACCTAACTTATAATGTTGAATACTTTGGTTAAAAATGATGTTACATAAAAATAATTAATAATTAACTTAATTATATCATTGTATTATGCTTAACAACTAAAATAACGCATCCTAAATTCTATGCACATCTATCCACATAACATAAAAACTCATATTTCCTACTCTAACTTATATTCCATTCAATATTTATGCTACATGATAACATAAAATTTATCTCCTTACTCACTTGTTTATTTATATTTTGTATATATCTATTACATATATTGATATATTATAAAATACCTTATTATGACATATGTACCTCATCAACACATTACAATATACAATGGTATGACCTTTTGACATGTCTACTCTTCATCAAGGTGTATGACATATGCTTTAAAGCTTGGTATGATGTAACACAATTCCAAAGATAAACTAATATATTCCATTTATATCTTGTGCTATTATTGATGACATGACATGTTCTGAGCTTCCATGGTAAATGAGAACACATGAGAGAATACGATGAAAACTACCCAAAAAAATTATGTATACATAGATGATAATTTCTTAATGACATACATGGTTACAAATCCTCTCCATATTTTTATTTTTTTTGATTGTATGTCAAACACATGGGACTTTTACTACATACTGAGGATAAAATTAGTATTTTGATAGAAATTAATTTCATATTTAACATATGTTAATTTTTCACTCACCCAAGTTTATATAGTAAAGATAAATGTGGTTTTATAAGTTCCAAGCTTAAACATTTCAGCATTAATAGACTCATCTTTATTGTATCATTCCATGTATTTACTTTGAAGTGTGTGCTCATACTACTTAATTTTTAATTAAGCACACACCTCAAATTGGGATAAATTGTAGACACTTAAAAAATGTTTCCTTGGTAATTATTTAGTGTCATTTTATATAAGTTTGTCACATTTATATATGTATGGATAATTGGTGAAAATTTAACATTATACAAATGTTATAAAAAAATTTATTAGCCTAAAACCATCATTAATGCATATCTACGTGCTAACCCATATAGCCAAATCATGACTTATTTATCCAATACTATGACCAAGAACAAGTGTCATGATCATTCTTATTGTGTTGGACTATTACATGTGCCTCCATTTTGAATAGATTGGCCAATTTGACCCATTTTTTTTCTTATTTCTAGTCATCAAAAGTTGAAATTTACTCAAATTTTGATAAATATTGAATTCATGTTATTTATAAATAGATAAATGATTAGCTTCATTTTATCATAAAATATTATCAATGAATTTTCAATTCTTATCCAACATTTTATTATTAAGAGCTCTTTGAACACTTATTGAAGTGATTTATGTAACATAATTTTTGTTTATTAATATATTTTTATGTTTTTAAAAATTAAAATGGATTTCTAGTTCATGCTAACAACTATTTCTATTACCTCCCTTATCTAATACAAATTACAAGACTATTGATTTCAAAAGAACATGTCTAAGCATAAATCTAGGTGAAAAGGTGATAAATGGCAGAACATATTTGGAGATTTATTTCAGATCTTGTAAATCTCTCATCACCATACATGTTTATCAGAACCAGCCATAAGGTTTAGGTATTCTAATTTTTTGAGATTTAGAATTCAAGGTAACTATTTGGATAGCTTTGGACTCATATTTTTAGGTACAGATCATGACACAAAAATTAGTATAAGGTTCAAAAAATAATAGTGTGACCCACTTTTTGTCATAAAGAGGTCACATACATTTCTAATCTCCCCTCAAGATAACTTAAGTTTGGGTGGTTAATATTAATATAACATATATTTTTAAATCTATGTATATAAAGATGAAGTGCATTTTTTTCCTCAATTTTTTTAAAAATTGTTAAGTATTTTTTTATGATTTATTTTTGAATTAATTGTTTATTGTATTTGACATGTTTGTGATTTTTAACTTTAGGTTGGTGAATTTATATGGATACGATAGTAAATAAATTAAAAATAATGATAATTTAAGTTCAAGTAAATTTATCTAATTTAATTTTAAAATATATATCTTAATTTTTATAAGAATTTAATTCTTTTTACTTACATAAAATTGGCCATGGTATGTCAATGACATTTAGGTATTAAAAACTACAACCAACTAAATCATATCTCATATGAAAATAAAATAAAATGTTTTTAATGAATTTGAAATGAAAAATACTAGTTTTTTTAATTTGTTTTTTTTGTCTTAATTAATTTTTTTTATTTTTTATTTTTTTATTTAATAAGTAAAATAGAAGGTGTTGGTAAGGGAGTTAGAGGTAAAGGAGGTTGTGGTGAAATAGTGTGGGAGGTAGTGGGAGATTGAGAAAAACATAAATCATACTAAATAACAAATCCTATAAATAAGTAAACCTTTTAATTTTAAAATATTAAATTTGAAAAAACATATATAAAATATAATCATAAACTGAAAACACTTTATATTATCATAGACTAAACCCTAATCACTATATTTAATCTTTAACCTTAAATTTTAAACTATAAAACAAAACAAAAAATCTTTAAAACCCAAATCTTAAATCATTTTAAATTTAGTTTATTAAACCCATAAAATTATATCATAATGTGCATATATTTAATCCTTAACCTTAAATATTAAAGTATAAAACATAAAACAAATATTTAAAACCTAAATCTTAAATGTTAACTCGAATTTATTAAACCCATAAAACTTGTCATAATATGCACGTTTTGCATATAATTTTTATTACTTTAATTATGTAAATATTTTTTTATTTGTGAATTTTTTTATTTTAATTATGTAATTATTTTTGTATTTGTAAATTTTATTTGGATATTAGAATAAAGAAAAATAATTATACATAAGTTAGTTATATATAGTTGGCTTTAGGTAAGTTTAAATTTTCTTAGGATTGATTTTAATCAATTATTTAATTCGAAAGTGAATGTTCTCCATGGTTATTACATTTATGGTTACAAACAAATGAAAATGATATCACAATAATAGTATAAAATGATATATTTATCTATATGTGGTTCATAACTAAAATGTAAAATGATAGATTTATCTATATGTGAGTGCGGTGTTTTTTTAAATTAATGATTTAGGGTTATTAGTTTTTTCATTTATAATAATATTCAAATTATTATAAAATTGAAGTCATATATGAATTAAAGTATTGGAAATTATATCTTATTAAATATACTCTACAACAAGTTTTCAATTACTATGAAATTCAAAGAAAACGATTATTGAAATGAGGTAAATTTATATGCCTTAATTTCAAATTATTACTTATAGGGATTTACGTGTTAGTGTAATTTAATAAATTAAAAATATATTTAAAATAATTAAAAAATATAATGAACTCAAGTCTTAGAAGTTATTGTCAATAAAAAATTATCTACATTATTTTTATTGGTCATGAAATCTAATATATTGATATTTAAGATAAAATAATTCTCTATCTTAAATTTAGAGTTTATTTTTCAGTTTTATAATAATTTTTAAAAAAAAAACTCTAACCTAAATTTAACATTTTTGTAATAATTTGCAAGTCTTACAAACTATAGTCATCTAAATTTTATTTACCACAAACTATTTAGTGACCTTGAAATTTAAAGTGACGGTAGTTTTGAATAAAGTAAGTTTTAATACTTTAACTCTAGAGTTTCTTTTTTGATGTTTCTAAATTTAGATTTCAAAATATTTTCTAAACTAAATTTATTCCTTATATGTTAGGATATAATATTTATTAAATTAAATTTTATGTATTGATTTTATAATTCTTTTGTAAATATTTGAATTTAGAAGGTATAACCATTAGAAAAGGAGGAGGTGGTGAAGAATGAAATAGTGGTGGTGTTTGAGGGAAAGGTGGTGTTGTGAAATAGTGGGATGTAGAGGAGTAAGGGGGTGGAGTGTAATTTATTTAGAAAATAATATTAGGGTGGATGTGGTAGTAGGTGTTATTAGAGGTGAAGGGTGGACTCTAAACCATATTAAGTTGAAAGAAAAAAGATGAAGTTGTAAGTAGAATTAAAATTTAAAACCTAAACCATACTAACACTAAAACAATAAAAATATAACTCTAAAAACTTTAAATAATATAAACACTAAATATTTATCCTTTAAAATACACAAACATTAAACTTTAAAATTTTAAAAAAATAAAAATAAAATAAAAAACCATAAACTATATCCGTAAACAAACCTACCCACTACAAATTAAACCATAAATCTTAAACACAATACTATAAACCTTAAATCCTAAACTAAAAACCTAAATCTTAAACCTTTATCATGATGTATATGTTTTATATATAATTTTTATTCTTTTGTATTTTTTAAATTTATGCAATATATTTATTTAAATTTTGGCCATCTCTAGCTTTTTTTTAAATAAACATATAGTTTTATATAAAAATAATAATTTTAATTAATTATTTTTTTTTTGAAATGATTATTGATTTTGATTTTTATATTTGTAATTAAAAATAATTGAAGAGAAAAATATATTTATAAATTTATAGGTATACCATTTATTATTGTCATCAGTTATTTAAATTTATCATTTATAAAGATTTTTTTGAACATTTTTCTAGTTACTTTGAAATTCAAGAATAATGACAATATAAATTTAAGTGAATTTGTATGACTCTTTCCATATTATTAAGTCATATACTAAATTATAATTTATAAATTTTAAATTATCTTATATTTTTAAAATATTAAAAATATATTGTTTGAAAGTCAACGAAATTTTATTTGCAATAAACATGTTTAATGGTCATGAAATCTAACACTATATACTTCAAAGATATTTTTATGTTTCTAATAAATTTAACAAGATTTTTATGTTTCTAATAAATTTAACAAGATTTTATAATCTAAAATTTGGTAGTTGTGTAAGATTCACATCTTAGAAGCTATAGTAATTTAAATCTTATTTGGAAAAATAAACTGGGGATCTTGAAATCCTTGAACAATATTTTTGATTATCTCTAAATTATGTGCATTAATTTTATAATATTTTATTTTATTTTTTAATTTAGCATGTAAATAAGGATTAGGTTAGTTTGGGAGGGTAGGTAGTGTGGGGTACATGAGGTTGAGATTATGAGACTAGGGTGGAGGTAAATGGAGTGTAATGGAATTGGAGGAAAGAAGGTGACAAGGAGGTGAAGGGA
The DNA here is from genome assembly GCA_037957365.1 of Torreya grandis. Lineage (NCBI taxonomy): Eukaryota > Viridiplantae > Streptophyta > Pinopsida > Cupressales > Taxaceae > Torreya > Torreya grandis. The sequence goes on along the minus strand of JARHVA010000015.1, from coordinate 436,283 downwards.
TGGAGGGTTCGTAATTATAGTGAACATAAAAAATTACATAATTGTAATGTTAAACCTTAAAAATCTTAAATTATAAACTACAAATCTTAAAATTATTTTATCATGATGTGTATGTTTTATATATGATTATATACTATTATAATTGCATACTTTTTTTTGATATTATTTTTATTTGGAGATGACATACACCTAAAAATGGTCCCTTTTCATTTATTTAGTGTTATTGATGTATTTTTAGTGCATTTATCTATGTATGGGTAATTGTTCCACATTAGTAATTATTCAATCATTATGTCAACTTTTGTGCTCTAAAATCCTATTTATTTTATCCTTGATAAAATCTCCCAAACCATTTTATTTTTTCCATGTCCTATTTTAGGATCAACCATATGGCATTGGCACCTTTCTTTTCCACTACCTTTGAATGGATGGGCCCACCCTTCTTGTTTCTAGTTATTAGAATTTGACATATGTGTGAATCTTGTAAAATTTTGAATTTATGACACTTTTGAATAGATGAGTGATTAGGTTAGGTTAATTTGATAATTAATAATATTCAATAAATTCTCAATGATTAATTAAAATTATATTTTTGAGAACTTTCTAGAATAATTTATTTTTGATGACATATTTATTCTAATTGTAGGGGTTAGGTAAATTACTCAATTTCTCTAACACATACATCTAAAACAAAACCCTTAAATTTTTCATATTTGTAGATTCTACTCATTTCAAGATGCTATAAGTCAAAGCACATGAAATTAGGGTAAGAAGAAAAAGATTAAAAATAGACAAATAAATTTTGAAAACTAATTTTTAGGTGACAAGAATGACAACTTTGAATGTGCATTTCTAGGTCTATAATGTAGTGACAATGTATACAAAATGTAATATCCTTATATTCTTGCTATTTCATCACATGTTTGATTGAACAATTAATTAAACATTGTTTATTTATTTTTAAATTTTATGATGAGTATATGCATATATTGTGGTGAATCCCAACTATTGGACACTTTAAGTGATCCCTCTTTGTGCATGTTATTCTATAAAAAACCATAAGACATTTTAAATTTATGAAAAAAAATAAACCTTGGTATTTTTGGTCTTATGTGGTGTATTAGTTTTCATGTAATTAATGTCATTTTATGCCACAAAATTGAAAAAAAGCTAAGATTATAATCAAGAGAAATGATATAATCAATAAAAAATTAAATATTGTAAAAATCCCGATTAAATATAATATAGACTTAAAATATAAAATGAAATCTAAAAGTATAAATATATATTTGTAAATTGATAGTTTGCTTCATCTTATGAAATTAGGAATACCTATGCAAAATGTTATAGTTATTTCCTTGAAAGTGAATGGTAATTATTTTATTCCTTCCATTATTATATTAAAATTAAAATTAACAATATATATTTTGAAGTGGATGATTTATATTTGCGTTCTTGACCATAATAGTCTTGAAAATAATCAACCAATTCAAAATGATTCAAATGCTAGTGACCCAAATGAACCCCTAGTGTTGAAAATAAAAGGTTCATTTTAGAAAGTCTAAAAGAAATTTTAAATATAATGAATATACTAAAATAAGTTGAATTTGAATATTTTACCTATGATGTTATCATTTTCCAATCATCTCCTATCCTTCCCATCACTTGATCTTCTTCAATTCATATTACTTATTAATTTTATTTTATTGCTACCATTTCTCAATCCATCCTAAATTCTAACATATTTCAATCATCTTATATTACTAAATTTTCCTAATCATCTTATATTCCTATTATTTCTCAATCCTCTTCTAATCCTCCCATATCACAATCATATTTTCATCCTCATATTCCACAAAAACAGTTTTAAGATTCAATACCCCTATATCTTTTGTGACTTATGTCGCCCCTTTGTGTACATAAATATATTAAAACATTTAATTTATTTCCACTCAATCCTATATTATTAATCATTTAAATAAATTATATATTATTCTATAAAAAATTATTTTTTAGCATAACATATCCAAAATATCGTAATGGCTACCATGATGCAAACACTTAATAATATATAAAATTAAATAAAAAACCTTTTCTAAAAATTAGAAAAATCAAATAGTAAGAAGAGATATTCTTCTTAATATTTTGGGTGACAAAATTATTTATCTTTGGTTTTTATAATTTTTTTTCCATATTTTGAATCATATCATGGAAAAGGAAATTATTCACATCACATTAGAGCTTTTATTAAAAAAAATTATAATTCACTTATGAGGATAAATTATTAACCAAGATATTTTCTAAAAATTGGTTTTATGTTTTTTTATTTAGATTTGTTAACAATTTTTAAACCCTTCTCATTTATTTTTCCACCAACATTCATATTAATATCAAAATGAAATTTATATTTAAAATTAACTTAAATTAGGAAAAATGATAATGAAAATATCATTATTATTATTTTTTAGTTAATAAATTTTGACTAGAGTGTGGATCAGTTTGGGACATAAGTTTGGGACATAATTGGGGGCCTAGATCCCTATGTGATTTATTAGATGTATACCAAATATTTCTAACAATGGCCACCACTGATCTAGAGAATAACAAAAGGCCATTAATGACCCTAAAAATATAACCAGTGGATACAACCGACCTCATATGCCTTTTGATATAGGAGCATCAAGTAAACAAACACCATTATAATTGTTGAAGAGTCATATGATTTCTTTGGGTCTTTCATGATCCCTTGAAATAATTTTGATTCTTTAGGAGTTATTATTTTAAGTGTTTGAGGTCTTATTGGTGTTTCCTACCAAAAGTGATATTTTGAATATTTGAAATTGTAAAAGACCTAGTGAGGGTTGTAATTGGTGTTTTCAAGTAGTGTAAAGGATGTCAAATGTATAGGTAAGGTCCTAGTTGGTTTTAAGTGAATCTAATGAGATGTAAAATGGATAGGTTATTTTTGATTTGGTCTTAAAATGTCATATGTAGGTGACTATATGAAAAATTCTATGTTTAGAAAAGGTGGTGGAAGAGTTTTGGTTGTAACCACCCAAAACCAATGTAGATGTTGTAGAAAAATAGGAGTTATAGAATGACAGGAGGAAAGAGTGTAAGATAAATAAAAGAGATTATGATGAATTAATATAAATATTAGAATATGAGATGGATATAATAAATAAAATAAGAATGTACACCCTCCAAGAAGAATGGTAAAGTCCATGAATGGATTGTATATGTAATTCTTGATGGTTCATGTTAATAAACAAAAGATATTTATGTGTGTTTATTCTTCCATTAAAGGTATATGGATTTTTATTATTTATAGGTTGCCTTGAAAATCCCTTGAGGCTATAAATATATCACTCTTTGTGTGTGTTTAAGGTTTGAGTCAAGAAATGCATGATTGTAGTCAAGAAGAGGATGGTTAGGGTAGCATTTCAATATTTCTAATGAAGTAACTACCATTATAAATTAATATTGAGGATTATTGAATCATTAAAATATTATTTTTACTCAATATAATGTTTTAGAGTGAAGGAACTCAAGAAAATCTATCTCTATCCTTAAACATTGTTGCATACCTGAGATAGTCTGAATGTTGTGTGAGTTGATATTTCTTGAAGTATTTTTTATGATAAAGATTATGATTATGCTTTAGATAATCTACCTATAAATAATGGTCATGATGGAATTATATATAGCTATGGTTGGAAGGTAAGTTAATTGATAAACTTCCAATACATAATCATCTTGAAGAATGAATATTGTTATTACACAGTTAGAATGCAAAAGAATGAGTGTATACTTGAGAAAGTAAGTAGATACCAAGTTGTTTAACTCTTATTACATGTGTAAGCAGGACACGTCTTAATAATATTCCATTTTAAGTCTATAATCCTCTTTGAAGTGAAATAAGACCACTAAAACCATTACACATTCCTACAAAAAGTCTTAGAGTTCTATGTTTTGCTTGTTATAAGCCATAAAAAGATTGGTTAAGGATCATTATCCATTTAGAAAGGTTAAAAATTTTAGTATAGACCTAGTAAATGTCTCAAAATATATTTAAGAGCTTACAAACCAAAAATATGGCATTTTAACCCCTCTCAACCATGCACAGGCCTACACGGTCTACTAACTAGGGTTTTGAATGAAAATCCAAATATCTTTGGTTTTAACCCTAGGAAATCCATGAAGTTTTGTAATCATATGATTTTTAGTCTATAATAAAGGATTAGATATTTTTCTAACTGGTATAGTACCATACGGTATGGATTTACTAACTAAGCAAGTGAAAGAATGGTTATGAGGTCTAATTGGTAAGGTGGTTACAAGAGAAAGGGTATTTACATAAAAATATAGGTTAATAAACTTCTTGAGAAGTAGTATGAAGATAGAGTGTGCCCAAATATGGGATTATATCATCTATATAACTTACATAATGTTCTAACTAAGGATATTAGTAAAAAAAGGCTACAAGAAAGTAGTCTCACTATTGAGTTTGAGGTGGTAAGTGAATGTTAGAGAGTGAGTAAAAGGTTTAAATGGGTTGAGGAAAGTATGTTATGCCCATGAGAGGTCATCCATGATGGAAGGTTGTATTAATAATATCTAAAACAAGATTTGAGGTTTTCAGCCTTAAAGGAGTTATTAACTAATGTAAAGCTAGTAAGTGAGTGAATGAAAAGAGATGAAAAAAATGAATGGAATGAGTTAAGTGGATGAGTTTGAGGTTTATGAATGGTATAAGTACATTTAAAAATGTTTCAAAGTTTATTATTAAATAGGGTCCAAAATAGGATGCAATCAATCCTAATCAGAAGTTGAAAGACTTTTGAAGAAGATCGAAGCTTAAGAACCGAACAAGGCATTTGTAAGTTGAGATCAAGCCAAGATCAAAGCCAGTGATAATGGAATGTAGTTTGTTTCTCATAACCCTCTACGTCATTTTGGTATCATAGGTAATCTAATTTTGTCTTGAGTTATTAAATATTATTAATTTAAGCTTGACAAATAATGTTATGAAGATTGCATAAAGTGAAATTGCATAGGTATTGTGAGAAAAGAGAGTGGTGTAGGTATGACCTATTGAGTTTAGTATAGATGAATTTAAGATTGGTGAAGTAATAATCTAAATCCCCTAAGATTAATTTAAGGACTTGATACTAGTCAAGAGATAACTAGAGAAGATAGAGTGGAAAGAGCGTTGAAGCTTAAGAGAGAAGTCAAGAGAGATAAGATAAGTAATAGAAAAAAGACTAGAGAAAGAAAATAATACAAAAGAGAAGTATAAGAGATAAGAAGGTAATATTTCTAAGTGATAGGTCCAAGTAAGTCTTATAAAGTGAAGAAAAGAAGAGAATATGGATATAAAATAAGAATTGAAAGAGATAGGAAGAGAGTTGGGGAGTTTTTTTTGGTTAGAAATCATGGTAAAGCTCATAAAGGATCAATAAAGCCAATGGTTTGGCTATAATGTGAAAAAGAGAGTAAAGTGGCCAATAGAGATACTCATGGGAGAGAAAAAGAATAATATGAATGCTTTGAGGAAGGATAAGAATAAAGATAATAATTCCCATAGAGGCATGAAAAGAGAAGAGTTGACAAGAGAGAAACATGGAAGAGAAGTTGAGAAAAAAGTTTTCATTGAAGAGAACCTAGAGATAGAAGTGCCAAGATAATAATTTGAGGGAGAAGACAAGAAAACAAGTATAATTGCTAATAAAGAGGCATTCATATAGACTTGTTGGTCTATTGTTTATTATTATAACATTGCATTTAAGTGTGTGTATATAAGTGTATAGCAAAGCTAAATAAGATCAATAATGAGACCTTAAAGTTTGTGAGAAATCGGTCAAATGAAGCACCCATCAATATGAATAAAGATAAAAAGGGATGAGGATAAGTTGTATAATATAGCATGATGAAGATTTAATATTCTTAGCATGTTAAGGATGAGATATAATAAGAGTTTCATGATATTTTGAAAAGAATTGAAGCTGAAGCAAGAAAGAAAGCTCATAAGGAAGAAATGATGGCAAGCCATGTAGACATGGGAGAGGAAATAACCATACATCAGTACTTTAAAGAGGTAAATGAATGCTTATGACTTGAATTTGATTGTGCATATGACAAAGAAAGGTGCTAATATACATATTGGAAAAGTGAAAATCAAAGTAAATCCTTATAAGATATTACAAAAACATGGATATGTAGTACCTAAGTGGCTCAAGTAATTAGTTTATAAGATTAATAAGGTAAAACTCAAGCAAGAGGACATTAAATCCAAGAATTCATGTGGAAGACAAGATCAAACAAGGATGAAAATAATAGAGGATAGGTTACATCAATTTAACATGATAGGTTATCAAATAAATAAGCATGAAGAAGATGATACAAGAATCCAATCTTAGTCCAAGAATATGCAAGGAAAATAATAGGTAATGAATAGCATGGAAAAGTTATAAAAATATAATATTGAAGGTACACTCCAAGAGAGCATGGGTAAAGAAGAAAGTTGCAAAGTTAAGAAATAAATTTAAGCTATAGAAGCAAACAAAGACAATGGAATGATGATGCAGTTAAGTAACCCAATGAGTAAAAAATATTAAGAATTTTAGGATAGCACAAACAAATGGAAAGGTAAGCAAGTCAATTATGATAAGTATGATAATAAACTCTTTGAATCAATGAATAAGGTCATGGAAAGAGATTATAAAGCATGGAAAATAATGTCAATAAGCACAAATGGGAAGCAAGTTGAGAGTTCAAATGAAAATAGAGTTGAAGCATTGATGGAGAATGAAGACTTATTAAAGAATGAAGAAGTAATGACTACACATGCTGATATAGAATGTAATTTTGAAGAAGATGAAGGAAAATAGGGTCCTAAATTTGATGAGTATCATGGAGAGATATGTGTTCTCACATTGAAAGAGGAATTAAATATGATATAAAATTTTTTCAATCCATTAAAAGGATTATATTAGGTGAAGATCAGCATGAGAAGCTCATGAATAAGCTCAAAGAGTCAAATGAGGAAAATTTTAATGGTATAGGTGATAAAAGTCATAAAGATACTAACAAAACTCTTGAAAAAGGAATGGAAGGCATGGATGCTATGGATAGTGCAGGTATGGTGTGTCAAGATAAGATTGAATCTCATAACCAAATGAGGAAGAGAGAGGATGAGCCACAAGAGCTCATGACCAAGCATGGCAAAGATAAACAAGTGAGTTTAAAACAAGGTGACAAAAGGACATGTTTACATGATAATGCAACTGAATTGAAAGGACAAAAACATGAGGAAGATATTAGAATAAGTTTCCAAAGATTGTCTCTAAGAGGTAAGTTGGTTAAATAATACACATAGATTGATATGAAGCCAAATATGACTAAAAATAAGCTCAAGAAGATAGTGGAGAGATAGTTTGGCCTCATGACATTCATACACTGCATATGAATGATGATGTTTATATAGTTATAAATAAATAAATGGGTGAATAATAATATGATAAGCATGACTTAATTGAAAATGAAATGGAAGTATGGATGGTTGCAACAAATAAAGAGTTGAGGAAAAGAAGATGGAAGAAAAAATAAAGGAATATAATAAAGAAGACTAAGTAAGATAGAATTGAGAAATATGGAACTGAGAAAAGTAAATAGGAAGGTATAAAATAAAGACAAATGAAGAACAATTGTAAGAAGAGAAAGAATAATGTTGTGTTGGCATTAAATTTTCTCCCTCCTGGGGAGTATGATGCATGTGCATCTAGTAAATAAACACCATTATAGTTGTTAAAGAGTCATATGCTTTTTATGGGTCTTTTATGGTCCCTTAAAATACTTTTGAGTCTTTAGGAGTCATTGTTTTGAGTGTGTGAGGTCCTATTGGTGTTTCCTACCAAAAGTGATATTTTGAATATTTGAAATTGTAAAGAACCTAGTGAGGGTTGTAATTGGTGTTTTCAAGTAGTGTAAAGGATTTTAAATGTATGGGTAAGGTCCTAGGTGGTAATAAGTGATTATAATGAGATATAAAAGGAATAGGTCAGTTATGAGGTGGTCTTAAAATGTCATATGTAGGTGACTGTATGAAAAATCCTATGTTTAGAAAAGGTTATGGAAGATTTTTGGTTGTGGCCACCCAAAACCAACATAGATGTTGCAAGAAAATAGGAGTCATATCATGAGAAGAGGAGAGAGTGTAAGATAAATAAAAGAGATTAGGAGGAAGGGAGAGAGAGATCTAGAGATGAATGGATTATATATGTAAGATAAAAGAGATTAGGAGGAAGGGAGAGAGAGATCTAGAGATGAATGGATTATATATGAGGAGAGAGTGTAAGATAAATAAAACCTCCAAGAATAATGGCATAGTCCATGAATGGATTATATATGTAATTATTGATGGTTCATGTTAATAAAGAAAAGTTATTTATGTCTGTTTATTCCTCCATGAAAGGTATATGGACTATTCCTAGTTATAGATTGCCTTTAAAATCCCTTGATTCTATGAATATATCACTCTTTGTGTGTGTTTAAGGTTTAAGCCAAGAAATGTAGGATTATAGTCAAGAAGAGGATGGTTAGGGTAGCATTTAAAGATTTCTAATGAAATAACTCTCATTGTAAATTAACCTTGAGGACAATTAAATCATGTAGATCTTATTATTAATTAATATAGTGTTTTAGAGTGAAGGAACTCAATAAAATCTATCTCTATCCTTAAACACTATTGCATGCCTAAGATAGTCAAGAATGGTGTGTGAGTTGATGTTTCTTGAAGTATTTCTTATGATAAAGATTATGGTTATGATTGAGATAGTATACCTAAAAATAATGGTCATGATGGAATGTTATATGGTTAGGATTGGAAGGTAAGTTAATTTAAAAATGTCTAATACACAGTCAGCTTGAAGAAAGAATCATGTTTGTACATAGTCAGAATGCTAAGAATGAGTACATACTTGATAAAGTAAGTAGCTACTAAGTTGTTTAACTCTTATTAAAAGTGGAAGGAGGAAAAGTCTTAAGAATAGTCCATTTTAAAGTCTGAAATCTTCTTTTAAGTGTAATAATATCACTAAAACCATTACATAGTCTTACAAGAGGACTTAGAGTTTTGTGTTTTGCTTGTTATAAGCCATAACAAGATTGGTTAAGGATCACTATCTATTTATAAAGGTTAACCTTGTTATTACAAACCTACTAAATGTCTCAAAATATATTGAAGAGATTACAAACCAAAAATATGGAATTTTAACCCCTCTCGGCCATGCATAGGCCTACATAATCCACTAGCTAGGGTTTTTAATGAAAATCCAAATATCTTTGGTTTTAAGCCTAGGAAATCCATGAAATTTTGTAATCATCTAAGTTTTAGGGTATACTAAAGGATTTAAGAGTTATATAACTAGTACAATATGGTATGGTATGGATTTAGTGACTGAACAAGTGAAAGAATGGTTAAGAGGCCTAATTGGCAAGCTGGTTACAAGAAAAATGATATTTACATAAAGACTTAAGTTAAATAACTTCTTTGGAAGTAGGATGAAGATAGATGATCCCCAAATATTGGATTAAATATTTTGGATGACTTATAAAATATTTTAACTAGGGAGATTAGTAAAAATAATGGCTACAAGAAAGTAGTCCCACTATTGAGTTTGAGGTGGTAAGTGAATGTTAGAGAGTCAGTAATAGGTTCAAAACAATTGAGGAAGTATGTTATTCCTAGGATAGGTCATCCATAATGTAAGGTTATATTCATTAGATCTAAAACAAGATTTGAGGTTTTGAGCCTTGAAGGAGATATTAACTAATGTGAAGCTAGTAAGTGAGTGAATGAAAGAAGATGAAAAAAATTGAATGGAATGAGTTTAGTGTATGAGTGTGAAGTTTATGAAGGATATAAGGAAATTGATAAATTTTTCAAATGTGCTTAGTAAATAGTGTCAAAAATAGGATAATATCAACCCTAGTAAGAAGTTGAAATATTTTTTAAGAAGATTGAAGCTTAAGAACATAACAAGGCATTTGAAAGTTAAGATCAAGCCATGATCAAAGCTAGGGATAATGTAATGTAGGTTATTTATTATAGCCCTCCTCATCACTTTTATTGATATTTAAACATGGGTGGGACTTGAAACAACAAAGCTACTTAACCAACTCACCCATATCTCATTAGCAAATGTTGGGTAACATGATTTATTTAATTGAATCCAAAACCAACTGTGAAGAGTAGCCCTAACCATGGACTATGACTTGCCTTGTTACATTGAGCATAAGTTTCAAGCCACCTAATGACTCCCATCACATTGAACACCATGCTGAGTAGTCCACCATATTGAGTACCCTAATGGTTAACCCACCAGAGCCTAGTGTGGATAAACTCTATAGAGGTTGTAATGAAAATATTATTGATTATGTTATTAGATTAAAATTAATTGTTATGAAAAATCCAATGTTAGTTTGTTGATATTGGTTCCAATTATTACATAAAAAGTTATTTTCAATACTTATATTTATTTTGATAAGATTTATAATGATGTAATTAGATAATTTTAAATATTTTGGATACAAATGTTATCTAGTATGATTCAAATGTTTCTTCTTCTTTAAATTATTCAAAATTTTCAAATAAGTATAATTTTAAGAATAGGATAAATGATGATGGATTTAAAAATAATAGTGAACCTGTGAACATGGTTGATGTCATAGAAAGCTCATATTATAAATCTATCTTAGTCCAATGAAGAGAAATAAGATATTTCACTATAATTAATGGAACTCTTGATCAAATTTTAAAGGAATTACTTGAACATGACACAATCACTTTACCTCAAGTGATAAAATAAATACCTCAAGACCATTGTAAAAATATTTTCATCCAAATACATTTCTTATTATCATAGAGTTAAAATGCATTCACAAATACATGGATTTATGTAGACACCTATGTTTGGTACAAGGACATTTTCCATAATGTCTTATCCCCAATTTATTATATTTTGCCTACATATGTATATTTATGTATTTCTAAGACTTATCTAATCCAACATTAGTATCCATCTAGATCTTGAACCTTAAAATAACATTTGGCACTTATATGAATCTATTGATTATCACCCTTGGACTAAATTTCAACTATTATCATGTTACTCACTGAGATTTGAACCTTTATGCTATTTGTAAAATTAAATGGTTCAATTTATTCATTAAATTAAGAGTTATGTATAAAGGCACGATCTTATAAAATTTTAGAGTCAACCCTCATCTTATGTCTCCTACAAATTTTCATTCAACCTAATCACACTTCTTATTATCTAGTGAGTTGTTACCACAGCTCATGTACACACATTCACACACTAATATGTTAATACTAAATCATAATATTACAACATTTTAAATATGTTTTACTAACATAAGTATTTAAAACACTCTCCCCTTAAAAAATCCATATTTTAGGGGCAAGGAGCAATATTTCAAGAGAACTAAGACATACTCCAACTCAAAATGAATATTCTTAGATGGGAACATATCACTGTTGGTAGTGGATATAGGACTATAAAATCGTAATGTAGATGCATGATAATGTGTGTTTAATCTCATGTTGTATAATGTATATCATTTTGAATTATTCATTCTAGTATGTCTATTAAAAGACTATAGAATATGAAAATACTCATTTGAAGGAATAAATGAAATGTTAGAATGTTAATCAATAGAACATTATAGAGTTATATAAATATTCATCAGATGTAAGGGAAAATAGTTTTTAATGATATGAGATTATTATGGAGATCAATTCATGGTTATTCAAATGTATTTTGTAGATTTTATGTGCACATTTATATTATGTTGTGTTTTAATATGTGTATTCATGCAATAATAATGAATGTTATATATAATTATGTGTTTTTATATATAATCAACAAATCTAAATAAAATGAATACTTGACATGTTTTATAATTTTTTATAATATTTGAATCTATATTTTTTTACACAACAATAAACATTATCATGTTTTGATTAGTTTTATAGGAACTTTTGCTATTAATGGTGTGGTGGGTGTGGAACTTTGAAATATGCTAAGATGGTTACCTGGACATATAGACTTAAAATTATGGTTAGATGAAAGAATCTAGTAATTAATATAAGAAAAGGATAGATGAATTGGAGTCAAAAAAATGGAAATAATAATTGAGCATAATCATGGTGAAATATATGAATTTTTCTAGTGCAAATTATATACTACCTAGTTGTCAAGACTAGAATACTATTACTTTAGACCAAGGGAGATAGAGCACTTCATTTGGAATAATGAAAATGTAAAAAGACTATGAAGATTAGACATTGAGTGGACACATGTGATAGACCATTAGATAAAAATCATTATTGATGGGTATATTACTAAGTTTTCCATGTAGGGGTTTGTGGCATTTGAAGCTGTGTAGGACCTAATTATAAGATGAATCCAAGGAAATTTTCTACAATGACTATCGATTATTTTGAATATGTTGGTTGTGTAAAAGGCCATGGTGCCAATCCTAATCGATATGGAGTAAGCATTTTAGGTGCTATGGGGATGCATACTATAAGGAATGAATTATTTTTATTTGAGAAAATGAACTTGAACCTAAACCCAAAATATGGAGGACTAGACAAGTTGAAAGAGAAGATAATTATGGAGCTTAAAATAAAGATATGATAATAAATGTGATCAAATAAATAGAATGATCCTAATGTAACTATGATTAGGACTAGAGTAGAGAATGCAAGGATTACAAGAGGAGATAGACCTCTAATAATAGTTGGAGACTGTGAAGGAGAGGAAATTAGAGGAATTAAAGGAATTGAGGGTGCCGAAATAACAAAGGAGATTGAGAGATTGGGAAAGTGATTCATAAAAAATGAAATAAATAGGAAGGGGAGAGGTTATATAAAAAATAATTGAAAAAATATAAGGTATTTTTAGGAAGCATTTATAGGGAATAATATTATTTAGAGAAGAAGAATGATAATCTATAGAAGAAGTGATGAAAATTAATAGATTAAAAATAGGTTCAATTTCAAGTGAGGAAATTAGTTTAGATAAGGATCATTCATTTCAAGGGGATGCATCCCATGTGCCTATTTTAATTATAGGTTTACATAGTGTATAAGTTATGAGGAATGATAAGTGGATTGATGAGTTTACAGAGAAGTTTAGAAAGTTTGGTGTAGAAACATAGAGAATGGTAAGAAATAATAATATAAGTACTTTATAGATAGATATAAGGAATCCTAAGACACTTGTAAATTCCAATACGAAATATCTATAAGTTTTAGTAACCATCACGTGAAATATGGATTTAAATCAATGAATTTTCATAACTCTAACATCATATGTTAGTTCCATTGACCTTGAGTAGTATTTACTGACTTGAAAAATGAAATGGTAGGTTAAGGGTGTTAAAACTAATGATACAAAGAAGTGTGAGTTTATATGATCTTTGAAAATTAGAGCTATATATATATATATATATATATATATATATATATATATATATATATATATATATATATATATATATATATATATATATATATATATATATATATATATATATATATATATAATCCTCAATTAATGGGTTTTCTAGATGTCAAGAATAAACTAATCAAGAAATTTAAGATGCATAAATGCCCAAGCCAAATTGATGAGGGTTGTCAATACCCTTCATTTAATAATGTCAATATAGGGTTAGTGTTCAAAGGCCATATGCAATAGGATAAAAAGATCTCCATAAAATGGTCCCTTATACACACTCCACACTTACAAAAATTGAAAAGTGATCTTGTTTAAATTAAATTATACACACATGAAATTAAATCACACTTGTAAGAAAGTAAATTTTTAAATTGAAAAGAAATGATAAACAAATAAAACACCTGCATGTTAACAATAAACTATAAAAAGGAAAGTTATAGACACAAAGAAATAAAATAATAATTTACAATAAAATTATAATTATAAAACAAAGAAATAAACAAAAATACATTGATCCATTTTCTTTGGAATGAGTGGCCAACTCATTCCTTGAAAGATGATTTATACACAAGCTTTAGAATAGATTACTCATAATGATGGAAATAAAAGTATATTGATTGATTGCATTCAGATGTGGAAGGTTGTATTTATAATCTCATGCTTCTAACCAACACCTTATTTATGAATAATGACCTAGACATTATAAGCTATCTCAATCTCCCCAAAATATGGAGAGAGATATTTATTATAAGAACACAACATAATCTTAATCTCTAAAAAATATGGAGAGAGCTATTTATTAGAATGAAATTATACAAATCTATATTTTTATATAATATATAAATGAAAAGTTTATATATAAAAATACTCTAAATGGAAAACATTCTTGTCATAGCTAAAAATGATCTTGGTCATATTAGAATGGACCAATAATAATTATAATTTATTTAAATGTTTTCAAAATGAGTCTATGGTGGTTTTGTCATAGTCTGTAACAAACCTATCAAAGTCTATAACAACCCTGTGGCAATCCTATAAAAGTCCATAACTCACCTATGGAAGTCTACAGTTTACTTGTGGAAGTCTATAGATTGCTTATGTAAGTCTATAGCTCACCTTTAGAAGTCTATAGTGTTAGGTTGTAGAGCTAAAAGCTTCACTGATGCAGACATGGAGGAGGTTGCTGGAGAAGGTTGCTGAGTGTCAGACACCGGCGTCGATCAGGCCAACTAACATCGATAGGATTAGACAGGGATAGCAATTGACATTGGTCAGGAGTCAGCTGGTGTTGGTCACCTCCAGGTAGATAGGGACTGATGTCGATCGCCTGTGTGGTTTAAACTGTGAGTGTTATGGACAGTTTCTTAATGAACCAAGTGTTTGCATGTCAAGAGCCAAATTTACACTGGAAGCTATGGATCTAATTATTGTTTGCATGAGATCTATTTAAGAGACTCATTGGTTATATTGTAAAGTGTTCTAGTTTGATTTGAGCAAAGTTAGCTCCTTCTGTGTGTGAGGTGAGCAAGGGTGTTCCTCCTAGTTCCACAGCAGTACCAAGGTGGGTGCTGGTTTTGGAGAGTCAACAGGATTCTTCAAGTGTGTAGGATCTTGGTCAGCAGGTGTGCATGGCTACTTTTGGAGATCTACATGTGTAAGTAAGATCATTGATCTGCAGGTGTATGTGTGTGCATGATCCAGGTTTGTAGGTGTGTAGAACTAGATTGATTTGCAGGTGTGTAAGATCAGGGAGGACAACAACACAATAGAGAGCAGGATCAGGTAGGATCTACTTGGAGTACAGTGTGTACTCAAAAAGAGAGCAAAGAGGAAGGCAAGGAAGATCCTTCCATAAGTAAGATCAGATTGGGTTACAGGGTGTTATAATTTAGGGGAGATCTACTTGAAGTATGATTGTGTACTTGTGGAGTGCGTGGAGCACTTGTGGTGTGCGTGGAGCACTAGAGTACTGGCAGTGGTGGATATTGACTGGTTGGAGGTGAACACCAACTCTGTGTTTGAGTTGTGTGTTGGGACTGTAAGAGAGAGAGCTTTGAGGGAAGATTTACTATTTATGCCCTAGAGGTGTGTAAGGAAGAACTGTGGCAATATTCTTTGTTGTATTTCCTTCTGGAAGAGTTTTAATACAATTTTTGTATTGTCTCTCATATTTTGTATTATTTTTGAATTCTAGTTACTTGTAATTCTAGTTTAATTATGCATGTTAAGTTGCTTGGTAATCAATTATGTGCTTCCGTTATTTCCCAACAAGTGGTATCAGAGCTAAGGTTGTAGGGAACAAGTTTTGTGTTTGGTTACAGGTCACTCTCAGGGGTTTTTGATTGAGTGGGAGTAGAGCAATGACAGAAGAAAGTAAGCTAAGAATGGAGGAATTGAAAAGCATGAATGGTCACTTACGGTCCTATAGAAAGAAAGAGCAGGTAAAGAAATATTATTGGTTGGTAGCAGATCAGCATGAAGGAACTGAAGAAGCAAATGTTGCAGGTGTTATTGCATAGGGTGCTCTAGGAGGTTTCTTGGATAAATTTGAATCTTGGTTAATAGATTCTATTACCTCTTTCCATGCAGCCCCAAGGAGAGGAGCTGGTGTGCCTTGCCAAAGGATTGGCAAAGGGGAAGGGAAGCTAAAATTACAAGCGGCCAACACATGGGTGTTGAAGGAGGTCATGTAGGTCCCAGGCTTGGAGATGTGGCTAATTTCTTCAGGAAAGTTGGGTGATGAGAGATGCACAAAAACTCTCACAGCGGATGCACTTAAATTAGCTGGTGGTAAGAAAATAGGTACTCTTTATCTACTTGTTTATATTACTGATTCTTCTTCTATTGTGGAGACGTGGCTTTGTAAGCTTGGTCACATGAGCAAGAAGGAGATGCATGTTCTTAAGAGGAAGACTGATATATTTGACAGGCTTAAGAACTAGAAAGCCTTAGTGTTCTTGGAGGAGATGATAGACAGAGACAAGTGGATAAGGCTGGATACTTCTGAGTAGGGTAGTTTGGACATGGGATTGATTCAAAAGAGCTCGTGGGTAAAAAGTCATCACTCGCAAGCAAACACAGGCATTGGCATCAGTCAGGGGGAACTGGTGTCGAATAGACATGCACCGATGTCGATCATGTGCAGACCAAAGCTAGTGATGTCAGGCAAGGTAAGATTGACATCAATTAGAAGGATCGACGTCGACAATAGGTAAGATTGACATTAGTCAGGAGGATAGATGTCAGCAATAGGGACACCAACATTGGTAGAGTTGGTAGTCAGGATAGGCACATGGAAACTGATGTCGATCAGATGCAGATAGTGTAGTGACTGAGGTCAGTCATTGTAACAGATTTTGGGTGGACAGCAAGCTGTCAAGGAGTCTCAAATGCCCATATGGAGGACTGAAGGTGGTAAGTAAGCCTCAAATTTGTTGTTCCTCTTCTTTATACTAGTTGCTGACTGTAAATCAAGAAGGATCCAGGAAACAGTGGGAGTGTGGCAGGAATATGATGCAAAACCAAGCAAGAGATTTGGTAGGGTTGTTAGCCAGTATGAAAAGCATAGAGATGAATGGATACCTTAGTTGAAGAATAGAGAGAATGGACACGTGAGATAGAAGGCCAGGTCATATGGTCTTGAAAAAGCTGTAGGACAGTGGTACAGTGCTGACAAGTGGTACCAAGTGGATGACAAAGTAGGGCTTTAGTCAATGTCAGTATAACCATTGTGTTTGTCTTACTAGGTGGATGATGGTCGCAACATTATCCTATTACTATATGTGGAGGATGAGCTTGGTGCAGGTTCAGACATACAAGGCTTTGCTGAGCTAAGGGTAAGGTTAGTTTAGTGGCATGTCATGATGAATTTGGAGCAGGGAAATTCTTTGGCATGAGAGACATGGAGATCACAGGTTGATTTTGTCTCCAGTGGGAGCTGATGTGAATTAGGTGTTGGTGAGGTTCAAGATGCAGAACCAGAGTGCACTAAGGGCTGGATAATTCAGTGTCCAAAATCACATGAGGTCTGGTATAGACCTAAGTTTTCCCAAGTAGTGGGAGATGTTAGAGAGTTAGGAGCCAATTTAGGGAAGTGGGTTCTTAGGTATTTGAGAGGGACCAACAGTAGGGATTCATGCTATGCAGGGTCAGGACTTCACTACATGGGTTTGTAGGTTCAGATGTGGTAGGGTACTCGGATGATAGGAGGTGCACCACAGGTTGTGGTGGTTAGTCTTCAGGGTTGATCTTGAAGAGGGATACAAGCTAGGAAATAGATTAGATGGGGTATAGGTATAGGTACAGCATAGCTATTTATCTCCAAGTGGGAGATTGTTAGGTTATGGAGCTAAAATCTTCACTGATGCAGACATGGAGGAGGTTGCTAGAGAAGCTTGCTGAGTGTTAGACACTGGCATCAGTCAGGCCAACCGACGTCAACAAGATTAGATAGAGATAGCAACTGACATCAATCAGGAGTCGGTTGGTGTCAGTCACCTCTAGGTAGATAGGGACCGATGTCGGTCACCTGTGTGGTTTGAATTGTGAGTGTTATGAATAGTTTGTTAACGAACCAAGTGTTTGCATGTCAAGAGCCAAATTTAGATTGGAAGTTACGGATCTAATTATTGTAATTAGATGTCTAATTATTATTTGCATGAGATCTATTTAAGAGACTCATTGGTTGTATTGTAAAGTGTTCTAGTTTGAGTTGAGCAAAGTTAGCTCCTTCTGTGTGTGAGGTGAGCAAGGGTGTTCCTCCTAGTTCCACAGCAGTACCAAGGTAGGTGTTGGTTTTGGAGAGTCAGCAGGATTCTTCAAGTGTGTAGAATATTGGTCAGCAGGTGTGCATGGCTACTTTTGGAGATCTACATGGGTAAGTAAGATCATTGATTTGTAGGCGTATATGTGTGCATGATCCAAGTTTGTAGGTGTGCAGAACCATATTGATTTGCAGGTGTGAAAGATCAGGGAGGACAACAACACAACAAGGAGCAAGATCAGGCAGGATCTACTTGGAGTACAGTGTGTACTCAAAAAGAGAGCAAAGAGGAAGGCAAGGAATATCCTTCTATAAGTAAGATCAGATTGGGTTATAGGGTGTTTTAGTTTAGGGGAGATCTACTTGAAGTATGATTGTGTACTTGTGGAGTGCATGGAGCACTTGTGGTGTGTGTGGAGCACTAGAGTACTGGCAGTAGTGGATACTGACTAGTTGGAGGTGAACACCAACTCTGTGTTTGAGTTGTGTGTTGGGACCGTAAGAGAGAGATATTTGAGGGAAGATTTACTGTTTATGCCCTAGAGGTGTGGGAGCCCTAGAGGTGTGTAAGGAAGAAGAACTGTGGCAATCTTCTTTGTTGTATTTCCTTCTGAAAGAGTTTTAATACAAGTTGTGTATTGTCTCTCATATTTTGTGTTATTTCTGAGTTTTAGTTACTTGTAATTCTGGTTTAATTCCACATGTTAAGTTGCTTGGTAATCAATTGTGTGCTTCCGTTATTTCCCAACATATAGTTATATATTAGGTGAGTCCATAGTTATTGGGGGAGTCTATAGCTATAGAATGGGTGAGTCCATAGCTACTTGTTGAGTCTGTAGCTATAGACTAGGTGAGTTTGTAGCTTGGACAAAATGTTATATCTTATTTAGGATCTATTATAGAAGACTCTAAAACTACTCAAGTATTGTTCTTGAATGGTTATTCTTCATACTCCATGTTTTCTAGCTTAGTATGGACTAGATATACACATATTGACATTTTTTCCTTGATAATCATTAGAAATAGCCAATAAAGAGATAACAATGAATTCTAAAGAAATAACCATGATATTTACTTTTTTTATATAAATAAACTATAAGTTTATAAACTATCCTTAGATCCACTTCTTATGCAAGGAAAAAGTCTATTATTTCATGGATATAATGAACCATTTTTGGGGTTCATCACAAACCATTTAGGACCTAAAAAAAATCCATTAGAAAATAGGACAATCTATCTACGATTATGATCACAAATTCTTAGATGTTATAAATTGAGTGAGATTTCAGTTCATAGACATAAGCAAAGTTATGTGGTTCATATAAGGTTTGTGACCTAGAATCCATTTCTCTATTTCATACGTATAGTTCCTTAATAAGGTTAATGATTGATTGGATGTAATTTGAGTCAAATAGATAGAAGAATATGTAGAAAATTTGTAGCTTGATAGCAGGACAAATGCTAAAATAGATGTTATCCATGAAAAATAGCTGAATTACATGAGATAAATAGACCCAAATTATATATTTGGTGTATGGAGTGTAGTCAAGAGGGTCATCATAGAAATGATTATCTTAAGATTAAAATAATAGAGTTATAAAAGATTTATTGTATAGTTGGACATCTTGTTAATAAATATCATTTATTGCAACAATACATAAAATAACCACAACATTTATTATACTTTTTAAAAATCTCATAATCATGATGAAAATAACTTTAGAGCACTCCAAGAATTAGAGGATATCACCAAAAAATGTTTTCATAGTTATTTCATAGTAAATTCCATCTATGAAACCAATAATTCCAAGTCTAGATGTAGAAATGATGTTAGCTTCAAAACCTATTCTTGGGTGGACACCTAAATATATATAGTACTCAGTCTTGTAATCTTTGTAGTATCAGCCTTAAGGTATCATAGGATGGACTACATATCACCTCAATATCAGTCAAGATGGACACCTCCATCTCCATAATATTAGTAGCCTTGGAATTTTATGTCTCAACCAAAATGGTATGTATGGGATCTACCTTCCCTTCAAATACATTATGGGGAATATGAAGGAAAACAATAATAGGGATGGGGTTCTAGAGGTGGATATTGTGGAGGTTACAAAGGAGGATATCAAGGAGGAAATCCAAATTTAGTGTTAAGATAATAGATAGGGAAAACAACCTATTATTTTCTATCTTTGCAGTGAATAAAACCACTTCACATGGAATTTTCCATGCAACATGGATAGATAAATATATTATGTTTATTTCATAGTACCTAAGCAACACCAAAAATAGGATTGCCCAATTTTGGAGAAGTAAAGAAAAGATAAAGTAGTGCATAATGTGAAATAGGTAAATGTGCAACCTAGAGATATTATGTATCTACAAGATCACTCAAAACCAATATAAGGAGTAAGGATTAACACCGTTGGAGATGCCATAAGATCCCTTGATCAAAAAGGTTCAACATGATAAGTATCTAGACCCTGTAAAGGAACTTGTTTTGATGTTTGAAGTTGCAAAATTACTATAAAATATCCAAAACTAGAATGATTTTGAAGGGGATGATGTCGTCATATATGCACAAAATGTATGGGAAATTTTTTCACATACTATGGTAGGATGGAATATTGACAACAGTGGTGGATATTTTAAAGTTGGTAATCACCCTTCATAAGAATACATAACACATAACATCACCAACATGTATAACCTATTAGATTGAAAAAAAGGGGGATAAGAATGAAATGAAAGGGTAGTTTAGTATGTGAAGACTAAGAATCCTTGGGATATTGATTCTTAGATGGATATTGAACTGGTAATATATGAATTACTAAATACTATATTTGATTTTATAATCACAATGAATATGATTCCTAAGCCCATGTGGGAGGCCATTGGATGACTTACTTTGAGATAAACCTAGTTAAATTGAGTCTTATAGATTATGAAAGTGTATATCCCATTGAGACGTTGGAAGATGTAGAAATAAAATTTGTTGATCTTAGTCTATAAGGTGACTTTAAATTCATTGACATGAAGACTGATGAAATATATTACCTTATGTTGATTGACAAAAAATAGGCATATGATGGTCAGATGACCATCAATATAGTTTTAAATCAACTAGAGGCACACTATGGAGATAAGATAATAATTATACCTTTGAATAATGCTGAGAGTAAACCATACATTAATCCTAGGTAAACTACGTCACTATATTCCTATGGAGATAATATTTGGTTTAGGGTTGTAATAGAATCAAAAGTGAAAGATCTATAAACTAGAGGGATTATTGACTTCACATAATAGACTCAATGAACTCAAAAATTATAATTATAGATTAGTTCACATACAGAGCTATCAAAACCATGGATCAAGTTCCTTAGTTCTAAATGGAGGAGTGTAAGTCTCCTTTAGTGGCATCTATCATAATATTATAATTAATTTTACTATAGCAAGTAACTCTAACAGATATAGAATTTGAATTGGGTGAGAGGATACCTTGAGGTGAGACTAATGTGAATGGTTTTCATTACATAAAGACCTTTAACTCAATACTTTTCAATCAAGGACTTGGAATAATTTATTTTTATATTTGAACATGTTCCAAATGTACATCAATGAGTTTATGAAATTAATTATGCACTAAAAGATGCTACTATGACATGGCAAATAATACATAGGTGAAATCACTTACACTAAGAATATGCTTGCAAATTTTTATGAGTTTGATTTTAAATATAACCTGTAATCACATATTAGTAGCCACTTTTCATATAAGGACAATGTCCAAAAAATCATATTCATAGATTTGTTGATGTATGGCCTTCATAGGGTTTGGAACCCAAATACTAGGTACATGTATTTAGGTTTACCCTAATACCTCTTTTAATATCCTGGTACATGCACCAAGAACACAAGTGGGAAACTAAGAATTGGCGACATGTCTAACATGATTTGATTCACACCTTTGTCTTTGAGGATGATAATCCAATTTTATAAAATTTGATTCAAAAGATGAATATTTTTTATGTCATAGGTGAGGAGAGGATCTAATAAATTCATAAGACTTTTATTCATATGAATAAATAGTTATATACTTGAACACAACTCTTCAAAATTACAAGGATAATAATTTTAAAGAGTAATTTTGATTAAACCTTGAAATAGGATCATGAAAAATGGAGAACATATAGAATCAAGTGACAATGATGATAACCTAAATTTGAAGGGTTTATTCAAACCTATGTGAGAGGTAGAATAACCAAAAGCCAGAATCACAAAGCAAAATGAAGATGTACAGCTATGAAATTTAAACATTTGGGAACAATAAGGGTAGAGGACACTAAAATACTCTATTCCAAGTTGGTATAAACACATATAAATAACCATTAAATAAATTGATAGGGAAAATTGGTAACAAGTTTGCACTAAAGCTTACAACTTTGGGTGACTATTGAACACAATAAGGGATATCAAAAGGTTTTCAATTGTTGAGAGATTATTAGTATGTGTTCCCAACAAAGTGTTTAAAATTTATGGTTTTAGACCCTTCATTGGGATATATTCACATACAACTTAAAGATTATGCATGACCTATCAATAAGCACCCATACAAGCTAAATCCTAATATGAAGCTTAAAGTTAAGGCCAAAATTAACTAGATGAAAGAAGCAAGGATTATTTATCTAATATAAAATTAATATTGGGTAATTATAATGGTGGTTCAACCCAAAAACTTATGGGAGATCATATTTTATGGGGACTACAAGGCATTAAATGGTGCATGAATTAATGACCCATTTCCAATTCCCTTCATAGACAAAGTTCTTGATTCAGTCACATGGCACAAAGTCTATTCCTTTACAAATTGATTTAGTGGCTATCATCATATATCAATCACAACTAATATTAGGATAAAACAACCTTTGTAATAAAATTTGGTTTCTTTGCATATAAGTTAATTCCCTTTGGTTTGAAGAATTCTCATGTTGTTCTCTCTAGGGCTAATGTCACTAAACTCAAATATTTCATCCATGATTTTTTAGAAGTCAATATTGATGATTAGGTTATAATTTATTTAATTAAATAAAAAATATCCATGTTTAAACTCATTTTATAATTATGATGAGCTCTACACATCACTTTGAATCTAAAAAAATGTCTCTTCATTACACATTGTTTGGTTTTATCTTGGGTCCCATAGTATGCATCGATGGTATTTTGGTTGACTAAGACAAAATCACTATAATTATGATTATGCCACCTCCTAAAATCTATAATAAATTAAAATAATGCTTGGGACATTTATGATATTACTGCAATTTCATTAAAGGGTACACATATATATCCATTCAAATGGGGATATTATTGTGCAAAGATACAAAGTTTGAATGGATTGTTAAGTGTCATGAATCATTTGTGGATTTGAATTAGAGGTTGGTAATATCTAGAATATTGGTGTTTCCCAATTGGAGTAACCCATTTCATGTGCATGTAGATGCTTCAAGAACCATAGTAGGAGTTGTATTGGCTCATCTAGGGGAAGGAGGTTTGGATCACCCCATTCACTTTACAAGTAGGAAACTATCAGTAGTAGATCACAGTTACACTAATATAGAGTGAGAGTCCATGTATATGGTATTTTAAATATATACATTCAATAATTACCTCTTTATAACACCATTTTAACTATTTATAAAACACCAAACTCTATGATATATAATGAATAAGCCCATGCTAGGGGGAAGGATATCTAGGTGGTTAATGTTATTCCAAAAATTCCAATTTAAGATCAAAGTTAAACTAGGAAGAAAAAATATGGGACAAGATCATCATATCTCAATAATTAATGGTTAGGAGCTATAATAATTACAATATGAGTCACCAAATCTGCACTTATTCAAAGTCTTTGCGATTCCAAATAATATGGAGAACATAGCCAATTTCATGGAACAAGGATTTTTTATTGCATAATATGTTGATAAATATAGTAATAAATTGGTCACATGAGTCATACCATTCAATATTATCAATGGGATTTTGTAAAATATGGGTAAGGATGATGTGTTTCGCATAGTAGCCTTGGATCATGAGGGACCATAATTGCTAAAAGAAACACATTTGGGAATCATAGGAGGAAACTTTGTAGGAGAATATAATGTGAGGAAGATATTAAAAATTGATTTATGATGTCCCATTATTATTTTATGTACATAAATTCATAAAGTATTATAAATTTTGTCAATGAATAAGAAGGTTGAATCAAAGCAATGAAATTAATCTTATCCAATGCTCACAATCCAACCCTTTGAAAAATTACAAATTTATTTTTTGAGCCTATTAATCCTCCTAGAAATCATAATCATGCCAATTATATCATTAATATGATACATTTATTGAAAAAATAGGTAGAATCCATTGTGATACCAAGTTGTAATGCTAGAGAAACAACTATTTTTTTGTATGAGAACATCATGACCAATTTTAGATGTCCTATGAAGTTGGTTAATGATAGAAAAATGCACTTACTCAATAATAATATCAAGACTTTGACTTAATGATTCATGATATAACACCATAATATCACAACATACCATCCTCAATCTCATGGGTAGGTATAAGCATCCAACAAAGTCCTTGATAATATGCTTAAAAAAATATGCAATGTGCAGAGAGATGATTTGGAGGATCAAATTATTGTAATCCTATGGGCATATAGGACAAACTATAAATGTGAGATGGGGTTCACTCATTTATAATTGGTTTATGGAATAAAATTAGTTATACCTATGTAATATATAGTTATTAGTCTATGAATTGCATTGGTAATACAACTAAGATATTAGGATTCACTTCGAGAAAGTTTGTTAGATATAACTCACATTAAAAAAAAACTAAGTAGAGATCAATTTAGATGAAATAAATAAATAAGTATATTCAAAAAGTAAAACATGATCACAATATGCAATCTAAATATTTTTATCTAGAACAAACTATATTATTGTATGATAGTACATTTTGTGCACATCTAGGTAAATTGAACAATTAGTGGAAATGACCATATGACACCCACAAGGAAAAATAGTGCTAAGGTACCTTCAAGGAACCATTCTCTCAAGATGTGTGAATAGTTTCAAGCTTAAGCCCTACTGCCAATGATCTCTATTAATCTCATGTTGAAAATAGAATGGGTGTTAAGTATGGGTGTTAAGTAGAAACATGTAGTTAGGAATTTTTTTAATCTACATTTTTTAATCTTTTTATAGGTTTGTAATGTAGTTGTGTAAAGTGTGATCTATATATAATAGGAAATCAAAACATAATCTAAAATTTCAATGTCACATAATATAAAGGAAAACAACCAGTCAATGAAAAATTAACATGAAGAGGGGTCAGCACATGGTCAATAAATTATGTCCAACAATGAACCATTAACAAAAAGGGTATAAATTACATGTATAAAATGGTCACTCACAAAGCGGTTAATGATAAATCACTTCAAAGATTACATTTTTTGAAAGTAGATTGGTGTGTCAGACTCAAGTAATGTACAATAAAATAAATTTTATAAAATAAAATATGGTGTGTCACATTAAATAATTTTGTAAGCCAAAAAAATTAAATTGTCTAATGAAATGCCAAGGTAAAATCATAGTAACTAATGGCATTCAAACTGGGAGCAAAATGACATGAAAATATCTCATCATGATTCAATGTGAAGTGTTAGATGAGTGGAGTTAAGTAAATATATATAAGGAAGGGAATATATAGATTGAAACACATCTAAAAATCCTTTGATCACAAGATTCTTCTATTATTTCATATTTATTTATGAGAATGAGTTGATCAGAACTCATCATACCTTTGAATGATGCCTAGAAGGAGGAATTAGGAATTAGGTTGGTGTTGAGATAGAAAATGCACCATGATTTTGACCCCTTTGATTTCATATATTCTATATAGGTAGCTTTGTTCTCCCCATATCCAACTATGGGTATGTAGCTAGGAGACCTGGCCATGTAAAATCATCTATGAGGGTCAGATGCTGAGCAATTAATCAAGCTCCAAAATTTTAGAAAATTAGATGAGGTGGTGATGATTTTTTTAATTCAATATAATGAGGGGGAAATAAAATTTTCCAATTATGTTACCATTTACATCAATGTAACAATAATGGTAAGGGAAATAAGTCTTCAATCCCAAGGCAAATCCCTCATGCCATACAAACCAAGATTCCTTTGATTCATTCCCATGAAAGAGAAAACTATTCTAGAGGATCTAGGGGAATATCCCTTACTTCAATGCAAGATGTCTCATTCCAATTTCTCTCTAAATAAATTTTAAGGAGATTCTAGTAGACCACCAAAAGTGTAGGCCAAACAACAAAAGGGATCATTATGACATTTTGTATTGCATAATCTAATTTCATGAGAATTTAAATTATCTAGAGTTCCTAGTGGTTGATCTTGTTACCAACATGGAAATATTATTTTGGGTGTGCCATAGACTTTCTAAAATTTGTTCTTGGTATTATTGCTCTACTTCATTCAATAGAAGTCTCTATAAAATCTTGTTGCAATGGATGGAGATTTTTGGTGTACAATTACCTTGAAACATATTGTCTAGACTAGGATAGGGTAATACCATGTAAAATTGAGCCACTTAAATCAATGGTGGATTGAATGACATGTGTTCCTTGCATCACACCCTAGGGTGCCCACTGATGTTATGTAATACCTCACACCACATATAGTGGTCACCAAATTTCATGATGGAGTGCAAATACAAATTCATGGGATTTCCAAACCATAAACCATTCCCTTTCAATTATTCATCACCATGTTGGATGTGAAATCAAAAGTTATGAGGTAATAAGATTTATTCATAAAAATAGTGTCACCTATGTATTCTATGGCCCTAGGAGCACAACAACTAGTGGCACATCCATTATCATAATTGCAGGTTCAACATCAAATGATGAGCTATAAAAATGGTCTATGTTGAACACTTAATATATTTCCTTGAGCCTTCCATTTCCAAACTTTTTAGATATAAAATCTATGCTTTATATATTATTCTTAATAATAACACTAAATAAATATGATGCATATTTTATTTATTTTTATATGAATGAAATGTTTTATTTTATGATTTAGATGCATTATGGACTATATTTATTATATTGGATTATTTATAATATCATGTGTTTTAAGATATTGAGAAAACATGAATAGTCTATAAAAATCTAGGTAGTGACATTCTTTATCAATCTGGGTAGTAACAGCTCTTAGCAAACTATCCATTATTATCTCAAAGCTATTGGACAGACCTAGCCCATGACAGCTAGGAAAATTTAACTTATAGCCAATGGAGAAATGTATTTTTTAGTGAATAGCCTATGTAGACACTTCATTTTAATCATTTCCATGTCTAAAATACAATCAAGAGTGATTTCCCATAATTTCATGTAGGTTCAATCAAAATTTACCACTGGACCTAATTTACCCACACAACTTCCATTTTAACCCAAAATCATAATGACACATCCCTAATTGGGGTAATGGATCATATTGCATAATTTATCTGGACTAGTTCATCTTGAATTAAATAATCATTTACAAGCATTTTCATAAGACAATTAAGTGAATGTTTGATTGATAAATAGAAACTATGATCATAGGAAATTGACAATAGAGAAGAGGTTATAACAAGTGTTAGTTTCACAAAACCACAATGAAATAAACACACTAACAAGCTAACAGCTCTAAGCCTAGATCTTAAGGGGATCATAGTGAACAAAATACATACGAAATTATAATTAAATTTAAAGAATGATAAATCCTTTATCTTCCTTGACAGTTCCAAGTGATTAGTTTTTGGCTTGCTTGGTTTGATTGGCATGTACTCAAAGAGTCTTTGGCAATGGAGTTTGGCTATCTCCTTCTCTCCTTGGCACCATGGTTGGATTTTGTATTATGCTTACTTGATGGCTTGGCTTATGATTTTAAAATTATAACACTATTTCTTTCAATATTGCTATAAAACCTGCATTATAACTTTAATTTATCCAAGCTCTCTAAATGAAGAGACAAATGATTATATTTATAAGCTTATAAACTAACCCCAACCTAAGGTGAGTTAAGGTGTGGTTTAAACATATAATGGGTTCAAACCTAACCTAAGTGAGCTAATTAACCCTAGTAGAGTTAAAATGTGTCAAAACCTCATGATTTACAATGAATAGGCATGGGTGAGATATTTGTAAAAGATTGAAAACTCACAAAAATAGAATTTCATTAATTGCACATGGATAATTCAACTATGAATTTAATTTGATTTAGCAATTTAATTAATTATGTTTAATATTTTTAGCCTTTTCAAGATTTGATTTAATTTAATTTGTTCACTTGCCCCATTTAATAAGTCTATAAGCCAAATTTCATGTTATAATGTTGTAAATTCTACGAGATGAATCCATGAGATATTTTTGTTGCTTATGGTAGGATATCCTAATTAGGGATGTCTAAATGAGATTTTGATCTTTAATGAATGATACATAATAAAATTTGAGACAGTCGGTGATTCTTAGGCTTAATTTGAAAAGGTTGGTAAGAATCAATTTGAAGTCTATTATGAAACCATTGGTGGCCAATTTTAGGTGTCTACATTTTTCCCCTTTTTGGGAAGGCATTACAAGATGTAATCACATTAACATCTTATCAAAGAATTAAAATATCTTATATGCTTATGACTTTAATGGCAATGGATTAACTATAGTTTCCCCCTCAAGGGAGTGGTTGGTAAAGGGGTCAATAAGCAGTCCCTCAAAAGTAAGAAATGATTGGACTAAAATGATGAAATGAGGTTGAAGGGACTAATTTTTCCATAGGTAGTTATAATTAGTGGTTTATGGAGCAACCCCAATTAGGGTAGACAAACATTATGATTTGACCATAAGTGGTTATAATCATGGACATAGGTGGGATAAAAAGGTGATGATTTTCCCAAAGGCAATTATAATCATCAAAAAGGGCTTAGGGTAATAAGAAATTGATTTGCTGAAAGGTATTTATAATCAATAAAAAAGAAAATAATGATTTGCCCATAGGTGGTTATAATCAATGGTAAGATAAAAACATGCCCTAGTTGGTTGGATAGAGATAATGTTTTTCCCAAAGATAGTTATAACCAGTATCATCATGAAAACATAATCCAATTGGGAAGAAAAAAGAGAATAATATGTCTAAAGGTGGTTATAATCATCAACCTCAAATGGATGGAAACACAATGATTTTCCAAAATGTAGTTAGCATCATTGGTAATGCAAGTGTAATGGTATATAACGATTTGCCTAGAGGTGGTTATAATCATTATACCCTAATTATGGCAAAAATGATATGAAATATGATGGAAAATTGGTACAAAGGATAAAAAGATGAATTTAGGCACCCTGCTAGTAGGGAGATGTTCATATGAACTAGCAAGGAAAATTCTATTGTTATTTAATTACTCTATATAGGATATGATTTGGATGAGATCGAGAATGTTGTTGCTACCAAGGAGACATATTGTTACTTCATTGTCATGTAGACTTTTGGGGCTGGTTTTTGATATAGCACATGATGATAGGCATCATGATAGAACACAATGAGGACTTGGCCAAAATATGCATAAGGATTGACACGTGATCCAATACTCAACTAACAATAATGCACCAATGACAAAAAACACGATGATAATGTGGACAAGTGAATATGGATGGTTTCAAGAATAATTCACAATGAATCACCCTATGAACATATAGAGACTGAATCAAGTCACAACAAGAAAGTAAAAAAATATGCAAATAAACAAAAAAAAAACCAAAAAGGAAAGAATAAAAAAAAGGAGATAAAATAAATGAAATAAAAATAAATAATGGTTAATCATAATGTTAGTATAAATGACATGACATAAACAAGCTGAAAAACATTACCCCTAGACTAGAGGAGATAACATAACAAACAAAAATGATGGGGGGAATAGAAGAAAAGAAAGGGGGTGGTTGAGATGGCTCCAAATGTACTAAGAAAGTAGATTTTGCCTATATAGTTTCATGGATGTAATATCCAACAAAAACTTTAAGCCAAATGTAGTTCTCCTAGGAAATGGGATAGAAGAAAATGATGAGAATAAAACATGATGTATGTGATAGAAAAATATGATAATGGGCTCACAAATGGTGAGAGCATGGGATAGAAGGCAAATAAGGATGGGGAAACTAAATAACAATTGGTTAATTGTGACTTAGTGAGGGTTCTCAGAATCCTTAAGGCAAAGAAGTGGTCAATGTTTTTGGATTTTATAAATCAATTTTCTAAATGTTTTTGGAATTTTTGGAGCATCTCAACTCAATTTAGAATGATGAGACACTATACAGTCCAAGCTTGAAAAATGGTGAGATCATTCAAATTTAAAATTGCTCACAAAATGGTAAGAGTATGGCTTAGGTTGCTCTCAAAATGGCAAGAGTGCTCAAACTTAAATTGCTCACAAAATGGTGATAGCATGGATTAAGTTTCTCAAAAAAATGTGAGAGCATGAGAAAGGGTGACTAATATGACCTTAATGTAAATCAAGTACTACCTACATCATCCCAGGATAGGACCTCAAGTCACTATAGTTTTGCCTTACAATGGAGGAATCTAACTATTATAACAGCCAATTCAAACAAAAAAGGAAAAGTTAGCATAATGGCTCAGTACAACATTGGCATGGCAAGGTGGTACTTCAAGGCATGATAAACAAGTGTTTCCCTTAATTTTCCCATAGGTGGTTATAACTAAGAAATAATGGCATAAACCAATGATACTAATTTGACCATAGGTAGTTATAATTAGTAGCATGACCATGGGACATTGATTTTACCAAAGGTAATTATAATAAAACAAACTTGGTCTAGAACATAACAAGAAATGAAGGATGAAACTGCCAAACCTCTATCATTATACTCCAAAAATATGGCCTTTGTCTAGAATACTTGAAATAACTACTAAAAATTGATTTGAATCTTCATGTTAAAAGTGGCCTTGTAACCAATGGAATGGAACTAAGGTCGAATGGGCTAGGTAGGGAGATTGAAAAATAACTCAATTGATAGGAAAGGTATGGTATGGTAGAATGGAATGGTGGAATAACAAGTGATAGAATTATAAAATGGTATAATTCAAAGAATAAAAGTGATATTATGGAACAATTGAAATTGTCCTCATAGACAATATACCAGGTCACTCAAGAGAAATAACACTTGATGTGTATAATGTGTTAGGACTTGTTCCAAAGTCTTAACTTTAGGTTAGATTTTTGGTAGGTAATAAATAATTATTGTAAATGGGGCATGCATGTTTTAGTAAAGACACCCCCATAAAATAAACTTACTTAGTTTAATTATTAGGTAGTTTTAATGTTTTATATTTATTAATTAGAATTGTTTTACGGGTTGTTTTCCCGTATTTAGTTGGTTATAGGATTAGTTGTTTTTACTGGTCATTGGTAAAAACTATATAAATCCATGTTTGCATTGTAAAAGGGTTAACCGAGTAAAGGCACCCTTATGTACTCGATTTTTTTTTGAAATTAATAAAATACTTGTGCACTCGCACTAAGCAGGGACAAGGTTCAACCTATTTTGGTTCAGGAGTTATCAGTGGTATTAGAGCATGGTTATTTTGGGAGCACGGTGAATTCGAAGAAGCAAGGTGAAAAATCAATTCACGTGATATATTTTGGCATGAAATAATGTATGCCATATAAAATGAATTTTTTTTATTGGTTTAAATGTTTGAAAAATTATTAAATTATTTAGATTTTTCAAATATTATTCACATTTAAACCTGTATTTTCCATATACCATAGTCTGGTCTTTTTAATAATTTGATACTCCATTTTCTTGTGTTAAACCTCCTCATTTGGCATAAAAAATGAATTTTTAGCATTTAATGCCATTAAATTCATTATTTTTTTTACCAAAATCAAATTTGTATGGCCTTTTTATTTGAGAAAAACCTCTGTAATGTTTATTCATGGCTGCCTTTGGTATTTCCATTCATTATCAGGCCTCTTAATAGCTAAAACATCTAAAAATGGTATTAAATCCCTATTTTTGCATTCAAATTGAAAATCTACAATTTTTTTGAATTTGTATGGCCTGTTGTACGGCCTTCCAATGCCCAAGCTTATTTTCAACTCATTCCCTGCAAAAAAAATACTTTAAAAATCTGCCAGAACTCAATTAAAATATGTTTTAGCATGCTTGTATGGATTTGTACAGCTTGTGAGAGAGAAAACAGGTGAAAAGAAAATCTCCAGCAGCAGCCATGGCATCCCAGGTAAGCATGGCACAAGTATAATACATGGAATTATTTTTTTGCTATTTCTAAAGTTTTGTTTCAAATATTTGTTGTGGCTAGGTCCCACAGGAGAAGCTTGGAAGAGAAGGTTGTAAAAAGGGAAAAAGAATTTGAATTTATTTACTCACATTCACATGTAATTTTTTTTAATTTTCCCTCAAACACAAAAACTGGTATAAGTAGAAATTTCTGAGTATGATGTTCTGCAAATGCTCTTAGAGCAATTGGTTAAGCTTATTTTGTTAGAAGCTTGCAAAGGAGGAGGTCAAGGGTTTAAATCCCTTCTTTTTGGAGAAAGTTTTTTTTTTTGCTTTGGAATATTCTTTTTTGAAAAAGGAATATTCCCTTTTAGATCAAAATATTGTAAAACACATACTTATTGTATTGTGTTATTTAATTTTTTGAAAAAGGGGCAAAATTCAATCATATTTATTTTGCATTGTTGTGGTGAGATAAGGGTGTAATTGGTGAAATAAGGTTGTAATTTGGTGAAATAAGTGTGTAATCATTTATTTTTGGTGTGGTTAAGTGCAAAACCCATCAAAAATACTTGTTTTTTCTTTTACGCTCTACGCAGAGGTTAAGTGCAAAACCCCGTATAAGTAGTGTCTTGTGCAGTGAGTGTGATATTTGTTTCATTTCTTTTGCATTTTGTCACACATTTTTCTACTACACTTACTTTCATTTCAAAATGTTGAAAATTCAAAATTTATTTTCAGATGGTGATAGATTAACAATTTATAATTATTCAAATTGGAAACGATTGATGGAAGCTTCACTAGTGTTTAATAAATTATGGGATATTATTAAGAATGAAAATCCCACATTACCAACAAAGTAGGCTAAATTAGACCTATTCAATTTGCATGATTATAAGGCCTTAGCTCTCATTAAATGTTGTTGTACTCATGATACTTATGTTCATATTGAAAATTCTTCTCATAGTTACACTACATGGAAAACATTGTCAGATTTGTATGATAAGAAACCTAAGCATAAGAAGATAGATATTCATATGCAGTTGTTTACTTTGTCATTAGATTAAGATGGGGATATGGGAGAATATATGTCTAAGTTGAAAAATATCACTACTGAGTACACTAAGGCTGGTTTCAGAAAACTAGATGATGACCTCATAGTTACTGCTACTTTGAAAGGACTACCAGGGTCCTATAGGAATTTTGTTGAAATGTTGCATGTCTCTGACAAGATCACAAGCATCACCTTTGATAAGTTGGCTGAGTTTCTCATCCAACATGACCTCTCTCTACCCAATAAATCCAAGAAAACTAAAGAAGCCCATGTTTTAGAGTCAAATCCTAGTTCATCTTCATATGGGCATCAAAACAATAGAGGAAATAGTTATAGAGGGGGTCGAGGTTATAGAGGAGGTAGATATCAAAACAGAGGTAGGGGTCTTTCAAATAATCAACAATCTAATTAATCACATTCACATGAAACAAGTGATCGAGGACATGGTCACAATTCATATAGGGGTAGAGGTCGAGGTAGATCAAACATTCAGTGTCATAGATGTGGAAAATTTGGTCACATTGCCTCACAATGTAGGATTCCTTTTGGTAAAATTTAGAGGCCACAAAAAGTGACTAAGACTAACTCTACTCAGTATGCCAATCATGACTATGATGAATCTAGTAATGTTTCCCATGAATTTGCAATCACTCTTTGGGGCACATTGGTTATATTGAATATGTGGCTAGAGATGAGCTCACAGATGTATGGGTTTTAGACATAGGAGCAACCAAACACATGACATTTAGGAGATATTTCTTTTGGTCTTATAAGGAAGCTTCTCTCTCTCCAGTTGCTTTAGCAGATAAGTCTATGCATACACCACTAGGACTTGGATCTATTCAGATTCTTCTTCTTAATGGGTCTATAAAATACTTGGAGGATATTTGGTATGTTCCCACATTGAAGAAACACTTACTTTCTTCGGTAAATATTTGAAAGAAAGGTTATCAAATTGTTCTTGAAAATGGGCTTATTTACATCAATTCAGTGAAGGATGATTATAAAATAATGTATACAGGATATGAAGATGGAAACTTGGTTAGATTGCATTATAAGGTGCTTCCTCCCAATATAGAATTTGTAGCAGTTGTTGACACAGGTACATGTACTATGTCTACACAATGGTTATGGCATCTCTACTATGGACATTTGAATATCCACTCTTTAGTGGATTTGTAGAGATATGGTATGGTGAATGGGTTTCCCACTTTTCACAAAGATAGTATTCTTTGTGAGTCATGTGTTTTGGGTAAACAAAATCGGGAAAATTTTCCTAAACAGTCATCTTGGAGAGCTAACGAATGTTTATAGTTAGTTCATAGTGATGTATGTGACATGAAAAAGTCATCCATTGGTGGGTGTAGATACTTTGTCTTGTTTATTGATGACTTTTCTAGGATGACTTGGGTATTCTTTATGAAAAATAAATCTAAAGTTTTCACTAAGTTTGTTGATTGGTTACACTTAGTCGAAAAAGAAATAGGTTCACATTTAGCCACTCTTTGTTCAAATAATGAAGGTGAGTATACCTCAAATGAATTTTTAGACTATTGTCGAGAACATGGAATTCATCGACTATATAGTGATGCTTATACTCCACAACAAAATGGAGTATCTGAATGAATGAATAGAACTTTAGAGGGCACAGCACATGCCATGTTGCACTATAAATAGCTTGATGATAAATTTTGGGCCGAAGCTATAGGTACTGCAGTGTATTTGAGAAATAGGTCCCCCACAGTTGCACTTTTGGGACAAACTCCATATGAGTCATGGTATGGGTTTAAACCCAAAGTTAAACACTTGAAAGTGTTTGGATGTGTTTTTTTTGCTTTGGTTCCTATTAAACATAAAACTAAGGTGGAACCATGAAGTCAAAAATGCATCTTTCTTGGTTATTCTAAAGATAAAAAGGGGTTTCATTTGCTTACACAAGATTTAGGAAAATTCATAGTGAGTCGAGATGTAATATTTGATGAGTTTGGGACTATAAACACTGCAGAGATTGATTCTCAACTTGATAGATTAGAGAGGAAAAATTCAAAAAGAGATAAGGGTTTAAATAATGGGGATAACTCTTCAAAGTTATGGTATGAGACTCAAATTCCTTCACTTTCCTCTCCTTCATCTACAAGTTCATAAGTTGATGACTTAGAAATTGTTGAAAATTCTCTAAGTCCCCCTTTGAATAATGCACCTAATGAGAATTTTGGAGTCCCTAATTTGAATAATTTGTCTAAGTATCCAAAATGGGCTCAAAGTACTTTTTCTGACTTAACAATAGATGAAGTTGGTTTAACAGGGCCTAGGGAATTCTCAAAAATAGGTGAACTATGCTATGGTTGTTACTACTTCTTCCACTAAGCCATCCACTTTTGAGGAGGCATCTACTGAACATGTTTGGCAACAGGCAATGAAATGTGAGTATGATTCCATACTTAACAATAATACATGAGTTTTAGTTGATCCTCCTCCACATGTTAAACCCATCGAATGTAAATGGGTTTATAGGACTAAGTATAAATTAGATGGCTCCATTGATAAACATAAGGCACAACTTGTTGTAAAAGGATATGCACAACAAGAAGGTATTAACTATGAGGAAACATTTGCACTAACTGCCAAATGGCACACTATTCATATGGTACTTGCCTTAGTAGCACAAAATGGTTGGAAAGTACATCAATTGGATGTTAAAAGTGCTTTTTTAAATGGTGATTTATAGGAAGAAGTCTATATAAAACAACCTCAAGGTTTTGAACAGGTGGGTGTTGAACACAAAGTGTGTAAATTGACAAAAGCTTTGTATGGGCTCAAACAGGCACCCAAGACTTGATATGAGAAAATGGATTCATACTTTAAATCCATTGGTTTTCATCATAGTGAATCAGATGATACTCCCTATTTTTGAGTGCAGGGTAAGAAAATGGTGATACTAGTTCTCTATGTTGATGACTTGTTTATTATAGGTAATGATGAAAACCATAACAAGTCTGTGAAGAAGGAATTAAAAGATGGGTTTGAGATGACAGATCTTGGACTTCTTCACTACAATCTAGGCATAAAGGTAAATTAGAAAGAGCATAGTATTTTCATTTCATAAACTAAGTATATTTCTGAGTTATTAGAGAGGTTTGGCATGAGTGATTGCAAACCTGCCCTCACTCCCATGGAAAGTAACTTGAAATTGTCTAAGGATGATAACAGTGCCTTTTTTGATGGCACCACATATAGACAATTGGTGGGAGGTTTGATATACTTGATGACTAACAGGCTTGATATTTCATTTTCAATTGGAATTTTATCTAGGTTTATGCATGAGCCTAGAGAAATTCATTGGCATGAAACAAAATGAGTACTTCATTACCTTTAGGGAATGAAAACATATGGCCTTGAATACCACCACAACAATAACTTCAAACTTGTTGGATATTGTGATGCAGATTTTGGCAGATGTGTGGATGACGGAGTGTCAACCACAGGATACACTATGCATATGGGTTCAGTTGCCATTGCTTGGTGTTGTAAGAAGTAAGATACAGTGGCAAATTCATTAATAGAATTAGAGTATATTGCAGCATGGGATGCTTCTAGAGAAATTGTTTACCTTCGTCGTATTCTTGAAGATCTTCAAGTTTCTCAGTTTGCTCCTACATAGTTATACATTGATAATCAGAGTGCAATCAAGATGTCCAAGAATCCAGTGTTTCATGCCAAAACAAAACATATGGATGTCAAATACCATTATCTACAAATGCTGGTGGCAAAGAAAACTCTTGATCCAATATATTACCCAACTACCAATCAGACAGTTGATATCTTCACAAAACCCTTGACAGAATCAAATTTGAAAAATTTAGAAAAATGCTTGGTATGTGTCCAAAGACCTGACTTTGGATCATAGGGGGGTTTCTTAGGACTTGTTCCAAAGTCTTAATGTTAGGTTAGATTTTTGGTAGGTAATAAATAATTATTGTAAATGGGGCATGCATCTTTTAGTAAAGACACCCCCATTAAATAAACTTACTTAGTTTAATTATTAGGTAGTTTTAATGTTTTATATTTATTAATTAGAATTGCTTTACGGGTTGTTTTCCCATATTTAGTTGGTTATAGGATTAGTTGTTTTTACCGATCATTGGTAAAAAATATATAAATCCATGTTTTCATTGTAAAAGGGTTAACGGAGTAAAGGCACCCTTATGTACTTGATTTTTTTTTGAAATTAATAAAATACTTGTGTACTCGCACTAAGCGGGGACAAGGTTCAACCTATTTTGGTTCAGGAGTTATCATAATGTTCATTGGCTCATCAAGTTTGTCCCTATTTGGTATAGCTAGCATGTATGCTCTAGTGCCATAATTTATGATGATGATGAAAGGATCTACCTAGTTGGGTTTGAACTTTCTTTTGTGTTTATTCTCCATCATGGTATTCTTTTGGTTTTCTTTAAGGACAAGATTACCAAGCTCAAATTCTCTATGTTTCATGAGCAAATTGTATTGGAAATGGAGTTGGTTTTGGTATGATTGTAGATTTTTTACTATATAAAAATGTTTCTCATCAATTAACTCTAACTATTGCAAGTGAACTACTCCATAGTCTTCATCATCCAAGACATACTTCAAAGAGATGTGCAAAGAAGGTAAATTGACCTCAATGGGAAGAATGGCTTTAGTACCTTAAATAAGTGAGTATGTAATGGCTCCTATTGGAGTGCAATAATTGGTAAAATATGCCCATAGGGCATAGAATATTTTAAGGTGTCAACCATGGCCAACATCATTGACAATCTTCTTAAGGATGTTGACAATGGTCTTATTAGATGCTTCTACTTGGCCATTAATTTGTGGGTAATATGTCATGGAAAAATATTGTTTTATCTTGTACTCAACACATAGTGATTCAACATCCTTGTTCTTGAATGATCTTTCATTATAAAATATAATATTGGAGGGGATATCATAGTGGTAAATGAGATGGTTAAAGATGAATTTATAAATTTGATTTCCACTCACATAAGTGAGGGGTATAGCTTTAACCAACTTAGTGAAATATTTATTGGTGGTAAGGATATGTTTATGGCCATTGGATGAGGTGGGTTTTATCTTACCAATGAGATCGAGGCCCCATGTAGAAAATTCCCATGGTATAAGCATTGGTTTTAGAGTCTTATCTAGGGCATGAATCAAATTAGCATGACATTGACATTTATCACATCTTTTCACATATGCAGTTTCATCTACATCCATCATTGCCAAATATCACCCAATATGTAAGAGATTTTTGGAGAGAAAATCCCCACTAGTGTGGGATGCACATACTCCATGAAATTATCATAATGCTAATGTAGATTCTACTAAAGTTAAACAATGAAGTAAAGTTCCATCAAAACTATAGCGGTTGGTTCGAGTGAGGTATAATGTTGGGCATGGTGGATGAAAGATTTGTATTTTTTGTGAGATAGGTCTAGTGGAATAATTTGGTCATGAAGATAGGCATATAGATCTGAATACCAAATAGAGCTAGGACCAACAATATCACAAATCATTGCAAAAGTTGAAGGTTCATGAGTAGGCACTAGCAAATTTTCAATGAGAAACTGGTATTCTTTGGCCATATCTATATGTTGAATCAAAGATCCAATGGTATCCATGTCACCTATTTTTCTATTATTGGTCCTTGATATATGTTCAAATTAGACATCGACAATCTATTGTTTGAGAGTGTCGACCATGGCCTTGTATGGTATTAACTTATCATCATTAGTCTGAAAATGGTTTGTAACTTGATTGATGATTAACTGAGAATCATCATAAACCTTTAGATGATGTATGTTACATTGTCCTAACTATTGAAGTCTTGTAACAAGTGATTCATATTTGGCCATGTTGTTGGTACAAGAAAAGTTGATCTTGGATGATATATGGATTAAATCCCCCTATGGTGTAATGAAAAAAAGGCCTACTCATGATCTATGTGCCATGAATGATCCATCAAAATATATATTCTATTATTGTTCTTTAAGACGTTTTTCAATGATGGTCATAATGGATTCATCCAGGAATTGGAATGTAAACAGTTTGGTATTTGTACAGGGTGCTTTAGCAAGCTGATCTATAAGAGCTTGCCCCTTGATGGCTTTTTGGCTGACATATTATATCTCAAACTCACTAGGAATCATGATCCACTTAGAAATTTGGACTCATAAATATATTTTATATAGTATATACTTGAGTGGATCTAATTTATAAATGACCATGGTCTTGTTTAACATGTAATGTCATAGTTTTTGAGCTGTGAAGACCATATCTAAATAGGCTTTTTTAATAGATGTATAATTGTGCTCATACAAGACCAATGTACAAATTAGATAGTATATGGCATGATCCTTTTCATGATCATCATGTTGATTTAGAATTTCCCCCAGGTATTTATTAGTAGCAGACAAATATAGTAAAAATGGATTTCCTAACATTAGAAGCAATAAATAGGTGGATTTATAAGATAGTACTTCAAATGCTGAAAATATTTTTGGAATTTGTCATCCCAATGGAATTATACTCCTTTATTTAGTATATTTTTAAATATATGTCATTTTATACCAATTGAGATATGAAACATCTAATGGATTAGATCTTGCATTGCAAACTATAGAGCTATTGTTGACCAAATTTGACTTTTAGGTCAAATTGGGGCACCCCTAGGTAAAAACTTGGATTTTAGATGTTTTAAGGGTTTGATATAGATGTAAAAAGGTGTTTCCTAGGATAATTAATGTCATTTTATGTTTTAATATCCTTGGTATTTAGTTTTTTTAGACCTTATAGCATTTTTTTGTCATTTTGAGGTCAAAAAGAGTGCATTAATGACTTGTATGGATTTATTGGGAAGTGTGAAGGTTAAAAAATGTGATAGGTTTTAAGTAAATAACATAAATAAAAAGTGGTAGGTTTATCAGAAGAAAAATAAATTTTCTTGAGAAAGAAGAATAAAATGGCACTCGTACAGCTCATTGAGAAGTGTGACATAGGGGCTATGATGATGGAATGTCTCTTAAGATTACTCAATCT
The DNA here is from genome assembly GCA_037957365.1 of Torreya grandis. Taxonomy (NCBI): domain Eukaryota; kingdom Viridiplantae; phylum Streptophyta; class Pinopsida; order Cupressales; family Taxaceae; genus Torreya; species Torreya grandis. The sequence goes on along the minus strand of JARHVA010000015.1, from coordinate 395,478 downwards.
CAGTTCCACATTTGGTTTGATCTAGAAGTGCCATTTTTGGCCCAATATCATTCTTCTCCTTTTTACCCTTCTTGGAAATTAAAATAAATCTTCAAGTTTTTTCTTAATACAAACAGCGCAAGAGGTTTCAACTCAAACACCTTGGGTAGGTTGTAGTACATTCATATACCTTAATTTTCATATAATAATTTCAAATAATGGTATCATATGATTAATGAACCCATTATCATGAACCATATAAGTGTAATTCATATTCATATCAAGAACTTCCATTTTGGTGGCTTCTCCTTTATGAACCATCATTAAGAAGCCAGACAGCTTTTTGTGCATCTTCATCTAGGAGGGGTCCCTGTTTCAGTTAGTTTTTGAATAGTTTGTTTTTTTGAAAATTTAAAATATTTTCCATGATTATAAAATATATAAAAAGTTTTTCCATCACCATTATAATATAAATACCATCAAATTTCAAATGATCCTCTTCTAGGTTTGGTTGGTGTGCAAACTTCCAGCTCCTTATGCACCTACAGGTATCTTAAGGGAGCCTTTCTACATTAGAATGAAAACATGAAGGTTGTTTAAGATTTTAGAACAAATTAAAATGTATTTAAATATGTTGGATAGATTATTGAACCTTTGACATTTCAAAATAATGCCTAAAAAATTATGCTTCTCCTCATTATCAGCCCTTTACAGTCAATATATGTATATGCGAGTGTTTTCTATGTTAGAAGTTTTGTGTTGAAGTTAGTTCCAAGTTTTATTTGATGGAGAACATGTTTTAAAGGTTGGTAAATTCTCTTGAATGATTTTTAAATCTTTTCCTTAACATATTCTTGTCAACTCCATATCTTGCCTATGTAGTACATGCCAATTCACACCTATAGGTGGCTAAGCAGGATACCCACAGGGACCTAGATGGAAATGATGGTAACTTGACATTTTAGAGATATTGGTATGATAATAAGGTTTTTAAAATGAATATAAGGGTGTCAATATGGTAGTGTGAGGTGTCAAATAATGTAGAGAAATTGAATACTATGTTTAGGATTGTTTACCCTAAAAGAACCAAATAAAGAACCTTTTATCTTTTGCAATCATCACATGATATGGATGGAGGATATTTTGATGAAATTTTAGGGTTTGGAATTGTTTTTCCTAGTATTAAAAAGGACTTCAAAAATTTTTAAATAAAAGGATAAAGGGAGAGGGGTCCTTTAAAGGTTTAAAGTTGCCCAAATAACCACTAGATTTTGACAGTGAAACCTATAGGTTGTTGTTAGAAAAGTGAACTTGCAATTCACATTGATACTCCTAGACTATGTTATAAAGGTGTAATAATTAAAAATGGTTAAAATTATACTCATTATCTAAAATTTCATAGGATAAGATTGAATTTTATGTAATGACCTCTTAGGCCCATACACTATCTGTACACAAGGCTAAATTTTGCACTTACAACAGGGTTATCAAACAGTGAATCAACAACTAATGTTTGACATTACCTTTGAGATTTCAAGGTGAATGATAAGTATCACTATTATTTTTTAATATAGGAATTAAATATATGTTTAAATAAAAGGCTCTAATGCCTTTACCGATTTTCAAGGAGCCATTTTCACCTACAGACAGGGCAAAATGTCTCAGTCTAGAAAGTGACCCAGTTGCAAGTTTGAAAGGTGTTTAAGGTCATTAAAGGTATGAATTAGTATATAATAAAAATTTTATACCTCAATAAGTTTAAGGAGATTTTTTTAAGCACTAAAAGTAAATACAAAACATAAAAATCAACCTATAGGTAAGACTGTCACGGTCAAGGCAGGGATTAAGGAAAATAAAGGGATAAGTGAGTCATAGATGTTCTAAGTGTGAAAGTGAGAGTGTAAATGGTTTAATTGGGATACATTATGATATAATAGATGAAAAAAATACCCCATACCTTGAAAAAATTTCCAAATTCTCTCTTCATGTGGTAAATGGATTGCAATCTATACAATAGTTGGAAACTCCTTGGTTCACTAGGCAAGTATGGGAATTCACTAAGGAAAGAGGTTTTAAATGGTTTCAAAAGATACATGAGAAAAAAATAAAGGTTATAAGAATTTATATTTAGCTTGGAATCATGATATGGGTCTGGAGGGACAACCCATAGGTGATTTGATGAAAAACTTGCAAAAAATAGGGGTTTAAAGGCCTTTTTTTAGGCATATTGAGATGGTTAGACCCCATAACCATGGTATTACTTTAAAAAATTGGTATAGTTGGTCATTATGAACTTATAAATATTCCAAGACATTAAATTTTCACAAAAAAATGGGACAATATGCCTCTATTTTGTCTCAAAGGTAGTGTATTATCCCCATGCCCAAATCATGCAAATCTTAAGAGATAGGCAAGAATAGTCAACCAAAAGTCAAGTTGATCAGTCAAGAAGATTTTTATATATATGAAAAACATAATAAAACATTGTAAAATTTTATAGGATGTTTTAAGGCAAACAAGGTGCCCTAGGCAACAAAGGTTGCAGTCACATTCCATAGGTAGAATTAAGGCTAGAGGGCCAAATGAAAGGTCACTTCCAATTCCAAACTTTTGAAAACATCATAATGATTTGAATAATGTTCATGTGAATATAAATGAATTATAAAAACCATATATATGTAGGTAAGGACATCAAAGGGTCATTTTGAGGCTTTGGTTGTAGACAAAATGATGGAAACAAGCTTTAAGAAAAAAGAAATGGTGGACCATTTGCAATTTAAACATAAGATGATATTTTTAATGGTTTGAAACATGTGTATAAGATATATAAAAAGGTTTATAGACCCATAGTTTTCAAATAAAATAATCAAAAAGTCATTCTCTTAGTGTGAAGATGCTCGACCTCATAAAATATGTAGGAAGGACCCAAATAGTCAATTTGATATGCTCATATCTCTCATAACCCTTTTCATGGTAGGATAATTTGTTTATGGATGATGGAGAGGGCCACTAAGAAGACATAAGTGGCATTATTTATTATTTCTAATGTGCCATTTATATGAACAAAATTTTATACCAAAAGCCTCTCTAAAACCCTTATAAGCCCACATAAAGACCCAATAGGAGAAAGCTTGCAATTGAAGAATCCATATTCAAAGGAAGTGCCATAAAACTATCTTTAAATTGTAGAGGACTCACTCAAGGTCTCACACATTAAAGGAGGTGTATGGAACTATATGGATAGTATCAAAAATAGTGTTTTTCTCACCTTTTTGTGATTTTTAGGGTATATGATGTTTTAAAAGGTGAAATAAAATTTGAGGGGAACATATTATAACTACTTATGGAAATTTTATCCTATGTAAAAGTTTATAAGTGTCCAAACTAAATCTCTACTTTCAGCCAGTCAAAATTGGCATGGTGCATATAAGGGTGAAAAGTGTGTAAACCTTAAAGAGGTACCATTTTAAGGTGATTTTGAGAGGTATAATGCCATAGATAAGATTTATAGGTGTCATTAACTCCCTCCCATGGATTTAAATGGTGAATTTAAGACATTTTAAGGCCAAGTGTAAAGGATGACTATAAACAAGGAGTTTTAAGACTGCAAGTAGTGGTTACTCTTTTTTAAGAGTTTCCAAATGAATAAGATTAGAACCAATGCATTGAATTACATGCTTGAAGTATTTAAATATCATCCCAATCACCAAACCTATCCCTAGTTCATATGGGGATGTTTAAATAGATTTAAATTATGAAGGCAATTTTATGTGCCAAGTTTGAAGGTTTTGTGTTGCTTTTCATAATTCTCATGACTTGTTTGGATAATTAGACCTCCTGACATTTCATGGATCACCTCACATCTCTTCCCCATGCATTTTTAACTTATGGTATCAAGTTGTCACATGTCCAAGTGACCTTTGGACTTCCTTTTCTTGGTTCTCCTCTCAAAATCTATAAATATGTATCCTTTTGAGTCTTTTTTGTAACTTCCATTGGTTATTAGGGAAAATTTAGAAAAATTTATACTTAAAGGACTCTAATAAATAATACTAGTTATTTTTACACTCACAAGCTTTACTATTGAGTATTGATTGAAATTTTATTGGTCTTATCTAGTGAAAGATCTTCTTTTCTAGCAAGTTATCCTTGATTGTCTACCAAGTGTATAGAAAGAGTGTTTTTGTAGGTCTTTGTTAGTATTATTTTCTAAGTGCATAGATGTCTTAATAGTATTTCATGATTTTATTCCCTCATTTAATCATTCATTGCTCTCCTAAGTATCAAATACCTTCTTGAATCTAACATATGAAACATTGATGTGACAATGCATGTGAAGTTGTGAGTTTTATGTGAGAGAAATTTTATGGGTATTTAATTAGAATATACTTAATAAAATAGGAGGAAATTAAACATTGGTTCATAACCTTTTAGTTTTCTTAGTTTTTTCATAACCCTTTTCATACACAAGTTGATAGGTTAGAGAGTGATTTAAAGAATGCATCAAAATAACTAGCCCTACTAGAGATTCATCTCAACAAAATTGTTACCAATAACAAGAGAGATGTATCCATTATGCCACTTGGATGAGGAGAGCTAGGCATCTCCTCAAGGGTACAAATCTAAGTGTCAACAATTTTGTTCATGCTCGATGGAACTTCTAAGTCCTAGAATATTGTCCAAGGTCGGTGCTAGTCTTGGCATAATTGTAACTATAAGAGCATCTATATTCAGTACCTAGTGACTCCATTGAAGATTTCAAGTCTTTCATTGATGATCAGTTCCTAATTTGAATTCCAAAAGTAACCACTAGATCTAATATTAAAGGTATACCCTTTTAGTTTGTGCAACTACCTTTATATTGTGCCAAAAGGTTTAGGTTTGTGAATACCCATCCTTATTCAAGAGAGTTAGTGTTTAAAAAGTCTAAGCTCTTGTTTAGTTCAATCCCTAATACAAAAAGTTCACATTCCAAGATGAAAGGAGATAACCTTTTGTGCCTTTCACTATATCATCTCCTTTAAACCTTGCCTAATAAGATCAAATTCTAGGAGCAACCCTTAAGAGTGTTCCATATTTTAGTGGAGAGGGTTATATTACTACCATTGATCACATTAGAAACATAGAAAAATTTTGTAATATCCATAATATCACTCAAGATAATGTTTCTATTTGGTTTTTGGCTTTGTCTTTTAAAGGAAAGGTTTTGGATTGGTATTGGACTTTACCTAAAAAATTTATTGGTTTATGGGATCAACTAGGAGATCTATTGACTAAGAGGTTTAGAGATAAGAGTGATTATTTATCTATAGCTAAGAAATTTACCACTATCAAGAGGGAACCACATGAGTTTATGCAATATTTTAACACTAGTTTTTGAAAAACATGGGATAGAATTCTAGCTCTTGTGAGGCCTACTCCAAATTATGCATTCTTGTACTATCTAAAAGCATTGAATAGAGATGTAGCTATAATGATCAAATCCATTGGTGGGAATACACTCCCTACTACCTATGAGATAGCCATAAATTCTGATAACTATCTTTTTCAAGTAGGAAAGAATGTTCCTAGGCCTCTAATACCATTATTCCCTGATTTATAGCCTCTTAGTCAAGTGACATTACCTAACTTGGCTCCTTTGCCTAGTAATGATAAATCTACCATTGTTACTTCCAATGAGATCCATGAAGTTAAAATTGTGTTACAAAGTGTCACTAATGAGTTTGTTTCCTTAAAATTCAATAATCCCAAATTTATAGACCATACCAATCCTATAATCAGTTTAGACAAACCAATAAACCTCCTTTTCAAGGTAATGCTCAAGGATAAGGTCAAATCACCCAAGCTATGACTTATAAAAGTTACAATCCTAATTATCCCTCATCTTATAAATCTCTTTTCCCCACTAAAATAACTTGGTTCAATAATATCCATGTTATCCATCTTTTGAGCAAAATCAAGAACAAGTTGCTTATGTAAATGAAATGCACAATCAAACTATGGCAATGCAAGGAAATCAAGCACCACAAGTTCCAAATTTTGATATGTCAATACAACATGGGATGTAAAATGGTCAAATTAAATCTGATTATACTCCCATAAATCACTTAGAGGGAGAGTTTTATGACATAAATCATTTGGCAAACCCAAGCAACATCAATGCTAGTGTATCTTCTAACACTAGATCCACAAGGAGGGCTATTGAAGAGGCTCAAGGAATCAATCAAGGACCTATTTTGACCCCTACATCATATCCAATGGTGAGTGGGTCTAATTTATCTCCTAAGGTGAAATAAAAATAGAGATTTCAAAACATAAGGCCAACTCCTATGCCTCCATCTCCACAAGCTACATCACAAGGTGTTAGTGCTCCTAAAGAGCTTCCTAAGATGAGTAATCCTTCCATCAATGTGGTAGACCAGATGAAGAAGCTACACATGAATATCTCATTTTGGAATTATTTGACAATACCAAGGTAGAAAGATATACTCTAAAAGGAATTTCATGGTTTGGGTAATCAAGTTGGCTCATCTAAGACTGAAAATATTGTCTTAATTAATGGAACTCAATTTATAGATGATCAACTAAAAAAAGAATGAGAAAAATCCTCATTATACCTATATCTAATAATTTTTTATTTATTGGTTCATAATTTCATCATAGATAGTGTGGATATTACTTCAGTTATGCCCAAATTTATAGCAGATAAACTAGGCCTAAAATATGAGCCAATGACTATGGGAGTCTTACAATTGGATGGATCACCACCCAAGACTTTGGGGATAGTTAAAGATTTGAATTTGATCCTTTGTTTTTGTCCTAGATTTTATATTCTTGTTGATGTGGTGGTGGAAAATTTCCTCCATAATTTTCCCTTTGTTTGTCAAGAGATTTTATAGCTAAAATAGGTAGATACTTGGTAGCCAATTGGTCCTACATAGTGTTTAGGATAAAGTATGGCACTAAGGTGGAGATTGAGTTAGAATATATTCATAATTATCACTTGGATCCCTAATCACCTAGGGTGGAAAATTTTAACTATGCTATCATTGATGAAGAAGAACTTAACATTGACCAATCTCCATCATCTTCCCTTGAAGGAGTTTCTGATTTATTCCAAGATGAATGGGGAGATGAGCATTATGAGCATGATCCTTAAAAGTTTATTTAATAATATATTATCGAGGCATATTATATGTATTATAAGGACTATCTCATACTAAAATTAGTGAATCCAAGTGAATATGTGAATGGTTTATGGCATCTTTTCTTTGATGGGTCAAGAAATAAGATTGGGGTAGGTGGTGGAGCAATGTTGGTTTCACCTTCTAAGAAAGGTACTATTCAACCTTTAAAATTAAATTCTCATGAATTTTAATGTGGTAGAATATGAGGCCCTTATTCATGGCCTTTAATGGGGTAGTAAAAGAGGGATTAAAGATTTGCAAGTATATGGAGATAGTGAGCTTGTTGTGAACCAAGTTAGAGGGTAGAATTTGACTAAAAACTCTTTTCTCAAGTCCTATAAACATAGGGTTTGGGATCTTGTGGAAGATTTCAAGGATTTAAACATAAAATATATTCCAAGATAGGAGAATAAGCATGCTGATAATTTGGCATCTATTATATCTCAATTTGATATTCTAAGAGGTATAAAAGAGGATAAAAACCAACCTCATCTAAAGGTGATGGTTAGGCCCTCCATAGCAGATAATGTCACTAATTGGTAGGTGTTTGAAAGTGACCATAAAATAGATATTGTTCTACAAGAGGAGGATGAGTTTTATCCTAAAAATAATTCCAAACTACATCGGTAGTATAGAGGGTAGATTGACCAATTAAAGTCTAACAAGCTTCCTAAAAGTCTAGTGACTCTTGAAAGCATATTCAATGAGGAAGACCAGCTAAAGAAAGAGAATGTAAACATGTCTACCAAGCAAGGGAACTATGATAAGGTATAAATATTTAATGATAAGTTACTTTCACTTGGAAAGGTATGCACTAATCAAGATAAACATGATTTCATTGAGTTATGCAAGGAGTTTAGTGATGGTTTTGCATGGGAGTATAGTGACTTGAAGGGTTTTGATCCAAGCCTAGCTCAACACACCATAGATCTAGATGAACAAGAAAAGAAAAAGGCCAATCAATCCTAACATTTAACCTCTCATGAAAAAAGAGCTCACCAAGTTGATTGAGTCTAGAATCATCTTTCCTATCAATCACTCTTCTTGGTTGGCCAACTTAGTCCCTGTTAGAAAGAAGAATGGGTAGGTCAAGTTGTGTGTGGAATTTAGGGAATTTAATAGAGTCTCTTTGAGAGATAATTATCCCCTCCCTTCTATGGAGAAAATTCTATAAGTTGTGGTGAGTAGTGAGATGTTTTCTCTTCTAGATGGGTATTTTGGGTATAATCAAATTTTGGTGAAGGAAAATGACCAATACCAGATAGCCTTTACTACTAAATGGGGTACATATGCCTATAGGAATATTATTTTTGTATTGTAAAATATTAGGGTTACATTTCAACATGTAATGGATATGGATTTTCAAGAACTAATCAATGACATTATATTAGTATATCTTGATGATGTGACAGTTTTCTCCAAGGATGTAAATGATCACTTGAATCAGCTAAGGTATATTTTTGAAAGGTGCAGAGAGTTTGGGATCTCTCTAAACCCAAATAAATGTGTGTTTGTTTTCCATGAAGGTAAACTCTTAGGACACATTGTCTCTAAGAAGCTTATCCATTGATCTGAAAAGACTAAATGCCATCTTAGCATTGTCTTTGCCTAAACATAAGAAAAGTTTGTAAAGTTTCTTTGGTAAAATCAATTTCATAAGGAGATTCATTCCTAGTTTTGATAACTTGGTCAAGAATCTAACCTATATGCTAAGGAAGGATGAAGTTTTCACTTGGACAAGATGGAGAAAGGAAATTTTTGAAGAGATCAAACAAGCCATTCCCAAGCTCCTACTCTTGTAAGTCCAAATTTTTCCAAGGATTTCAATTTGTATAATTTTGTCAATGAAGAGGTAATATATACAAAGCTTACTCAATAAAATGGTGATAATTTAGAACAGCCTATTTCCTTCTTTATCAAAGGTTTAGAAGGTTATGAGGTAAGATACACTTATGTTGAGAAACAAGTGCTTTCAGTTGTTAGGAGCCTAAACAAGTTTAGGCACATGATATCAAATAACAAGATTCACATACTTGTGCCTCATCTTACTATCAAAGACTTTCTCTCGAGAAAGGATTTGAATGAGAAAATGGTAGGTTGGATCACCAAAGTGATGGAATATGATGTACAAATCAAGATAACTAAGCTAGTGAAGGGAAAAGGGTTATGTGAACATCTTTCTTTAGACTTGAAAGAGAAAAGGGAGGTTTTTTTGGCACTCCATGATGACCATATGGTAGCTATACCTTTATTGATGAAGAGTTAGACACAAGACATGATTCATTTCCTTTAAACTGATGAGTATCCACAAGGTCTTGATAGAGTTAGAAGAAGGTACTTTAGGTTGCAATCCATTCCTTATGTACTTTTTGATGGAGTGTTATTTAGGAAGGAATTTTTAGGTGTGTTATTAAGGTGTCTTGATTTAAATTAGATTGAAAAATTACTATTTGAGTTCCATGATGGACCAACTAGTGGTCACTTTACTCTAAGAACCACAACTGATAAGATTATGAGGGCTCGATACTTTTGGCCTAGCTTATTTAAAGAAACCCATGATTGGGTAAGAAAATGTAAAAAGTGTGCTATTTTTTATGGCAAACAATAGCTAGCTACCTTGCCTCTTCATCTAATCCAAGTTGAGAAACCCTTCATGTAATGGGGTTTAGATTTCATAGGCCTAATCAATCCACCTTCTAGTGCTAGTCACAAGTGGGTGTTGATTTCTACTAATTACTTTACAATATGGGTGGAGGATGTATCCCTTATGGAGGCAAATGAAAACTTAGTCCTAAAGTTCTATAAAGGTATAGTAATAAGTTTTAGATCTCCTTCAACAATAATCTTAGATAATGCATTAGCTTTTCTTGGAATAAGGACAAGTGAATGGTATTTGAAGAATGGCATCTATCTTAGCATCTCCTATAACTATTATCCCCAAGGGAATGGACTAGCTGAGTCCACAAACAAGAATATAATCAAGATCATAAAGAGGACAATGGAGGAGAATCAAACAACTTGGCATTCCAAATTTAAGACAACCCTTTGGGCTAATAGGATTACCCCAAAGAGATAAATTGGAAACTCACCATACACACTTATTTATGGAAGGGAAGCTAGAGTACCTATTTCACTTGAGTTACTAGCTTTGGACCTCACCTATCATCTACAATTGATGGAAAATGAGAGCATAGAGGTTAGATTATATGAGTTAATAGAACTTGAAGAGATAAGAGATCAAGCTATGCAAACTATGAGAACTCACCAAGAGCAAAAAAAGAGATAATTTGACAATAAATCCATGCCAAGGAGCTTCAAGAAAGGAGACATTGTCCTAAAATGGGATGAAGGTAGGGTTAAACCTAGAAAACACATAAAATTTGATGCTTTGTGGAGTAGCCCATATGTGATCACACAATACAAGCAACACAATGCTTTCTAACTCTCAAGGTTGGATGGAGAGGAGCTTCATATCCTAGTCAATGTGATACATCTAAAACACTACTACTAAGGTTCTCCTCTCCCCTTGTACATAGTTTCTTATTTTCCTTATGTTCCCTAAGTGCTTATGCATAAGTGTGAGTTTGTCTTATGTCTTATCTTGTGTTATTTTTGCTTGCTCTTGTTATTATTGGTGTGGTTTGTTTTATTGTGTTTTGTTTTGGCATGTCCTTTTTAGTCATCTTAAATAATCCATTGACTCTTTTGTCCCTTGGTTGGATAAGGATACTAGTCCCTAACATAAGCAAGTATGTTATCCCTAAGAGTTGTCAAAACTGTTGACCAAATTTGACCTTTGGTCAAATTTGAGTTAACCCCTACATTTATAAACATTTTATAAGTTTCTAAATGTCCTATAGGGGTCTCACATTGGTCTAAATGCTTTACTTATCCCTAGCCTAGCCTTGATCTAAGCCTAGCCTCCTTATACTAGTAAGCTTAATCAAAGTCAACCCTGGTAAAAAAGAGTCAAACTTGGTCAAAGGTCCAAATTTTATTTGATATGTCCTAATATGGTTTTAGATATGTTTTAAAAGGTCTCTAAGTCATTTATTTATATTTACCATGTTTCATATGTCAAATATGCCTTTGGGCCATCTTTTTAGCAAAATAAATCACTTGTACAAATGGGTTAAGGGGGAAAACTTGTCATAAATATGTATTTAAATGTGGGGGAGGGTATATAATGTTATAAATGGCTAGATGACAATACAATAATCAATTATGTTTAGAGAATGGTAGTTTGTCCTTATTTTTAGGGCCTTTTGGGCACTTATACAAATTTGATGATCTCACTTGCAAGTGAAAATGTGATTTATGTGCCTCTTCACCTCCCTAAAGTCATTTCCATACTTTATATATATATATATATATATATATTTCATAAAAACTTTCAATTCTTGCTTCTTTTCCTTCCTTCTTTTCTTTGCAAGTTAAAAAGGGTTAGTTTCAACCACTTGGAATGGGCCATACAACTAGAGTTTTGGAGAAATGATTTTGGGAAAATAAATTTATTTGAGTTTAATTAAAATTCATATCAATAACTTCCATTTTAGTGGCTTATCCTTTATGAACTATCGTTAAGAAGCTAGGCAGTTTTTTGTGCTTCTTCATCTAAGAGGGGACCTTGTTTCAGTTAGTTTTTGAATAGTTTGTTTTGTTTTGACAAGTTAAAATATTTTATATGATTATAAAATATCTACATAATTTACCCATAACCATTCTATTATAAATACCATCAAATTTCAAAGGATCCTCTTCTAGGCTTGGTTGGTGTGCAAATTGCCAACACCTTATGCATCTGCAGGTATCTTAAGGGAGCGTTTCTACATTGGAATGAAAACATGAAGGTTGTTTCAGATTTTAAAATGCATGAAAATTTATTTATATATTCTGGAGAAATTATTTAACATTTTACATGTCAAAATAATACCCAAATATATGCTTCTCCTCACTGTTAGCCCTTTACAGTCAGCATATGTATATGCAAGTGTTTTCTACATTAGAAGTTTTGTGTTGAAGCTGGTTCTAGGTGTTATTTTATGGAGAATATGTTTTAAATATATATAATTTCTATTTAATTATTTTTAAAACTTTTCCTTGACATATTCTTGTCAACTCCATATCCTGCCTATGTAGAACATGCAAATGCACACCTATAGGTGGCTAAGCGGGATACCCACAGGGACCTATATGGAAATGATGGTAACTTGAAATTTTATAGATATTAGTATGCTAATAAGGTTTATAAAATGAATATAAGGGTGTAATTATGGTAGGGTGAGGTGTTAAATCATGTAGAGAAAGTGAAGACTATGTTTAGGACTGTTTACCCTAAAAGTACCAAATAAAGAACCTTTTATCTTTTGCAAACATCACATGATATGGATGGAGGATATTTTGATGCCATTTTAGGTTTTATACTTGTTTTTCTTATTATTTAAAATTAATTAACAAGGTTTTAAATAAAATTATAAAGGGAGAGGTGTCCATTAAAGGTTCAAAGTTGCCCAAATAACCACTAGATTTTGACAATGAAACCTACAGGTTATTAATAGAAAAGTGAACTTGCACTTCACATTGATACTCCTAGACTATTACATAAAGGTGAAACAATTAAAAATGGTTAAAATTATGCTCATGAGATAAAATTTAATAGGATAATATGTAATTTTATGTAATGACCTCCTAGGTCCATACACTATCTGTACACAGGGCAAAATTTTGCACCTACAGTAGGGTTATCAAGCAGTGAATCAACAACTAATGTTTGACATTTCCTTTGAGATTTCATGGTGAATGATAAGTATCA
>JARHVA010000015.1:305000-377500 GCA_037957365.1 Torreya grandis | reverse complement strand
ATACTGAATAATCACCTACAAGTAACCCTAGTAGAGATGGATGAGTCCTTCTTTGGTAGGTTAAAACATGGTAGATCCTTCCCTTGGGATCTTGGTAGGTAAAATTAAGCATGGCATACCTTCTTGAAAAGGTTAGGTTGAAAAAATGATGGTGAATTACTAATCAAAGACAATGATTAAAAATATAGGAACCTAGTCCCTAAAGAGTGAAAATAGAGCACTTGAACCTTTTTACCAAGTTCATATGATAAGGTTGCAATATGTTTTGAATCTTCAAAATGGTTATGTTTTGTGTTATTCGCACAAGACAAGAACCATGCAAAAGATGGAAGGTAGGAATTTAATTAATGGTAGAAGTTTGAGAGCCTAAATTTGACAACTTGTGCACTAAACTCAGTCAAATTCATCTACATGATTTTGATCCAAAAGAGCCCTCACACTTAATGTTAAAAATCTAGATCATGCTAACATATGACAGTGGTTCTAAATGGTTTAAATGAGCTCTTGTGAGCTAAATATCATCAAGAGGAGATGAAATCCAATTTTTGTCACTCATTCACATCTATAGTCCATACATAGGTCTTGAAATATCCACCTATAGCCAACTTCAGATGACTGTCTTAGTCAAGTAGTAAACATGAATGAGTGATGATTGAACCTTGTCAACATATAAGGTGGGTTTAAAGTGATTAAATAAAACATAAAATGAATCCAAATACCTTTATTATTTCTAAATAGTATTTAGTATAGATTTTTGGAGTTAACAGTTACCTATAAGGTCTCCTACAATCACCTGTAGGTGAATGTAGGTAAATAGTCAACTAAGTTTGATGTCTAGGTGGTGATTAGGGTAGATAAGGTAAATTCATCATGTGAAAAGACACTAAATGTACCTAATGTTTCATGTAAGGTTATTTAATACCATTAATAGCCTATATAAGACCCTATGGACATCTACATCCATTAGAGATGACTGTGTAGCAGATAAAGAGCAATTTGAGAATTTTGAGGTGTTTGCAGTGTCTAAATATGATAAATAGGTTAAAATAATTAAAAATTGACCTATAATATAAAATTAAATTATTTATGCACTAACACCTATAGTAAAAATGTATATAATCACCTATAAATAGGGGTCTATCCAAATAGGAAACACAGTCAAACAAGAACTTAGTCGCCTAGGCAAGAGTGTAAGGAGTGCATAGAAGGATGAATTGATGGATTAGAAATGATGAGAAAATTCATAAAGATTGTGATAATATCCAAAATATTTTAAATTTGTAATTAGGATAGTAAAGATAACTCCAAGGTAGCAATACACAATTTAAAGTACAAACTCTACACAGTCAACTCCCATACAATCTGCCTTAAGTTTTAGATGAGTCGGGAGGTTTATTGACCTAACGAAGAGATGAAAATTGGTATATATACTATATATAAAATTATTAGTCCCATTAAATAATTATGTTACTTAATATAATAAGGGAAGTACCCCCTATTTTGTCTCAAATAGGGGGCACTTCCCCTCATGCATACACTAACAGGTTTAGAAGGCAAGTGATAAGGTGAAGCCAAGAGCTCATATAAAAATTTCATGAAGGTTTAAAAATATTTATTACATGTATTACCATCATTAAAACCAATCAATAAAGTATGAAATCAAATAGGGTACCTTGGACCTTCAAAAATGCAAACAAGCTTATGAGGCAAGGTTATACCTAAAGGCCAAACAGGGGGTCATTTTCAATTCTAGATATAAATGAGATTTATATCATATTTAATAATTTTTTATGGAAAATTTTAGATTTTTTAGATTTATTTAAATGAAAATAAACTCAATTTGATGATCTATACCATAAGTGTATAGGTAAGCCTACTAGGTAAAGATCAAGCTTATTATCCTAGGATGAGGTATTTCACACTTTTAGCATTAAAATATATTGAATAATGTTTATGGGGTAAAAGAATATGTTTTAAATATTTTATATTTCAAAATAAACCACTTTTGGCTCATAAAATTAGACATGCAAGAAAAGAGGAAAACAAGCTTGATAGCCTAGTTTCAAATGCTCACTTCTTTTTGGAGGGTTTGCATGGATGATAGAGGAGTTTAGGTATTTTTATTAAGGAATTTAAATATGAATTTGTGGAATTATTTTTCAACTTCAATGTCAAGTTATTATGAATGAAGCTTAAGAGGTCAAACAAGCCTAAAACCCTTGCCAGTGACCCAATGATGGAAATGGAGCTAGAAAGCTGATATAATTGCATAGTTTAACCATGAAATCTATTTTAATGTTTATATAAATCCTGAAATATAATCCCCATTCTTTTTGGTTGTATGGACTTGTATGGATGGAGTGAGAAATATGGTATTTTTGACCATTTTTTGTGTTATGCAAGTTGTAGGAGGATCTTGAAGATGAAACCAACTTTGGGAGAAATAATAAGGCTTTTGATAACTACTTATGTTCATTTAATGCCTTGTAAATACTCCTAATTTCCTTAACATGAGATATCATCTTAGCTATTCAAAACTGGCATATTAGACAAGCTAGTGAGAAGTGTGAAAACTCTAAGGGAAAGTGTTTTTAAGGTGTGATTGATGATTCTAAGGCCATAGAGGGTCTTGAAAATTGTCATATACTACCTCCCATTTATTTTAATTGATAATTAATTCCAATTTTTGAGACCAAGTGTGCAAGGTGTATGGAAGAGGAGTTTTATTGATAGTAGATGGGAATGGCTCACTTTTAGATGATTCCATAGGACCAGTCATACAACTAATGCATAGAGAGCCATGCCTAATATACTTCCCATTATTTTAAATCATAATACTTGGTCCTAATAATTTACAAGGCATTCAAATGGGGCTAAACATGAAATGAATTTTTCTGATCCAACACAACGAGTTTCATGTCACTTTTCATGAAGTTTATGCCTTGAATTGACACTTTGATCTCCTGACCTTGCATGGTTCATCCCATATTCTATTCTCATGTAAAAGTAACTAATTTTATCTTATTTAAAAGTGTCATTATGAGCCTTAGACCTCTCTCTCTCTCTCTCTCTCTCTCTCTCTCTCTCTCTCTCTCTCTCTCTCTCTCTCTCTCTCTCTCTCTCTCTCTCTCAAGTTCTATAAGAACTAGCCTTTTTGGCATTGTACTTGATGCTCCACCTGATTATGGTGAAGCCTTACTCATTTGTATACCTTTTGATTAATAAGAATACTAATTTATACCTCTTCCATTAATATTATTGGTATGTTCATTTGGAATGTTTGATTTTTCATAAGCGATAACTCTTATTTCCTTAGCATGATGGTTTCATTATATCATTTATTTACAGTTTCAAAGCTTCTTCTTGCAAGGCATGTGAAGTGTTCTATGAAATTTCAAGGATTGAGTGAGTTATTCTATTCATTAGTGCCCTCATATGCCTCTTGTCTAGTCCTCCTAGCTTTTCACATTCATCCATAACCTCACAATGTAACATTGATGTGAGAAGATGAAGATTGGAGAAGTGTATGTTCAATTTGTCCCTTGATTTCAAGTGTAATATGCTTATGGTAAGAAGTCACTAGTCTATTTGGTGTATCAACTCCCTTAGGATAGTTTGTTTTCAATTATCTCTCTCCCTTTTCACCCCCCAAGTTTAGTTATAGTTATAATCTAAAGTGGTACATCAAGGGAGCTAGCCCTATCTAAAGATTCACCTCATTCCCTAATATACCTACAAGCCTAGAGGTGTTTCTATTATGCCACTTGTATGAGGAGAGCTTTACCATCTCCTCAAAGGGTGAAAATCCAAGTGACAATAGATACTTTAGATTAGTTAGTGGTGGCATATTTGTTATGGATCATACTTTGGATGAATCAACTTCAATGCATCGATGAGATAAAATGAATCCAAGAAATTTTATTAAAGTAATTCCAAAAACACACTTCTTGGGGTTGAGATACGCTTTGTATTCATGTAGTCACTCAAATATCCTCAATGTTGATGGATGATCAGCCCTAATTTTTTATTTACCTAGTATGTCATCAATGTAGTCTTCAATAATATCATGCATCATATTGTGAAATATGATGGTCATGGATATTTGGTAGGTGGACCTAGAATTTTTGAGACTAAATGTCATAAACTAATAATAGAATGTTCCCCATGGAGTGGTGAAAATTATTTTGTGTTGGTGTTCTAGTGTGATTTAGATCTAGTTGTAGCCTGAAAATCCATCAATCAATAAAAGCATTTCATAACCCATTATGGAGTCAAAAATCATTTCAATGTTTGACAAAGGAATCATCCTTGAGGTAAGATTTGTTTATGTCTCTAAAATTAGTATAGATTATAATTCCTTCTAGTTTCTTGCTGACTAGTACAATATTAGAAATTCACTTTGAGTAGTTGATTGGCCTAATACATCTTACTTTTAAGAGCTTTTAAAACTCTTTCTTCAATAATACAAAAATGTGAAGATGAAACTTACATAATGTTTTCTTAATAGGTTTGGCATTAGGATGTATCACAAGGTGGTGTATAACCAAGGCAGGGTCCAAACTAGGCATGTCAAAATAGGCCCATGCAAATATATCAACAAATTACCTCAACAAGGTTCTAAAGACTTCATGTTCCTCCTTAGTGAGGGACACACCTAATTTTATCCATTTTGGGTCATCTAAAGTCCCAATATTAACTTCCATATGTCTTTCACTAGAAGGGTGAAATCATCTTCTAGAATAGTTGGTAAATATTTGAACTGGCCTACAATGGTAGAGTCCTCTATTAGGATTGGCTCTTTAAGTTATCCTAGGAATGATGAATTAGAATATCCCAATAGTAGGGAAGGCCATATGACAAATATTATTGGAAAATCTTGGATGATTTTATCAAAAGCTTTCTATTCTTTAAGGTTGAACTTAGACCCATAGGCAAGTTCATCATTGGTGGTTTCTTGAGCTATATTTGAGGAAGCTTGAACAACTCCATCTAATGGTGCCTAAAATAGGTTTTCACCACAAGATTGGCCTTTCTCTTTACTATTTCCTTAGTCTAAAAGTGCCTCAAAGGTGTTTTCACTTTGGGACCTCAATGTTTTATTTAATTTTTTATGGCTAAGGGTGTTTACCCATTCTCCAAAATAGGCTTTACGATCCAAATT
Source organism: Torreya grandis (assembly GCA_037957365.1). Taxonomy (NCBI): domain Eukaryota; kingdom Viridiplantae; phylum Streptophyta; class Pinopsida; order Cupressales; family Taxaceae; genus Torreya; species Torreya grandis. The sequence continues at coordinate 372,339 of JARHVA010000015.1, read as the reverse complement.
GATTGAGAACCCTTGATTATAGTCTCCTAATAGAACATTATCCCTAAGTCCAAATAAATCGTAGAAGGCCTCATCATTTTGAAACTCATTAACTAGCACTATTGATTCTTGTTGGCCCTAGTATATCAATTGGGGGTAAAATAATGAAAGTGGATTATGGTGAATAAATAGTTGAAGGGTATAAATGGCATTAGTGTCAAATAGTATTGTCTAGGTCATCAAAAAGGCTATGATTAGACTCTGCTTCACTGTCAATGTTGTCATCACTAGTCATTGGTGTTAGAACTCAAATAAGATATGTGGAGTCACCCCCAAGTGGTTTAAATCCAAAACCATATGTTCCTTTATATCAAGTGGTAAAAATTGGTTCAAGAAAACCTTGTTGATTTAGCCCAAGGCATCTTCCTTCATAGGCATGCTTATCCATGATTTTATTTGAAATGGGATACTTGTCATTGATATAAAAGTCAACCAATATGTCATTATACAACCATGATTCATCACCTTCAAGTGGGTCCTTTTCTTGGCCAATGGCCAATATGAAAATGACAAGTGTTGGACTATCCATTTGGATTTTTCCCTTTCTTTGCCATTCCATGAGTGGTTTAGATTTTAGTATTCCAAAATACTTTGGATTTCATGGAAGCTTATCAATTTGGAAGGTATCATGGGTCAAATTTTCTCCTAGGCCATTGGCTGAGATGGTATAATGATTACATATTTCAGGAGGTGGCATGTGGGAAATTGAATCAAGGGTATCAAGGTAAATGAAATTAGCTTCTAATGAATCAATAAGTATTTATTTTCCCTTGTCCTTTTTGGAAACTAGATTCAAGCCAAAATTATAGTTATATCTCTAGTAATAAACCTCTAAATGCCTACAATGCTCATATGGCTACAAATCTCCATGAATGATGACCTCCATATCAGAATAGGGGAACTTGATACAATGGTGCAATGTTCAAGGGATTCATGAATCTCATGTATCTAAGGTATACCAAAAATCATATTATATGGAAAATCAAGGTCTAACACATGACATAGTGTATCATGGGTCAAGGGCCCAATGATAACTAGCAAGCTAATAGTGTTCTATGATTCACACTCTTCATTATCATAAGCCTTGATGGTGATCATCTCTAGATAGAAATTGAATATTGTATACCTGTAAAGCTTAATGATCTTTAGATACATAATATCTAGGCTTGATCCATTATCTATGAGGACATGCTTCACTTTATGATGTATGATGATGACTTTGATGTATAATGGATTATTACATAGAGGGCCAAGGGATGACATATCACTTTGGTAAATGTTTAATTATTGACTTAGAGCTAGATGTCTAATCAAATCTTGGAATTTGTCTAGATATATGTCATTTGGAACTTGGGATTGGCTAAGGAACTCTATTAAGATGTATTTTTAGATTATAGACATATGCAATAAATATAAAATAGAGATTTGTGTGGTCATCTTCTATAATTGTTTCATGATATTGAACATCTTCTCTTACATAGCATGAATTATCTTATTCCTAGCTAGAATGATTGGGATGGGTGAAGTGGTAGATAGATATGGGATTGGTATGGTAATCTTTGACCTCTAAGTTGTGACTACACAATCAAGACTAGATGCAAGACTATTATTACTAGCAAATGATGGTGGAGGGGGACCAAATATGATAAAGTCTCGATTACTAATGCACTTGTATGTGGTCATGGGATAATGATGAGTTATCAATATAAGATCCAAATGTGGGAATCCCTTCTTGCTAGTATGCATGCATGTGGTCCTAAGTCAAGGAAGGATCACAGCATGGGTTGGTTGATTGTGAATGACTAATAATGGTCTTGTTTTATTGGTACTATGTCTCGGATTGATGGAGATGGTATTAATGCAACCTCCTACAATATGACCTATAACTTAATTATAGTCATGTGTAATTACATGGTAGGTTTGTTGGTTGTTAGCATCATTTTGAGTTTTGTTATATCCATTCATTTGACATTATTAGTTCTACTAGTGGTTTTATTGGTTCTATTTGTTTTTATTTGGCTATTGATACTATTTTTGTTATTGTCCTAAGCACTATTTTTGATTATTATGTTTTGGAAAAGGGTTATGATAGATAACAAGGTTTTGATTGGAGGTAGAATCTCCACAATCTAATGTGATCTCTCAATTTTCTAACATATTTTCAATCAAATGTTTGATTTTCACACAACATCACAAATTATGGAAATTGACCCTATGATACTCATAAAATTCATTTTGCTTATACTAGTCTGGATAGTCATTGCCCTTAAGATAGTGTTTTAAATTAGGTAATGCAATCATATTAGGTATAAAGAGATTTCAAAACATGGATTAAATGAACTCTCCAAGGTCACTAAATACATGATGAGTAGTCATAGTTCTCCTTAGAATAGGATTTTATAAAGGCAAAGGCTTATTCATTTGTTGTGCTTGGTCTCAAATTGATGAAGATGGTATTAATGAAAACTCCTACAATACGACCTACAACCTTGTTATAGTCATGTACAACTACATAGTAGGTTTGTTGGTTGTTGTAATCAATATGACCTTGGTTCCATCCATTCATTTGATGTTGGTTCAACTATTAGGATTATTGGTTTTGCCTTGGTTGTTGATACTATTTTTGTTGTCATCCTAGTTGTTATTGTTGATTTTTATGTTTTAGAAAGGGGTTATGATATATACTAAGGTTTTGGTTACAGGTGAAAGATCCATAGTCCAATGTGATCTCTCCATTTTCTAAAATATTTTTAATCAAATGTTTGATTTTCACATAACATCACAAATTATGGCCATTAACCCTATGATAATCCTAGAATTCATTTTGCTTATACCAATATGGATAGTCATTGCCCTCAAGATAGTCTTTTAGAATAGGAAAGTTAATTAGATTAGATATGATGAGATTGAAAATCATGGATTCAATGGGCTTTCCAAGGTCACTAATGACATGATGAGTAGGCATAGTTCTCCTTGGAGAAGGGTTTTACAAAGTCAAAGGTTACCGCATTTGTTGTGCTGAATGGGTTGGAAGTTAGGAGTAATTTACATATGTAGCATAGGTTGATAAGATGGTATTTACACCATTTGGACATATCATAACTTAATTATCAAATTCCATACAAAATTATTATTATTATATAACTACTTGGGTTTGTCATAATTATTGGCCTAGGTTGGTTTTGATGATTACACTTGGACTTGGTTCTGATTTTGGCCCTTGGTCTAGTTTTGGTTTTGTCTCTAATTGGATGAGGTAAGTTTAGTGATACCTTTTTTAATAAGGGCTCTTTTGATCAAAATACCTTTGTAAATTATTTCCTTAAAATTTTGTGCACATTACAACTCAAGATGATTAGATATCTCACTATGTAGATTTTTGGTAAACATAGTGGCTAGATGTTTGTCTAGAAGACTATTGGTAAATCAACTTGCAAGGGCTCTCCATTGATGCAAATAACTTGCAAAAATTTCACTAGCCTTGTGTTTGGATTGAATCAAATATACCAATGAAATATTATGCTTGATATTGTAAGAAAAGTGTTACACAAATTTGGCTTAAAGATTTTTGAAATTAGATACTAAATTCTTGGGTAATTTTAGAAACCATTCTAATGCTTGTCTTGGTAGTATTCTTGTAAAAAATAGTAAAATGTATATGTCACAATAGGCCACTAGCTAGCACATAAAAAATAATTACATCAAATGGGATTGGGGTAACCTTTCCCCTTGTATTTGTTAAATTTGGGTGGTTCATATCCTAGAGGAAATGGTATCTAGAAGTACTCCTTGTTAAAAGGGTAAGAACACATGTTTTCCAAATTAAAATTTTTGGTATGTTTCCTAACTTGGATGAGGGTAATTATATCCTTAATTTTTTGTATTTATTATGCAAGGAAACTAGTGGGAGCCATGGCTTGAAGAAGAGACTAGGTAGTGAAAATTGGATTACTTTAACTGGGGTATAGTGAAGGAATTTTTTGGGGAATGTTGGTTTGGTTCAAGAATGGACCAAGAATATTCATACTCTGATTAGGGTATGATTATTGAAATTACATGCATTATTATGCAATATTATGATTGGGGTTGGATATATGGGCTTGGCTTTGGGGAAATTGAGGTTGAGATGGAGGGATCTGGTTGTATTATGCCTATTGAGGTTGAATAGGGATACATTTTTAACTATTCAAATCTTGTTGATTGAGAGGAACTTGTAAACCAAGGCACTATAGTTAAACTTGAGGCACTTTTGGCATAAAAGGAAATTATTAACTAATTGGTACTTATAGAACATTGAAACCTCTTGGTTACACAAATCCTTGTTGGGAAGTAAACACATGTTAAAGGTTAGACATTTATCACTAACCAATACTTGTAAATTATTGGTTAGACATCATTTGATTTTGTATTGGCATGTTGATCTATGATTGGAGAGGTATGTTTACTACTACCTAGCAAGGTGGAACATTGGTTTCCCCTTATTGAAGTGGAAAGATGTTTTGCCTCTACTATGTGGGTACATTGGACTATGCATGTTATTGTGGAATGTTATTCATTACCAATTATGGTGGAGTAAAATTCATCATATTTTCTTGAGGTATGGCACTAATCATTAATTGACTACTTAATCCTTGTGGTTGGGTGTTTGAAAGAAGAATCTGGTTGAGGATTAGAGGTACTTAGTTGAGGTTGGGAGGTATAAATTCCTTCACCCTACATTTTCAAACCAATCATGGTTTTAAATTAAGGCACATTTTATTATATACTAGTTGTTTATGTGTTAACACCACTTTAGTCTAGATTGGATGTTGCTTACACATTATCCACTAAGTTTGGCTCATTATTCTACATAGAAGCAAAAGACACTTATTTTATATTTTAGGTATTGAACATGTTTTATACCAAAGTTATTTACACAAATGGGTCTATACCCTATTTCATTTAGCCTATCAACTCAATTAAAATACCTGTTAAAGGAGCCAACTCAATAAGAGGAGCATTCAACATGGTCATATTATTAAATTTTCACGCTAGGTTAAAGTATGTCTAGTATGCTATCTTCATTTTTATGAAATGGTCCTCCATAAAGCCCTTTATTATGACAAGAATATGAGGGTCCTGATATAACATTGACACTATGGCATGAGGGTTACTAGAAGAGGCCTATCAATATTCTGATTGTAAGGCATGTTATAAGGCCCTCTTATTAGACTTGGAAAGTTTTGATGGGGAAAGTTTGTCATAAACTTTGCCCCTACCTCTATGAATCTAATTAAGACTTCATTCTTGTTTTCAAACAAGTGATGATCAATCAAGTATGGGTCATAAGCCAATGGAATTATAAGATAATAAGGTTATTTTTAGGCTTGTTCTATAGCCAAAAGTACACTATCCAAGTATTGTGTCATCTATTCATGGTCTTGTTTTGAGTATGGAGGTGTGTTGACCAAATAATGGGCCAAAGTATCTTGACTCTATTCCCCCATTTGAGTGTTGTAAGGTGGATAAGGATTTGTCTCACAAATGACAGCATCTCTATAAGGGTCTTGAACAAATTCCTCTTACATGACAACATTTCCATACCCTAAATTATGCATGACACTACTATGTGTATAGTGATACATGGTCAAATAAATGGTGAATATGTTGTGACAAGAGAGGTTAGAGTTCTAAAAACTCTAAAAAATAATGTCTAAAAAGACAAAAGGTGCAAACTCTATCTAACTTGGTCAAAGGGATGCAGTTGTATCTCCAAAATGGTTTATGCTAAAACTTGGTCTAAAATTATCTAATGTCAAATGTCTAGCATTAAATATCTCACAAAAATAGGTCAAGTGGATGAACTAAAAAAAATTCCAAACTCTAAGGACAAAGTGTTCCAAATAGGTATAATCTAGGAAAATAAAAGTTGCTATGTCTTTTCACCAAATGCAACATTAAAATATAAGCTCAAACAAAGGCATGTGCTAGGACTTTTAGCCAAACATGGTGTCAAAATCTAGATTCTAACAAAAGGATGATTTAAGCTAACAAACTTGGAACACTTAGACATAAACTAGGCGCTTTATTTTAGACACAAACTTAATCAGATTAGTATGAGGCACAAAACAAAAGGCACTTAGGGATAGACTATTATCTCCCAAATAAAGGTACAAACAAATAGTTTTTGAATTTAGGTAATGAATAAACCTAAGTTACGTAACCCAAAAGAGAAATATTAGTATCTAAGCCCTAGTTAGACAAGCCCTAAATAGAAATCAATTAATGTTTGAATATGAACTTGTTAAAAATTAATTAAAAATTCAACTTAGGAAAAACTAGGATTTTTAAACAAACTAACTAGAAAAATTTGATAAACATAACAAAAATAGACAAAGACCACAAAAGCATACATGTATTTGGTTCAAATGTGAAACTTGGACATAAGACCATATGAGTCTATGAAATTATTTGAGTAGCATACCATAATTATCTCTCTTAAAAGGTATAAACAATGGTTTAAAAGACTCTAAGGCATAAAACTTGAATTGATTTGGGTAGTGTAACATTATCTGTTTCAACCAAGTGATACACAACATTTTTGACACAAATTTTTGAAGGAAAAAAGTATAGTTTCAAATGGACAACATAATGCCTCCCCAAATAATAGAGTAGTGTAGATAAATAGCTTGTTTTGACATAAGCATAAACAAATAAAGTTTTAGAATCAAAGACCAAGAAATAAATTTAAAATACCAAATACAACTAAGTAAATCATCTTATGCCCTAAAATTATAAGGTATAATCAAATGGGGTTGATTATAACTATAGTTTTTAAACATCTAGATTGGTCCCAAGTATGAATAACACTAAAGATGTGTCACACTAATTAAGTTCTTACCAATTAATTTATTATGCAAGGGTATATTCCTTTGCATAGTGATTATATTCATATACTTCTTAGTGGAATCCCCTAGTTAACTAGACCTGATTAAAGGGGAAAACTATAGATGCAATGGTTTAATCACTAAAAAATCCATAAATAACCAAGCACATGAGGATGCATAAAGTGATGAAAGAGATGAATAAAATAATAAGAATTAATTAATGTGAAATATCTGGTTGTACCTACCAATGTGGAGATGTTCATCCTTATTAACACTAATATAACTCTAATGGTGAATGGGTTGATTCAATCAAGGTGGTGGGAGGATTTTCCAAGGGTACCAAGGAGAAATGTTCATGGCTCCATTGCTTGTAAGACTTTTTGAGATGATTTTTATTATAACACATGATGGTATGCATCATGATAAAACACCATGATGACTTTGATGAAATATACATAAGGACTAACTCTCGATCTAATAAACAATTAAAAATAATGCACCAATGATAAAAACCATGATGACAATGTTGATGTATGAATATGGATGGACTCAATAGTAATGTGGAAGGAATCGCCCAATGAACACATAAAGACTGAGCTAAGGAATAGTACAAAAAGAAAATAATCAAGTAAGAAAACAAATAAACAACTAAGAAAACACATTAAAAACTTGAAAACAAAATCAATATAAATCATCCTAATAATGGATTTTTCCTAGTAGGGTAGATCAAGGATGACTGACTAGGCTTAAATAAGACAAATGTTTTTGGATTTTAAATTTTTATAAATGTTTTTGGAATTTTAAGATATCTTAACTCATTATATATTGATAGGAATAACTACTCAAAAAATGGTGAGAGTATTGGTTTAGGTTTCTCTCAAAATGACAAGAGCATATGGCTTAGGTTTCTTGCAAAATGATAAGAGCGTATGGTTTAGGTTGCCTGCAATAATAATGAGAGTGTATGGCTTAGGTTACTTGTAAAATGGTGAGAGGATATGGAAAATAGGGATTGAGCTAACCTCAATTTGAATCAATCATGGCCTACATAGTCCCATTAGGACCTTAAGTCATTGTAGTTATACCAATATGAAAGGTGGGGAGAGCTTTGACCAAGTAACAATAAGTTCTCAAATTTGACAAATAACCAAGCAAATGAAAATAGTAATGGCAAGGTGATTTGATAATACATGATAAAAGGTGTTGTTATCAATTTACCCATAGGTGGTTATAATAAGGAAATAATGAAATAGGTATGTGGTACTAATTTTCTAAAATGAGGCTATAAATAACAACACAAGGTGGTCTACTTATTTGCCCATAAGTGGTTATAATTAATAGAACCAGTCAAATGTGAATGAAAGATAACTTACTAGATAAACTATCACACTACTTTCATAGACTATCATTCAAACAAAAAATTATAAAACTATTGAAACTAGATCAGATTCCCCTTACACCAGGTTTAGGAAGAACTAAAGGAACCAAGATCAAAACAAGTTTGGGTAGGATGGCTAAAAATAGGCTTTGGTCTAATAGGGATGGCATGGTAGAATTGTATAGGGTATTATTTAGGATGATGATGGTATTAAGATTGGATAAAATGGTAAGAGGGTTTCCCCTAAGTGTTAAGGTAATAAAAATGGTAGGGTATGAAATAATGGCAAGGGGAATGGAAAAATTAAAGAGGCAAGGTAACTAGGAAATGGAAATGGCAAGGTATGTTTTTGGCCAAGTAGAAAAGGTATGGTTTTTGTTTTTGGCCTAGGTGAATGTTTTTGGTGTTATTATTAATGTGGATATGCACATCCTAATCAGAATATGAGAGAACCAAAACAATCAATCATGTAAATTATTGGCCCACACCTCTTTTGAATAGCTACTCTATCAAGAACTAGATGCAGATTTGGATCTAAATGATGTTGTTTTGATCTTTGTTGGTCATTGATTTTTTTCCTTCAAAAATTGAGACAAGGTATATTTATAGACTTTGTAAAGGAAAGTGTAGCTAGGGATGACAAATATGGATAATGAGTGGATTATAGGTTTGATTTGTTTATGTAAAGTTGGATGATAATGGAATGTATAATGATTGGGAAACAAATGAAGATCAGGGTTTTAGGCACACATAATGTCATTGATTTTGGATTTGACATAAATTTGGTTATGTCAGGGCTAAAGACTTTTGAATATACTCTTAATAGGACCACCATACTTTTCTATTGTTTGGGCCTGAGAGTAGCTATCATCTAATTATGTTGTAGATTGGAAGCTATACTAATTTTATCTTTGATAATGTCTTCATCAAGTAGTGAAGGACTATTATTTTCATCTATTAGTGCCTCGAAGAGGTTTTCACCAATGAAGTTATCTTGATTATCCCATTTCACCTTTGAGAATATTTCATTAAGGAACATTGACTTTTGAGTTTGATTGTCTTTTAGTGCCTTCAAAAAGGTTTCACTAGAAGATGTTCAGTTTGAACTTTGATTGTCCCCTAGCACCTCTAAAAAGGTATCACTGGGAGATTATTATTAATATTATTATTATTATTATTCATGAATTTAGTCTTAGCCTCCTTGATGTTCTATAATTGATATGTCACCATGGATGTAGTTTAACAAGGTGTGATTCTATCAAACCCAATCAACACTTGTGTGAGGTGGAATTTTAATATAATGTCTAGGTTAGTTGGTTGTAATGTCATGTGAAATAGTAATAGAATGGGGAGATGTATCACAATCCTCATAGAAGATACTAGGAGATCTTGTGTCAAAGTTTAATTAATCACCCTCAAAAACCATATAAAGATCACAAATGTATTTAAATTGATCTATAAGGCATGCATAACCAATGTTGTAATAAACATAAATGTATTTTGACTATGATGTTGATTCTGACTCAATAGAGTTTGAATCTGATGTTAAGAGTAATATTGATTCTACTTTTGATGCTAAATATGATGTTGGTTTCAAAAAAAAACCTGACTTCAATTTTTATTCTTTATCTAGTGTGGACACTACTACAATTACATCTTGTTGAATTTTTGGTATTAGACAAGTAACAACTTGTGATACCATAATGGGATTCATAAATATTGGTTTGCCAAAGTGAAACTCCTCTACAATGGGAAAAAGGTCAAGAAAAAACTCCTTGAGACTAGTTTGTCAAGGGGAAGCTCTTTAAAAATAGGCATATGATCAAGGTAATGAATTTCCCAAAGGTGGTTATAAAACATAAGAAATGACTCAATAAAGATTGGCTTGTCAGAGTGACTCATCGACAATAGGTATAGTATTAAAGATTTGATTTATCATAGTTTTACTCATCATAAATGATTGGTTCAACAAAAACACTATGAATTAGTTGGTTCTCTTGTCCTTGGTTTACAATTAGTTTTAAAATACTAGTTTTGAATATATCTTGGTCCTCAAATGATTGGCTTGGTTGAAAAGGTTTTGATTGGCTCGATCAAGGATGGATAATTGGTATGGGTTTTCTAAAGTGGAGAATAGTTTGCAATGAATAAATAATGACTGGTGGTTGGATAATGATAGGGAATCATGGATCTTGATTACTCACATAATCCAAAGGATGAGGTCTTGAAATGGTAATGGTAAGGCATCATGGATTTGGGTTTCTTTCATAAACCAAAAGATGATGTCCTAATATGGAAATGGTATTCTTTGGATGCAGTGGAGCTTGGTGGCTTGTATAGTCCAAAGGAGGGTTAATGGTCTAGGTGGAGGATTGGGTGGTCACCAAAGGGTGAGTATCAGATATTAACTAGCCAAAAAAAGGTATCATTGAATCAGGTGCTTGAGGATATTTTTTTCCCAGATTGAGGATTGTAAGGAGGATAGGAATCCATCTCAAAAACCACTTATTTATCATAGGGGTCTTGAATGAAGACAATTTGTGTAGCTTTTTTATCATAACTTAGATTATAAGCAGTTCCACCATAAGTGTAGTTAGACATATCTACATCAATAATGAAAGCTCCACAAAAAGTCTTAGAGTTATAAAAACTCCTACAAATAATGTCCAAAGGACAAAAGGTTTGATCTTTGTCTAACTTGGTCTAGAGGATCTGTATCTCCAAAATGGTTTATGTTATAACTTAGTATAAACTATCCTAACATCGTATGTCTAACATCAAATGTCTCATACACAAAATATCAAATGGTTGAATAAAAATCAGCATGGCAAAATCTGGGGACAAAGTATTCCAAATAGGTCTAATCTAGGAAAATAAAAGTTGCTAGGTCTTTTGGCCAAATGCAACATCAAAATCTAGGCTAAAATAAGGAATGTGCTAGGAATTTTATCCAAAAATGGAATAAAAATATAGACTTTAAAACAAAGGTGAGATTTTAATCTAACAAACTTGGAACACTTTGGCATAAACTAGGCACTTGATTCTAGAGTAAACTTGGTCAAATTGGCATGAGGTACGAAACAAAAAAACTTGGGGATAGACTATTTTCTCCCAAATAAAGGTACAAACAAATATTTTTCAAATTTGGGTAATGAATTAACCTAATTTACACAACCCAAAAGATAGATATTAGTATTTAAACCCTAATTAGATAAGGCTTAAACATAAATCAATCAATGTTTAAATCCGAACTTGTCAAAGTTAATTAAAAACTCAACTTAGGAAAAACTAGGATTTTTTAGCAAACAAGCTTGATAAATTTGAACATAACAACACTAGACAAAGATCAAAATGGCATACATGGCATGACTATGAAAAATGGCATTTAACATAAGGCTAACAAGTCTCTAAAAAAAAATTGAGCAGTATAATGGTGTTATCACTCTCTAAAGATGTAAGTAATGATATATTTCAAAGACTCCAAGGAATAAACTTGAAATGAGTTTGGGAAATATAACATTACTCATTTCAATCAAGTGACACACATTAAAGGATTTATCAAAATACTAAATCAAAAAGTGTGTGATAAAATGGTCAGCATAAAGTCTCCTTTGATAAAGGAGTGACGTATAAACAAAACTCATTTTTGATGTGGCACAAACAAATAAATGGTTTTAGACTCAAAAGACCAAGTAATAAAAGGATGAAATGACATAACATATAAATGTAACATCCTAGATCCTATAAGTGACAAGGTTGGTCAAATGGGGTTGACTAAAAATATGCTTTTTGAATTTCTAGATTGGTCCCAAGCATGGCTAATGCTAGAGATGCCTCACATCAATTAAGTTCATAATGGTTAACTTAATATATAAGGGTCTATTCTATTCCATAGATATTCCATATGTGGACTACTTAGTGGAATCCCCTAGATAACTAGACCTGACTCAGGTTTTCATTATGAAAGGAGAGGTTATTCACTCAACCCTGTAGCTCTCATAGTATGTGTACCCTAATTTGTATATACCACTATGAAGCGGGGTTGAATCAATGTTGGGAGATGAAACCCTAGGTCAATACTTCCCTAAAGAAATTGTGAAGAAGTTATGAACTCCCCTTCATAATCCAAATTGAATGAAAAGAAATGACTAAGTGGAAATACTTTAGAAGTTGTTTTTAGATCACCCAAACCATGGGGGTTTTGGGGAGAGCTTAGACAACATTCTTTCCACACCTTGGACTAGGCATAAAATTCAAGTGAAAATGTAATTTTGGTCACCCAATTTCCCTATAGGGGATGGGGGAGAGCATACATGCACTCTTCATTTTATGAAAACAGACAAACAAGTTCAAACAAATACTTTCAAGAAATTGTAATCTATGTGAATGTTTATTTTAGGCACTAAATTGAGATGTTTGATAAAGTTCTTTAGCCCCTTATCTTATTTTAAAAATTTCTAATAATTTGCATAAAACACCTTAAGTAAAAACACCTATGTTCATTTTAATCACTAAAAATGAAATGTTCAATACTTAACAAATTCATTTTAGGCACCAAAATAAAGTGTTCAATACTTAGCCATTCTAGATTATTTTAAGCACTAAATAAGGAGAAATATAACTTAGCTTGAAACTGGACTGAGATGGATGAAACTGAGGTTGAAACTAGTTATGCAAGATTGGGATAGTATCGTCAACTTGAATCTAGATTTTATTAGACAAAAGGACATGAGTGCCAAAAATAAGACACTTTGGGGTTTGATGATATTATCCACTCCTACTATTGTTGTCCAAATTGGTCACAGAGACCTAAAATTCTCTAGGTTTTTGCATTGTTTCTATGTGAGCTTGCCTATGAAATATTGAGTGTTGATTATCGATGAAATTCACTGTAAATATAATTTAATATTCAAACTATAACCCTCTATTAAGATTGATAAAATGATGTTTTAATCACTTGAGGAAAGGGGGTTAGAGTGTAAAATACATTGAATGTGTAATCCACACCCTTTATGTGGGCACATTTCCTACATACCAATACTCCAAAGGGGGATCAAGCCATATGTAGTTGTCCTAACTAATGTGTTTTATGAAATGGTGTGATGTGGATGAAAAAATGACAAATTGAGAGTGTTTAAGGTGGTTAGGGACTAGTATGATGGTTTGAATATGTTTGTAGTTGTGTTAGGTGACTATATGTATAGAATGGGAAGCTTGCCTTAGTGTTTTGTTTGTATTCTTACTTGATTTGTAATATTTGTCACCTCCTTTATAAATGAGATTTGGATGCAATTTTATAAGGAAGCATTGGTCATGGTTTAGATGTATTCACACTAGGCTGACATAATGAAGGATAGGGATCAGATGAAAATAACCATTTAGGCTCAAAATACAAATGGATAGCAACACCAAAAATGGGACACCCTAGGGTCCAGTGCTATAGTACAAGTATGGTGCTCCTATCTTACATGTTCAGGACCTAGGGGATTAAGATTAGCATGGGAAAAGTAGCTTGGATGAGGTGGAATAACCATTGAGAAGGTTTTAGATGACTGGTAATGAGAAAAAATATGTCTACAAGGGTCATAAGAGCATGCAAAAAGGATCTATAGATAGGGTGTCACAAGCCACACTCAAACTACCAATTCGGACATTTTATATGACTACACAATCATTCATTTAAAAATTTATGAGTTTCATCTTGGTTTCCTTGGTATGTGGGATGCGTTTAGGTCCCACAAGGCATGCCATTTTTTATCATAGGAATTTGATAATAGAGAGGAGGTTAGAATAAGTGTTAGTTTCACGAAACCAAAATAAAATCAATACATTAATAAGCTAACATCTCTAATCCTAGATCTTAGGGGGAGCATAGTGAAAAAAATACATATGAAATCACAACTAAAATGTAAATAATGACAAATCCCTTACCTTCATTTATATATCCAAGTGATTAGTTCATGGATTTCTTAGCTTGTACCCAAGGAGTCTTTAGCAATAGAGTTTGGTTATCTCCTTCTCTCCTTTGCACCATGGTTGGCTTGTGTATTTTGCTTACTTGATGTCTTAGCTTATGATTTTGACATTATAACACTATTTATTTCAATCTTTCTATAAAACATGCATTATAACTTTACTCCATCCAAGCTCTCTAAATGAAGAGGCAAATAATTTTTTATAGGCTTAGAAACTAACCCCAAGCCAAGATGAGTTAAGGTGTAGTTTAAACATGGAATGGGTTCAAACTTAACCTAAGTCAGTTAATTAACCCCAATAGAGTTAAAATGTATCAAAACCTCATGATTTATAATGAATAGGCATGGGTGAGATATTTTGAGATATTTTCAAAGGCTTGACAACTCACAAAAGGTAATAATGAAAACCTAGGATATTCTTGATTTTTGAATTTCCTTTTTTTAGAATTTAATTAATTGACATGGATAATTCAACTAGGAATTTAATTTTATTTATAATTAGTATTTTTAGCATTTTCAATATTTGATTTAATTTCATGTGTGCAATTGCCCCATTTAATAAGTCTATAGGCCAAATTGCATGTTATGATGTCGTAGGATACTTAGAGATGAATCCATGAAAGGTTTTTGTTACTTATGGTATGATACCCTAATTAGGGATATCTTAATGAGATTATGAGCTTTGATGAATGATGCATAAGCAAATTTGGGATGTTCAGTGATTCTTAGGCTTAATTTGTAAAGGTTTGTAAGAATCGGTCTGAAGTTCGATATGAAGCCATTGGTGGCCAATTTTAGGTGTCTATAGAGACATTAAAAAATTACACCATTCTTCTAATTATTTATTAATTCCACTTAATCAATAATAATCATTCCATTAATAGTAAAATCCTTGGATTTGAATTATTTTATTTTCCTACATTCAAAATTGGAATATTTCCTCACTAAAGATGACATCATCAGGGAAAGTGTGTAATAATATAAAGGTTATGACCTGTCTTACACCCCTATTACACACTCAAGAAGACTAAGTAATACACTTTTCTTCCAATGTGCCTTTTATTATACTCTAAAAATGTCTTAAATGGTCCTCTTCTACACTCCATGTGTGTAATCATGGATTTGAAGATTGATCGTCAACCCTCCATCTTGAGATGAGATTAATGGTCCATAATGATTAAATAAATCTATTAATTCAATCCTCATAACTCTCATTTCAACAAACCCTATTAAAGAAAACTTACTATGCAAAAATTGTGTTAGAGATTCACATTGCTTCAATACTCTCATGCTAGGCCAAATCCAAATCATCTGTAGACAAAGAAATATTCTACTCATGCAAGGGTTCATGAATTAACAAATACTTAGACATATATAATCTAAGATTAGCCTCTTTGGATAGATCTTCAAATGAATCTTTAATGGATGTAAAAATCATGGTTATTTATCTTCCAATTTGGATTTCTTATTTGAGTCCATAGCTCAACCTAGGAATTAGGCTTGAGAAGTCATGCTTTCAAGTTATTTTTTATTTTATTTCACTAATGATTGACTAATCTATCTTAGATTTTTGATATACATAATGACATGCCTAATGGGACCTCTCAAAGGATTGGATGCATTGCACAATATCTTTTATACCATTTACCTTCTTCTAATTACTAGAATTAGACTTCAAAATAAGCTAATTCTCTCTTTTTTCTTCCAAAATTATGTTAAAGTCTATACTAGACCAAACAACGAATTCATGACTGTGTAACAACAAATTCGGTAGGTTCATCAATGAAATAATCATAGGAAATGGTGAAATCATCAAAACTATTAAATTTGAAAAATCATAAATGAAATCAATACTTACAGTAGTAAAATCATCGTTGGCCTATTTTTATTATTTTTTGACAAATTATGAAATTGAAGGGTTCTGTAGCAAAAATGATTTTTTTAAAACAAAATTATTGGTAAACTACAAATCTTTTTTGTATATTTTATATTTTGTCCACATTTTCCTATAGAATCATAAAATTGAAGCTATCATTAACAAAATCATTCAGGGTATGAACAAAATTAATTTTTTTGTATCTTTGAAAATGTAGCTATTAGTAGTGAAATTGTCAATCTTAATGGCAAAATCATGTTATATGTCTACTATGTGTTTTTATGTGTAAGCCCACATTGGTGAACTCATCAACTTGGATAGTGAAATTGTCATTCCTAGTAGTGAAATCATCATCCTTGGTATTGAAATCATTTTCAACAATAGCAACATATTTTTTTATTATTCTATATTTATGTTTGTAGGTCCTAATTATGAAATTGAAAAACTTGGCAATGAAATTGGTCTGTTTAATCAAAAAATCATTTTGTATCAAAACTAAGAGTTAAACAAATCTTCTTTCAATCTCCTTGACTCAAAACCAATTTTATCAAACTTCTAAACTTTTATGTTGTAGGACCTTGGACAAATAATTGGTATTTTGAGTCAAACACACCAATTCTACTTCACATTTTGATTTGGGTATTAAAAAAAATCACATTGTATTTGATTTATTATAATTTTGCTTATTGTTTGGTTGTCTTGTGGGGTTATTTTTTCAAATATGCTTTCCCATCTTTTGTTGACTCAAAAACATAAATTTTCATATTTTACTTTTACCTTATTTTTCATTTGACTTTGTAGGGTGGATTTCATCACCTTCCTACAAGTATATAAGGGTATGTTTATCTAGAAAGTGACACCCTAACATTATACCAAACCCCACTTATATGGTGGGGTAATAAAATTGAGCAACATCACCATCATGAAGGTGTAGATTTGTAGTTGCATATTGTCATGTGAGGAAAGTAACCCCAAGGTGTTCTTTTCAATATCCCAAGCCAAGGTGTAGTAGACTCAAAAGGAACAATCTTGGAAACAAGATCAAACTTCTTCATTGATGGATTTGTTCCCATGTATTGCCTTTAATGGGTTGTATATAAATACCATCTATAAAGCCCCAGTAAAATTATAAGCAAACCCCAAATCTATTAGCACTTCACTAAGTCCTTTACAACTGAAATGGTTACAAAGGGATAAGACCCTATTGTGAATTTTTTGATCTTGGATTGCTTCTTAGATGCATTTTTTACTATGGATCATTCATTGATGTAGGGGTGTAAAATTAACATCCCCAAAGATCACCTTAATCATATGAACCTTAAGAGAGAATGGTGGGGTTAAAATACCATCAATAATTGTAATAAATTCTTTAATGAACATTTAAATTTTATAATCCTTTCAAGGCAAGTTTTTTGAAGGTTCAATGGATGTGATGCAAATCCATGTTAGTTATTAATTTACCTTGTGAGACTTTTGTGTTATTGGTTAATTATTGTATCAAAACCTTGTTTACACTTAAGAACAAATAAAACAAACCAAATCCAAACCATTTCTATATACACACAATGAGGCATTACTCTACAAAAAAATTATTTCAAAAAATTGTGACATGTTAAAACTTAGTCCCAATACCTATATCACTTGTACAAATCACATTGTTAGGCTAGCTTAATTTGAATCAAGAGTCTTATCCTAATCTAAATTGCCATTTCAACCAATTCCAAAATTACAATTTCTTATTCATATTGTGTCATTATGTCATTTATTTGAGTTTAAACCTAAGTTCAAATCCAAGTGCCAATTATAAATCAACCTTATTTAAAAGGCCAAACCAAGTCTAATTCAAAATTTCACAACCAAGTTCCACTTCTATTCAAATTGTGTCAAGACCAATTCCTTTTAGAAGTCAAAATTTTATAGCCTAGTTGGCTAGCTTTTAAACCAATTCCAAGACCAATGTTCAAATTATTATCTAAACCATGACATTATGTCATCCAATTTAAAATAAACACCAATTCAAATGCTAAATTCCAATTCTAGTCTAAGCTAAGTCCAATGTTGAACATGGTTGATCAGGTAAACCCAAATAAAAAAAATTAGACCTTTTCCAAAATACAAATGCCATCCAACTCTTCTTTCAAAATTCAAATTTAATCAACTTTCTGAATCAAATCAATTTTAATTAAATTCAAATGATCAAAACCAATACCTATCAAACATTGTCTAAATCCAACTTCTATCCAAGGTTTACACATTTTAAATACAAAATCAATGTTCTGAAGTGATCTTGTTCAAATCCTAGGTCAAATTTTATTATCAAATTAGATGATATTTCAAACTAATAGTCCAAACTAAAATTAAACTTGTTGAAATCCTTTAATGTACCAATATTTATGCTCCTATTTGGAAAAAAATTTATTCACACACCTTTCCTACTTGGATACTTACATGAATAGACTTTGATTGAACTATTCCATTTAAACATTTGCATCGATAGACCCAATCGACTATTCAATGTCTACCAAGGTCAATTTCAACTAAAAAATACAAATTAGATCAATTTTGACCAAGGTACAAATCAAATCCAAATCTGATTTGTCTTAAACCATGTACCAAACTAATCAAAGCCAAATCTAGTTCCTATTAAACCACATACTAAACCAATTCTATACCAAACCATTTCAATCTGATCATATTTATCTTGAACCATGTTCTATTGCCAAATCAAGTCTATTTCAGCCAAATCCTACTATTCAAAAATTAATCATGTCAATTAAAACCATTTCTTGTCTTTCTATTCAATCTCCTGCACATGTTGGTTGGGAAGGAAAAAAGAATGACATCCATCCTTTCTTTCATTTAGATCATATCTAGGCCAATCGACCCTTTTTAAGGAAAATTAAATCAAGACCATTTCAACCAACTATAATCTATGCCAATTCACTCTATTTGGGGCAATCCATTCTAATCAGATCTAATACCACCCTTTTGGAGGCCTAACCAATTTTACTAAGCCAAGACTACCCTCTTTGGGATATTTTTCTAGACCAATACCTCCCTTTTTTTGGGGCCAAAGTAATTTGCCTTATTTGGGGCCAATCAAATTAAGACATTTTTGACCAATTCCAATATGTGCCAATTCACCCTATTTGGGGCAATCTAAATCCAAAACTAAGGTCACCCTTCTTTGGGCCCATTCCAACTTATGCCAATTCACCCTATTTAAGGCCAATTAAATCAAGACTATTATGATCAACTCCAATATAAGAAAGACTTCCCTTTTTGGGCCCATTCTAATTAAAACCAAGTTTACCCTCTTTGGGGCCAATTTCATCCATCCAATTCCCCTTGCATGTATCCTTGTTTGACGGAATTAGTATAAGGTTAATCTGATTCATGCCATCTCGGTAGATTAAACCTATTCTATCATGGCTAGTTTTATGTCAAAATAATCGAGATCAACTCGCCCATCTTAGCTAAAAACTATCCAACTTTGCATCTAATTTTGGCATTTCAACCATTAGTCCAAGTATTACAATGATAACAAAGACAACTAACCATTCTACATCAATAGTACCTCCCAAATGTGTCATCTATGGTAGACTATGAACAATAAAAATTTACATGACACATTTTTGACAACAAGGATGAAAACCTTATCAAATTATTAAAGATCAGTGCTAAACTTCTAGCTAGATTTCTAGTAGAGAACTTACACTATTTGATTATAGCTCCTAAATAGACACCACAATGAATCAATTAGTACAAACCTATTATGTCAATTCCCCTCTAAGGGCCCTTATCTATTCAAAAACCAAGTGTGCCCAAGTATGATAACCACTCCATCAAGATATGTTAGGATCCCCTTCCCAAACCACTTCTGATTCAAGATCAAGATAGTCAAATAATTTTTGACATTTTTATTGAATCGTCCATCTTTGACCAAAACTAAATCATTGATGATACACATGTATTTATTAATGACCTTTGTTTGACACATGACCCATCTTTGAAGAGATCATTATTTGTTCATTGCCCAAATTACCCCATTTCTAAAAATCCCTTCATCCCATAACCTTCATTTCTAAGTGAAATTTGAACAAGGTATTTATGGAAAACACAATTCAACAAGCCCTTCTCCTGACTACTTCAACAATAGAATTAGGTACTATTATAGAACCAATATCAAAATTGGCATTCTAGAACCAACATCAGATTTAACATCAAAAGTAGAATCAACATTAGCCTCAACATTAGATTTAGATCTTCTTAAGTTAGAATAAACTTTAGAATCAAAATATATTAGTGGATGTTGTGACATGGGCTACACATTTACATCATATCTGATTTAAAAAAATTATAATTCTTCCATGGTTTTTGAGGATGTTTATTTTGGAATCAACACAAGTTATCTTAGTAGCCTCTATGATAACTATGTTGCTTTTTATCCTTCCTTTACTATTAACCATATTATCCATTATATTGGCATTCCATCTCCCATAAATTTTGACTGGGACCAACATAATCATACATTACTAAACTTATTCCATGGAGACATTTCAAAGATAGAATTTATAATGAATAATTTTAATATCTAAGTAAAATAATAATATCCTAGTGAAACCTCACTTGAGGCACTAAAGGATAGTCAAATTCTAAACTCAACATCTTCTAGTGAAACCTTGTTTAAGGCACTAGATGATAATAAAGATATAAAAAAAACTAGAGTACTTCAGTGAAACCTTGTTTAAGGCACTAAGGGACAATAAATATTAATTATCAAAATGCCTTAGTGAATCCTTATTCAAGGAACTATTGGATAATCCAAGTCAAAATAATAAAAAAGACTATGGTGGTGAAAATCTCTTCGAGGTGCCAATAACTAAGCCAATTGGTTTCTCATTACTTGATAAAGATATTATTGAAAACAATATCAGCCCCACCACCACCAAAATCAAGTCAAATCCATAATAAACAATAGTGTGTGTGACTAAAAATCCTAATTTTCATCTATCCACCAACCATTACACATTTCTATCCATTCAAGACATATTTTACATTATCTAATCAAACCATTTATCCCATTTCCACCCTTCTTTACTCTTCCTAACAATACTCTTTTTAAAAGAAACTATAGAGACATCTTGTTTAGAGGTTTGAATGAAGCAGAATCAATGACCAATGAAGATCATGATATCAGTCATCTCATTCATATCAGTAATAGGATTTAGATACAACTACTATTCTAAGCAGGTATTAGTTAGCTAACAAAGGTTCCACATTATGCATATCGTAATCCTCCATTAACTTGAGATGATACCACATCCCAAAAAATCATAAAAATCAATAAAAAATACAAAACAATCAAAAAAGAGAAATAATTTATCCAAAGGTGAATACCATGCTTTTGGTTCCTTGGACAAGTACCATGAGTGAACCCAGGTTTCTAGCATCATGCTTTAATAATATATTGTTTGCAAGTACCTTGGCACTTGGGGCAGCTCCATCCACATTATAGACCATTCTATTCAATCCATCTTGTCCATTATAGACCATTTCAATTTAGGCCATTTTAGCCATTCAATCCTTTTCAACCTAACCCATCTTATTGTAACCAGTATTCTTCATGAGTAAGAAAGTGTAAGGTATATTGAGACCTATTTTGGAAGCATATTTTGGCCTATTATATATGTGACACTTTGATGATTAGACATATTTGGTTCTCATATTATATGATCCTTAGAGACTCCTAGTCATTTCCCTTATTGTCATTCACTATCATGTACTATTTGATTATGTTCCTGTGCCATTATTATTTTTTAACCCTTATGTTGATTTGTAGTATCCCCCAGCATGGTTGAATTATAATGACATGAGCTCCATTTAGACTATGTAGATAGAAATTACTTTCTAAGGTTTGATTTATCACCCCTTTTTCCACATTCTCACCATTTTACAAGTAACCTAAGCCATGTTCTCACCATTTTCTCACCATTTTTCAAGCAACCTAAGGCACACCCTCATTATTTTGTGATTCAAATCATTATGCATCTCATAATCCTCCATCGAGTTGAGATGCTAAAAACTATAAACATTTGAAAATCTCAAAAATAACTTACAAAATAAAATAAATTTCAAAAAGGGGCTTAAAATATCCATGAGAGATATTGTAATCACCTAAAAGTGGTATTTGAGTGATAAGAGTGCTACTTGAGAACCTATTCCTAGCTTAGTCCTTGACCTATCCTAGAGCCTTTTATCACACTTTTCTAGCCTTTATGTGGACCACAGGCATCCTTAGTCAGCTAAAATACAATCCCAGACCCTCATTTCTAGATCATGGCCCTTTGTACTTAGCAACTTACTACTTAGACATTAGTGCCACATTAAGGACACTAGATCCACATGGCACTAGTGTCCCCAAAATGGTGTCAATGTCCTTTACCCTATCTTTCATAAACAGATATATTTTCAAATATAAACCCTCCTAAGGTTGGCCTAAGAATCGTTTATTATCCATACAAGCTAGAGAACATTATAGATACATGACTTTTAGACCTCTATCCATTAGACGAAAATTATATACAAAATACCTATTCAAACATGAAACATGTTGAGCAAAATCAAGGTTATTAATCCCTATTCTTCCCTACATCTACATACTACCATATACATCTTCCCTAAGCTAAGATTTTTTGAATTTCTAATCTCAATCACACTCAAGGCATTCAAGACCATATCATTCTAGAATCACTTGTGCTTTCACTAGCACTTAGGTGGGGAAAACTACATTGGGATTGATCCCTCCTTATAGTATTGGTATGTAGGCAAATCTCTTCATATTAGGTTGTTGAGGATGCCTAGCTATCCTACTAATGAACACACTTTTTATGTCATGCCTTACTTGCAAGGAGGATTAAGGTTTACATCATAAACTAGCTATTATAGGCATAATATCAAGTTTTAGACTTTATGCATGCAGGTGCAAAACCTATAAACACAAGTGTAGGTGCACATAGAATTGTATATTAATCATACATAAAAGACACTAATGTAATTTTTAGGACACTAGAGCCACATGGCATTACTATCCAAGTGTGGCACTATTGTTTAGGAGGGGATCTAACATATGGATCTTATAGATGTCACTCAAACCTATTCATATCTTAGTTTTTATCCCTTAAGTCTTCCATATCAAGTGTTTTCTAGATAAGTCTTTATTTACACATATTTATTACTATTTTGAGAAATTCAAAGCTAGTCAAAATATGTAACAAATCAATGGTTATTTAGTGCATATTATTTCAATAATTTAGACTACTCATCCCTTTAATCAAATATAGGATTTACATAGCTAAACCCTAAACGGTTAAAATATTTGGTGAACTTGACTTACTTTAAATATTGCTTAAAACCCTAGTTTTACATAGGGTTTACCTTCTCCCAATTTTTATGCATTAAATTAGGGTTACAAACTTCAATTTTTCTATTTTTTTAGAATAAAATAACTCATTTAATAAATATCACATTAGGGTTTCATTTATTTAAATATAATTTAATTTTTGGCAAAGCAACCATAATTCAAAAAACTTAACCCTAGATGCTCTTAGGGTTTGTATCATTTTTTTGTTTATTCTCAAATTTTAGTTCCAAAATCTCATATTTTTCCATATTTATTTTTTGTTGATTTGTGGAGCTAAAAGCTTCACTAATGAGCTAATGTGGAGGTTGCTGGGCTTACACAGTAACCAGCATTGGTTAGAACCAACCGACATCGGTTAGGGGTCGACCAATGTTAGTTAGAGGTCGGCCAGCATTAGTCATCTTCAGACTAACACCGACTTCTATGCATTTCTAGAATTGTTATTTCTAGCAGAATAGATTTGAGCCTTTGATTTAAGAGATGGATCTAAGGGTTGTGAATCCATGGCTCATGAACCCTAGTGTTGTAGTATACTATATAGTAGGGTTAGATCCTCATAGCATGTACAATTCAATAATTGAGTTGATTGTAATTGATTGAGAGAGAGAGAACTCTTGATGGAGAATTACTATACATCTACTAGGTGTGAGGAGAGAGAGATTTCTTCATTGTATTTCCTTTTGGAAGAGTTTAATACAGATTGGTTGTTTCTTGTATATCTTATTATTTGTTGTTTCTGATTTCTAGTTACTTATTACTTTTGATTTCAATTTCATGTTTAGTTGCTTATACAAAAGTAATCAATTGTACTCTAAGATCTTGACAACTGGTATCAAAGCGTGTTAGTGTTTGTTGATTACAGAATTCACTCACAGGGGTTTCTGATTGAGTGGGAGCAAAGCAATGGCAGAAGAAAGTAAACTAAGAATAGAGAAATTCAATGGCAAGAATTATCAATTATGGAGGATGCAAATTGAAGATTATATGTATCAGAAAGATCTATATTTACCATTGGGCGGGGTTTCAAAGAAGCCCACAGATATGGAAGATGAAGAATGGAATGTTCTTGATAGAAAGGCTCTTGGATCTATAAGGTTGAGCCTGGCAACTTTTGTGTTTTCCAACTTATCATAGGCAAAGACAATGGTAGAGTTAATGGATACTTTGGCAAATTTATATGAAAAACCCTCAGCTTCGAATAAGGTATATCTTATGAAGCAATTATTTAATTTGCAAATGCAAGAAGGTGGATCTATATCTAGTCATCTTAATGATTTCCATATAATAGTAAATCAGTTAAATTTAGTCAAAATAGTTTTTGATGATGAAATTAAGGCTCTCTTAATCTTATGCTCTTTACCTGAAAGTAGGCATAGTTTGGTAATGGCAGTTAGTAATACTGCATCTGCTTCAAATATCTTGAAAGTTGATGATGTTGTTAGTATAATCTTGAATGAAGAAATTTACAAGAAAAGCACAGGGGAAACATTAGGTAATGCTTTGAGTGTTGAAAGCAGGGGAAGGCAAAGAGAGAAGGGAAAGCAAGGGAAATCAAGGTCAAAGATGGGAGGTAGATCCAAATCTAGAAATGGAAGAATAACCTGCTGAAATTGTGGAAAGAAAGGGCATGCAAAGAAAGATTGTTGGTTGAAGGATAACAAAGAAAATCAGCATGAAGGTAATAAAGAAGCAAAAGTTGCAGGTATTGTTGCACAAGATACTCTTATATTTTCTTTGGATAATAAAGTAGAATCATAGGTTTTAGATTTTGGTGCCTCTTTCCATGCAACCCCAAATAGAGAATTTTTCAATGATTATGTCCATGGAGATTTTGGAAAAGTTTATTTATGGGATGATGAGCCTTGTAAAATTGTTGGCAAAGGAAAAGTGCAACTGAAATTGCAGAATGGCAACACATGGGTGTTGAAGGATGTCATGCATGTACCCATCCTGAAGAGGAATCTAATTTTTGCAAGAAAGTTGGGCGATGAGGGTTGCATAGTAACTCTCACAGCTAAATCTTGGAAAGTTTCCAAGGGTGCACTTGTATTAGCAAAAGGTAAGAGAGTAGGTACACTTTATCTATCTACTTGTATTACTGATTATTCTCCTTTTATTTTATCTACTTCAGATGTAGATACAAAGTTGTCACACTGTAGGCTTGGTCACATGAGTGAGAAGGGAATGAAAGTTCTTAAGTCAAAAGGTAAGCTTTCAAATTTGAAAAGCATAGATCTAGATTTTTGTGAGCATTGTATTTTTGGGAAACAAAAGAAAGTGAGGTTTCTCAAAATTGGGTCAACAAAGAAGAAGCACAAGTTGGAGCTTGTTCACACAGACATGTGGGGACCAGCTCAGGTAGCTTCTATTAGAGGATCATAGTATTATGTTTATTTCATTGATGATGCTACAAGAAAGGTATGGGTTTATTGCATAAAGAGGAAATCTGATATTTTTGACACATTTAAGATATGGAAAGCTTTGGTTGAGAATGAAATAGGTTTGAGATTGAAGTACCTTACATCTGACAATGGTGGTGAGTAATACAATAATAAATTCAACAGTTACTATTCTATGAGTGGAATACGTAGGGAAAGGATGGTTTCAAGGACACCTTAGAAAAATGGAGTTGTTAAAAGGATGAATAGAACAATAATGGAGCGTGCACGGAGTATGAGGTTGCATGCTGGTTTGCCCTTACAATTTTGGATAGAAGCTGTAGATACTATAGTTTACCTGATTAATAGAGGACCTTCTACTACACTGGATGGTGAAATTTTAGAAGAGGCTTGGATAGGTAAAAAGGTAGATCTTTCATTTCTCAAATTTTTTGGTTCTGAAGCTTTTGTGCACATTGAAAAAGAAAATAGAAAGAAGCTGGATGCTAAATCTATGCGATGCACTTTCATTGGTTATGGTTTTGGAGATTTCAGATTTTGGTTGTGGAATTTAGAATCTAACAAAATTATTAGAAGCTATGATGTAGTTTTCAATGAGAAGGTGATGTACAGTGATCAGCTCAAGAGGTTGAATAATTCTGAGTAGGGCAATCTTGATTTGGAAGAGGTTATGATCCAAAATGAGCTCGTAGGTAAAAATCATCACTCACAAAAAAATACAGAGACCGACGTTGATCAAGTGGAGATCGACGTTGGTCAAGTGGAAATCAACATCGATCAAGTGGAAATCAGTGTCGATTAGGTGGAATCAACATTGGTCATGTGCAGACTGACATCGATCAGAGATGATCAGGATTGGTCATTGTCAGAAGAAAATTTGGGTAGATAGCAAGCTGTAAATGAGTCTCAAATGCCCATAAAGAGGTTTGAAAGGGTAAGTAAACCTCTAATTCATTATTCTCCTTCTTTATAATACTTATTTCTCATTAATGGTGGAGAACCAAAAAAATTTGATGAGGTACTGCAAGTAGAATTCAGGAAATAGTGGGAGCATGGCATGAATGAGGAAATTGATTCCTTGGAAGAGAACCATACGTGGGATTTGGCTGAGTTGCCAGCCGAAAAGAAAGCACTAAAAAACAAATGGGTATATAGGTTAAAGGAAGGAGAGAATGGACAAATGAGACATAAGGCCAGGTTGGTAGTAAAGGGATTTGCACAGAAACTAGGTATTGATTTTGGTGAAATTTTTTCTCCTGTAGTAAAGATGACTTCTATTCGAACTGTATTGTCTTTAGTTGTTATCGAGGATTTGCATCTTGAGTAGCTTGATGTTAAGACAGCATTTCTTCATGGAGATTTAGATGAAGAGATATATATGGATCAGCCGAAAGGTTTTGAGGTCAAAGGTAACGAGAAACTTGTGTGTAGGTTGAAGAAAAGCTTATATGGTCTTAAGCAAGCTCCAAGACAATCGTATTTGAGGTTTGACAGGTTTATGACAGAGCATGGCTTTAGTAAATGTCAATCTAACAATTGTGTTTATTTTAATAGATTGGATAATGGTAGTTATATTATCCTATTATTGTATGTAGATGATATGCTTGTTGCAGGTTCACACATGCAGGAAATTACTGAGCTTAAGGTAAAATTAGCTCACACATTTACCATGAAGGATTTAGGAGTATCAAAGAAAATCCTTGGCATGAGTATTAAGAGAGACAGGAAAAATCACAGTTTGATTTTATCTCAAGAGGATTATGTGAATAAGGTGTTGGAGAGGTTCAATATGTAGGATGCAAAATCGGTAAGCACACCTATGGCTGGACACTTCAAGTTGAGCAAAGAACAATGTCCTAAATCACATGATGAGGTTGAGTACATGAGTAGAGTTCCATATGCTTCAGCATTTGAGAGCTTGATGTATGTAATGGTATGTACTAGACCATATATTTCCCAAGTAGTGGGAGTTGTCAGCAAGTTTATGGCCAATCCAAGAAAGGAACACTGGAAAGCAATTCAGTGGATTCTCAGATATCTGAGAGGGACCAGCAGTAGGCATTTATGCTATGGAGGATCAAACACTTCTCTACATGGGTATGTAGATTTGGATATGGCAGGTGACTTGGATGGTAGGAGAAGCACCACAAGATATGTGTTCACTGTTGGTGGAATGGTAGTTAGCTAAATTTCAAAGTTGCAGAAGGTTGTTGCCTTGTCTACTATAGAGGCAGAATACATTGTAGTCATAAAGGCTAGCAAGGAAATGATTTAGATGACTTGGTTCATGGAAAAGTTGAGAAAGGAGCAAGAGAGTTGTAGATTGTACAGTGATAGTCAAAGTGCAATTCATTTGGTAAAGAATTCAGCCTTTCATTCAAGAACCAAACATATACGGCTTAGGTACCACTTCATTAGATAGGTATTAGAGGATGGACAATTGAAGCTGGAAAAGATCCATACGGATAAGAACCCTGTTGATATGTTAACAAAGTCAGTAATAAAGGAGAAGTTAAATATTCATTCAACTTTTGTTGGTCTTCAAGATTGAACTTGAAGAGGGAGAAACAAGCCAGAGATGTTTAGAGGATGTTGTTGTACAGGTATAGGTGCCACTATTTATCTCCAAGTGGGAGATTGTTGAGTTGTGGAGCTAAAAGCTTCACTAATGAGCTAATGTGGAGGTTTCTAGGCTTACACAGTAACTAGCATTGGTTAGAACCAACTGACATCGGTTAGGGGTCGATCGATGTCAGTTAGGGGTTGACTGGCATCGGTCATCTTCAGACCAACACTGACTTCTGTGTGTTTCTAGAATTGCTATTTTTTAGTAGAATAGATTTGAGCCTTTGATTTAAGAGGTGGATCTAAGGGTGGCAAATGCATGGCTCGTGAACCCTAGTGTTGTAGTATACTATATAGTAGGATTAGATCCTCATAGCATGTACAATTCAGTAATTGAGTTGATTGTAATTGATTAAGAGAGAGAGAGAGAGAACTCTTGAGGGAGAATTACTGTACATCTACTAGGTATGAGGAGAGAGAGATTTATTCATTGTATTTCCTTTTGAAAGAGTTTAATACAGATTGGTTGTTTCTTGTATCTCCTATTATTTGTTGTTTCTGATTTCTAGTTACTTATTACTTCTGGTTTCAATTCCGTGTTTAGTTGCTTATATAAAAGTAATCAATTGTACTCTAAGATCCTAACATTTTTTTAATATTTCTTAGATAAAAAATTCTTCAAATGTTCAAAATATATAAAAACTTGTTTTCTTACTTCCCAAACTATAATGGTAGAACTTAAAAACATATTTGATGATATTGATAAGAAATAATTAAAATATTTTGTGTCCAAACATGTGGATATACAAGATGACTTCATGACTATTATTCAGGAAGAAATCCCCAAAATAAACAATGGTCAATCTTCAACTCCCCCAGCTAATAAAATTATTACACCTATAATGGGGTCAACTCAGCTATCACAACCTAAAATTTTAATCAATAACATTCAATGATAGTTACACCTCTTGTGGCTAGTTCCTCCATTTCAGATGTATAATCCATTATGCATGAGATTCATAATTTTTAAGTTAAGGTGTTAGATCTTGAGAAGGGATCCACTAGGCTATCACATTCCTTAGATTTTAATATTCTCTTACATACACCTTTGGCACATCACATAGTGGAAACTCCCTTGCCATCCAATTTTTTATCACCTAGTCTTACATTATATGATGGCAAGGGTGACCTAGATAACCATATCAAATATTTTCATGTAACATGTTTGGACTACATGTCCAATGATTGGCTTCTCATGAATTTGTTTCCACATAGTTTAAAGGATTATGCCATATAATGGTTTTATGATTAATCAAATCAATATATCACAACATTTAATCCTTTGGCTAACATGTTTTATCACACTTCTCCATCAATATTAGTGATAAAGTATCATATGCCCAAGTGGCACAGTTGAAACAAAAGTCAAATTAACTTATCACAGACTATGTCTTATGATACAAGATTTACAACATATTTAAAAAAAGTCTTTAACTATCCTTACACAAAGTTATCTTGTTTAATAAGCTACCTACATACATAGATTTGCACATAGTAAAAGAAAAATGGGTCAAGCTTCTATCAATGGGAAAACTAAAATATAACAATGGATCAAAATCAACTATTAAGAGTTAAAATAAGCATACATACAAGGTAAGTTCCACTAAGAACAAGAGTGATCAAAATTCTATAATCAATATACCTTTTGAACCATCTCCTAGATTGGTTTTATCTACTCCTCAGTATTGAATCTTCACTAACCTTTCAAAGTCACCAACATGAGTTTTACAGTAGCTCTTATAAATGTTATGCCATATCTCTCCCACCCATTAAAGAGGTTGATATGACATGGACTCTTCAAAATAACTATGATTATAATGTATTCTTTGAGTATCACCAGGCACCAAGCCATACAAAAAATAGATGCATAAGCTTAAAACATAAGATACAAGATTTGATTGAGGCCAATAGTATTGATGTGGGCACACCCACAAAGGCATCAAAAGCATAGAAAATAAAAGCTAAAGAATTAAAAATATTCTTAGATCTATTTCCAAAGCACACAACACATGAGGTAGGGAGTACCTCAGGTGTTCAATACATATATTAGGAATATATACCACTAGTTTCATATCATATCATATCATTACAGAGGGATCACACCCATTGCACAACATATTTTGCATGTATCATACTATAATTCCACCTAGATAATTCAGCAAATTCTCAAAGTAGGATATTTTTGATGATGATATAGATTTACATGCACTCTTTATACAAGTATACATAGATCATCATCTTATCTAGAGTGTTATGGTTGACAATGGGTCAAGCATTAGCATGTGCACTATGACACTTTTATAGTATTTGGGTTACTCTGAGTAGGATATATTCCTCATAGACATAGTCATTAGTGGTTTCAATGGTCATTTTTAGAGCTCTATCAAAGATATTTTACTTTCATTATAGGTTGGACCAACACATATATCCACTTGGTTCCTAGTATTACCTAGTTACAGGCATGGTTGATGTGTTATTGGGTAGAACATGGTTATATTAGCTTCAATCCATCCCATCTACAATGCATAGATGACTAAAATACATATATGCAAATAAAGTGTTCAAATTTGAGGGTCTCCCATATGAGTATCCTCTACCTATCCCATGAGCAGTTATAACACAGTCATTAGTTATATTTTCATCACCATTATTAGATATAACATAGTTATCAGTTATAGCTCAGAACATAGTTCCTATGCATACATCATAGAGGTCAGTAGAGCCACTAGTTTAGGTGAGATCTAATCCTAAAATATCAACATGAATGCATAATCTCCCATGGAGACAATCATTAAAGAGACACATTAGAGATACGTCATAAAGTCTAGAGGACCTTCCTCCATTCATTTTTTGTTGATATCAATATTATTAAGTTTTTGGGGTTCTCAACACAAGTCACCTATGTCACCTACAACTTCCTCTACTAGATGGGTTCCTAAGACCCCTACAATTCACAAGACACCATAGTCAGTGCCACATATCCCTAGCACCACTACATAGGTAGATACAGATATGGATTACTCATTATAATAGATTATGAGATCATAGTTTCCCTTTCACACAACACACAATCATAGTTCCCTTATTTGACATGGGTCATAGTTATAGCGAGTCTCCCCTAAGACTCATCAGTTAGTATGGTTCCTACCCTCGTATACATATTTTATATTATCTTACTCCTTGTCCATAGTTTATTTTCATTTGTTTGCACATAGCTTAAATCTATAAAATACAAAAATAATATAACATGCCAAACACAAAAACATTCAAATATTACTCAAAAAACACAAAATTTATAGATTGTATGCATTTTTATGTTTACATTTCTTATAATTGATAGACACTAAATATGTTATCTATCTTAGTATATTTATTTTTATCATACATACAT
This sequence comes from Torreya grandis, assembly GCA_037957365.1. Lineage (NCBI taxonomy): Eukaryota > Viridiplantae > Streptophyta > Pinopsida > Cupressales > Taxaceae > Torreya > Torreya grandis. The sequence goes on along the minus strand of JARHVA010000015.1, from coordinate 340,367 downwards.
GCTTTACTTGTTCTTATTGAGTGCTTGTAAATTGCTTATAGGACTTAGGTCTATTACACTAATCTAGATTTACTATCATCTACTCACTAGGGGAATATACATATACATTGATTTAGGACTATTTATTTGAAACATTCACCCACTTGGGGACATATTATACATAATTTGTATTGCTAGGTTCTATCCTTACATTATATACATTCTAGTTTTACCATTGTTATATCTTAATATTGATCATTGTTAATCCTACTCAGATTTTTTGTTGAATATCACTAGTTTAGACTCAGCATATGTACATCTTAGATCTTACATAGATTTTTAATACATTAATTCATGCTTTCATTTATATATTTCCTCATTTATACTTTATTTTATTTTTTGTGCTTCTTTTATTTTATGACTTTTGAATATGCCATTGTTCTTTGGATCTACACCACTTCTATTCATGTATGCCTTGGACATGTGCCCATGTCCCTTGCATGTGCTTTCTTGATTTTTTATGCGTACATCTAAACGTGTTCTTCTATGAAACACTAAGACAAATTTATTATTTCTTACATATTTGTACATTTGAACATATCCTTATATGTCTTGTTTTCTCAAATTTAGTGGCATGTGCCCATGTCCCTTGTATTGTGGCCCCTTAGCCTACTTTGTGTTCCTTATGTGTTTTGTATGTATGATTTATTTATTTTTCATGGCCATGACACTTGTATTTACTTGTTACACATACTAGTTTTCAATTCCATGAGGTACCTATTGCATATACATTTCCTTCTTGAGTGCCATGATGGACATCATGCCCCATCCCCCTAGGTAGCTATTCAAATTTTTTATTATACACATTGATTACATCTATATTGACACCATTTTTAAAATATAGATACAACATACATCTTAAATTACATACTTATTCTTAGATTCTCATATATTTTATGTTATATTTGCATATTATATTAGATTATCATGAAATTATCATATATGATCTGGCTAACACATATTTTTCAAATCTATTTCTTTTGAGGATAGTTCTTACATAGGTTCAACAACTACCCTTAAAAGAGGGGGCATTCATATGGGTTTTTCACATAGATGAGGCTCTTACATTTCATACATAGAACATTTTTAGAACACAAGGATAATTTTAGAAAATTTAACATAGGTAAAACATAAGAAAAAATAGGGAATCAAAAATCAATACAATGACTTATATTTTAGACAAGACATACATTAGTGCCCAAATAGGGACACTAGCACCATATGTAACTATTATCTAAGATGTGGCACTACTATATAGTATCCCTAATTTTAGGGTATTTTATATTAGCCAAAATAATACACCAAGTATAGTACAAGTTTTCATAAATATAATTACAAGTTTGATAGTTATACTTAGATTTTGCTCAGATGCACACTAGATCATCTTATATTCATATTAGTTTTTCAAATTAGGTGCATCATGTGTAGCATGATCATTCCCATATTTATTTTAGATACTCAAATATAGTCATGCCAACTTAGTCTAGAATTAGTATACTTAAATATCATATTGGGGGCATGTGTATGGTACATTATTTTCATATGCTTAATTACACATGGGTTAATCAGATGGAATGGAAAAATCTATCATTATATACATTATATACACTTGACATCATATTATAGGTTAACACTATTTTCATGCCTTACTTCATCTACAATTATTGGTATTCTTGAATGGCCTAGAGCCACTTAATGTACTTGAGTGGACACAAAGTCAACATACATAGTTAGATATACTCAATCATATATTTTCAACACTTTGTGTTGTTTAGTTTCAGATGCATCTACTACACACAGTTGGGTAATGATGGATTCATGGCCTAGTTGAGTTATTGAGCCGTCCACATGAGAGTGTTGGATACACTTTTAGTCCAATCCAAGTTATTCATAGATCATGATCCACCAAGCAGGGGTGAGCAATGATGGAGTCAAAATTGGACTGAGTTCTTGAGCCATCCACACATGAGAATTGAGCAAGATATCAGCTTAACCTAAGTTATTCAATGATTTTATCACTGTATATGCACACACACATAGGTTTTCACCAGTTTCATGCATTATTTCATGTAACCAATGAGGTGTATTTATTTCTTTCCTTTTTCCCATATCTTTACTCAATTTTACTTAGTTACTTTATTTAGCATAGTCTTTTTATTTTGATATATCTTAATTAAGGACTGATTTATGCACATTTCATTTTAGTTCATGCTTTGGATCATGCTTCACATGTGTAAACCTAACTTCACATACTCATTCTCAGCTTCAATGGCTTCACTTCCTAGGTAAGTCTAGGTACACTTATTTTTCCTTTATACTATTCATATCACTTTTCTAAATTTATATCATAAATGGGGGGGATGTAATCACCTAAAAATCTTAATTGAGTGATAAGAGTGCTACTTGAGATAGCCTATTCCTATCTTAGCCCTAGACCTATCGTAGAGATTTATATCACACTTTTCTAGCCTTTATGTGGACCATAGGCATCCCTAGTCAATTAAAACATAGTCTTAAACCCTCATTTCTAGATCCTATCCCTTCATGTCAAGCAAATTTCCAACTAGACATTAGTACCACATTAAGAGCCATGTGGAACTAGTGTCCCCAAAATGTCACTAATGTCCTTTACCCTATCTTTACTAAATGGATATATTTTCAAAATTAAAACCCTCTTAAGGTTATCTTGAGCATATTTTAATGTCCACACAAACTAGAAAAACACTATAAATATATGAATTTTATACCTTTATCCATTAAATGGAAATTAGATGCAAAATCCATGTTTAAACATGAAATAAGTTGATCAAAATCAAGGTTATTAATCCCTATTCTTCTCTACTTCTATATACTACCATTTATAGCTACCCTAAGCTCATATTTCCTAGATTTACAATCTCAAGAACACTCAAGACATTCAATACCACTATCATTATAGCATCACTTGCACTTACACTAGCACTTAGGTGGGGAGAACTATTTTGGGCTTGATCTCTCCTCAGAGTACTGGTATGTAGGAAACTCTCTTCATAGTAGGGTGTTGAAGATGTCTAGCCTATCTTATTAATGAACACACTTTTCATCTCATTCCTTACTTGGAAGGAATAATAGTTTTTGCATCATAAATTAGTTATTAAAGGCACAATATAGAGTTTTAAACTTCATGTGCATAGGAGTATAACCCAAAAACATAGGCAGAGGTGCACCCAGAGTTTTGGATTAGTCCTACATAGATGACACTAGTTCCATTTTCAAGACCCTATAACCACATATGACTACTTTCCAAATGTGGTTCTACTATCTAATAGAGGATCTAACATAGGGATCTAGTTGATAACACTCAAATCTATTTGTATCTCAGTTTTCAACGTTTAGATCTTCCTATCATTTGTTTTCTAGATAAGTTTTTATTTTCAAATATTTATTACTATTTTTAGAAATCCAAAGCTAATCAAAATATATAAAAATCAGTGGTTATTTATGGCATATTATTTCACTAAGTTAGACTACTTATCCCTTTAATCAAAACATATGATTTACATAACTAAACCCTAAATGATTAAAATAAATATTAAGCCACAAAATTTCTAATTGTTGTATTATCTTATTTTCCAAAAGACTTTGGCTATGTTTTATATGGCATAGTTTATTTCATTTTCCAAGTGGTAACTCCTTATCTAACCATGATCATTTCTATTAACCATTACCATTCATGATCATGTTCACTCCCATTTTTGGGAGAACTACATCGACCTGAGGTTCACTCAAATTATGTAGGAAATGCTTAGATGCATGGGGCATCTTGGATCATCTCAACCAATCTCAATATCATTAACTATTCCATTTTATTTATTTACCTCAAAATGATGTCACTATTTTACAAGTTTGCCTTTTCCTATTATTTTTCTATAATCAAATTCCTTATTTATCTATATTTTCTTACTTTCCATATCCCTGAGATAAATAATTTGGCCTAATGTCCATAGGACTATGTAAGTAGCATCCACTTGCATGGGGAAATTAGAGTCAGCTTAGCCACCCCTTCATTTTTATTATATTACCCCCTTCCATCCAAATTACCCTATTGTCTTATTAGTTATCATGTAGAAGTTAGGGGAAAAATCTCCAAGAGTAACACCTTACTTTCACACATGCACAACTAATTCACTAATGTATTTTTATAAGGTGTGTTTTTTAAAAAAATATTATGTTTGATTGTTCTTTATGTGTTTCTTTTATTTTCCTTTAAGCAACTAGATGTTTAATGTTGCTTTTCTTTCAGTTTGGGTTTATTTTCTTCTTTGCATGTTTGCTTATTTCCATTTTTTGGTTGCCTCGACTTAGTCTATTATGTTTTCAATATCATCATAATGGTGATTCTTATCATTTAGTTGTACTTGAGACCATATATTAGCATATGTCATCATGGTCACCATGTTTTTTATCATTGGTGCATTGTTTTTAATTTTTTATTGGATTAGGGGTCAATCCCTATGCACATTGTGGCTTGGTCATCATGGTGTTTTATATCATGGTGCCTACTATTTGATTTTATATCAAAAATAAATATATATAAGTCCAATTAGAAATGTTATAGTAAGATATATCCCTATCTACTATCCCCAACCAATTCATCAAATGCCTAGTCATCATTTCTCAAAATGAAAATCTACCCTACTGGAGAAAACCATTGAGACCAATCAATGATCAAAATTCATCCTATTGGGGTAGATCCTTAAATTAATGATCAAATCCACCCTATTAGGTCACATTATTATGATCAACCAAAACCCCATTTTTGGGGGCTAATTCCATCATTCAGCATTTTTTCTCATTCTAAGCCCATAGATTTCTCCCATTCTTACTTCTTCCTATCTTTTTTTAGGGCTCGCCTATTTCAATATTCTCCCAAAATGTCCCCTTAATGGGGCATCTAGGACTAATAAATCACCCTTTGGGGCATCAATATGAGTTTACCAACTCATAAAAATTCAAAAAAAGAGGAGTGAAGACATAATTCTTCATGCATTATCAAATTTCTTCTTGACAATTTTTTTAATCTTTGAAAAGTATTGTTCCTAGTGTCTCCCAACACCTTAAATAGGGGTAGAATTTAGACACTTAATTTTAACCACTTCATGTCTAAACTACAATCAAGAGAGATTTCCTATAATTGTATGTAGGTTTAACCATAATTTATCACTAGACCTAATTTACCCACATAATTATCTTTTTAACCCAAAATCACAAAACCACATCCCTGAATGGGGTAATGGATCATATTACATCATTTATCTTTACTAGTGCATCTTGAATTAAATTAACATTTTAAAAGTTTTTTCATTAGATAATTAAGTGAATACTTGATATATAAATAGAAACATTGCAAAAATCCACCATTATTCTAATAGTTGGTTAATTCTACTTATTTCAGCCTAATCATTCTTCTAATAAGAAAAACCATGGATTTAAATTATGCTATTTTACTAAATTCAAAATTGGAATATTGCCTCACCTAAGAGGACATTATCATGCAAAGGGTGAAAGAAATCAAAGGTTATGACATGTATTACACCCCTCTTACACACTCCTCTTGCACCCCTATTACACATTCAAGAGTACCAATAACTACACTTTTATTTTAGTGTGCCTTCCATACTCTAAAAAGGTCTTAAATGGCTTCTCTTACACACTTCATATCTATAATCATAGATTTGAGGATTTATTCTCAACCCTCCATCTTGATATAAGATGAATGGTCGATAATGATTTATGAAATATATACATGCAAGCCTTAAACCTCTTATTTCAACAATCTCTATTGAAGTAAACTTACTACGTAAAAATCATATTAGAGCTTCACATTGCTTCAGCACTCTCATGCCAAACCAAAGCCAAATCATGTGTAGACAAAGAGAGATACTACTCATGTGAGGATTAAAACATTGATAAAGACTTATACATCTACAAGCTGAGCTTAGCCTATTTAGACTCATCTTTAAAATAATCTTCAAGGGAGGGAAAATGTCTAGTTCTTAATCTTCCAATTTACATTTCTTGTTTGTAGTCCATAACTTAACATAGGAATTAGGGTTCAAAATTTATGTCTTCAATTCATTTTGATTTTATTTCACTGAAAATTAACTCATATCTCTTATGTTCTTGATCTATACATGCAAGCCTCAAACGTCTTATTTCAACAAGCTCTATTAAAGTAAACTTACTATGCAAAAATCATATTAGAGATTCACATTGCTTTAACACTCTCATGCCAAACCAAAGCCAAATAATGTGTAGACAAGGAGAGATACTACTCATGTGAGCATTCATGCATTGACAAAGAATTCTACATTTTCAAGTTTAGCTTAGCCTCTTTAGACTCATCTTTAAAATAATCTTCAAGGGAGGTAAAAGGTTTAGTTCTTTATTTTTACAATTTACATTTATTATTTGTAGTCCATAACTTAACCTAGGGATTAGGATTGAGAAGTTATGTCTTCAAGTCATTTTGATTTTATTTCACTAAAAATTAACTAATATCTCTTATGTTCCTGATCTATAACACATAGTAACCCACAGGTTTTCATGACTAGATTATAACAACTGCTGGATAGTTGTTCCAATTTGTAGCAGTTGTAACAACATCTTTAGTTGTTGTTAAGTGGTTTAAAAATTTAAATAATGGATATTACAAGATGAAAAATTGAACAAATTATGGATAAGAGTGTTGACAATGGTTTTATCTTATTGTATTGTACCTCTTGTCATCCCAACTTCAAATAAATTATCTTTCCATTTTGGCTTCCTCTAATAGCCATTGTTGGCATCATTCTCATAGTTAAGATTCATTCCTTAAATATATTTTGTATTCTTATCTTAGGTATTTTATTATTTAAATAATAAAGGTGCCTACCTCTATATTTAATGTATCATGGCATAGGCTAAGAAAAATAAGAAAATAGTTATTAAATAGTAGAAAAAATTTATTGAGTTAATATTTGTAACATTTTTTGTTGTAATATTTAATTTCTACAGGATTATGAATGCAAAAAAGTGATTTGAAGTACAATAATTTTATATCCAAGGGAAGAATTGGAAGTCAAATTCGATTAAGGAAGCCCCCCTCATAAGAAATTGTAGTGAAGATCCTAACTTTTTAGAATAACCATTAGTTTATGTACAAGTATTTATTCATTTTATTTTAATTATGCATGTGTGAGTTAAAATTGATTTTGAATAACTATGATTATTTTGAATGTTATTAAATATCTTAGAGGAAGATTTCAACATAGTTATTTCAAATCAATTTAGTTATTCAGTTATTTCAAGTGTGATTTAATTTTATTCACTTTCAATCTATGCAATCTAATTTATGCAAAGTATGTTACCTATCTACAATTCATAAACCTCAATGAATGAATGAGTGTTGTACATATAATACTAAAATCATGTCAAGATTAATGCATCCTAGGTTGATAATTAATGAAGGTAGTGGATTTTATAAATAAGTGGCTCTCTTATTTGATTTGTAGGGTTGTGTGTATATATATTAGTCTATTTTAGTTTAATTGGTGGTTAAAATTTTACTTATCAATTTGGTTTTATTATTGGGAAAGGTACCAAAACACTTGTATCTTCAATTTGATTTTTTTTTTTGCTTCCTTAGTTTGAAATTTCATGTTTTCTTAGCTTACAATTACTATTTTTCTAGCTTACATTTCTTGTTTTCTTGACTAAGATTGAATTTCTATAAAAGTATATAAGTGAAAAATCTAAAAAAACACATGTTGTACTAACCCTATGCAAGACATGGCTATAATAAACATAAGAAAAGGAGAGTGATTGATTTATATCAAATATAAATGAGACCATTTCGATAGATTCATGCCTAAATAGTTTATTTTTTCTACAAGAATAGAGTCACAACTTGCAAAAACTATAAGTCATAAAGGAACACCTATAGACAATCCACATTTGTCATCTAAAGAGCTAAAGTCAAATAGGCAAAGTTCTTGGATGAACTAGCATAACATACCAAGAGTCAAGAGGAAAAGCATTTATAGACTCTTGAGAAAAACATCTTTCCACCATTTCATAAGGTTCTTATTTGGCCACCCCACACTTAAGATTTTAACATTCAACTTCCTCCAACCTTTCCCAAATTCCTTTCTAAAAGAGAATTTAGAGCCCTTATAGCCCCCAAAATAAATATCAAAATTACATAACCCGTTGAATTTCCTGAACCAGATAACCTCTTTGTTGAAACTCTGAGAGGATTCTAAATAAAATCGACTCCCTCACCTTAATTTAGGAGACACTCTCTTCCCTTGAAAAAGTTCAAAATTTCAATTCATTATTCATAGGGATTATAAATATTGATAGATAATTTAAAGAGTAGGTGACAAAAGATGCTAATTTATACATAGTCATAAAATTCATGAAAGACCATCAAGAAGAAAACACTATCAATGAATCTACAAAATTTTATTCTCCCATCAATACCCCTAAGGGAAATGAACCTATGAAAAATATCCCTCATTTTTCCCTACCTAATTACAGGGGAAAGGCAAATAAGGATCTGAATATATTCCTATTTGAGTTTGATGTATTATGTCACAACTATGACTACAATCACGAAGCTCAAAATTTAAATTTATTTTTAGTAACAATCAAAGATGGAAACCTCAAATAGTTTATGGGTTTAGGTAAGGATACAATCTCTACTTTGATAGGCATGAAGGAAAATTTTATTTCCAAATGTCAAGACTATTGTCAATTAAGGAACTATAGGAGAGATGACATTTTATGAATTCCACAAGAAGAGGATGAAGCACTAAAGCATTACATAGAATGGTTTATGTTCATCCTGTAAAAATATAAGTAGGCCATGTTGAATTTATATTCTCACAAATTAATATTATTAAAAGTAGTTGAAGAAAACAACTTAGAATCATTGGATTTAATGACTAACAAAGATGTCTCACAAATAAAATTCAATGAGATCACCCTTCTATTCAATAATTATTCAAGGTCAATAATGAATAAAACCTAAATAAGTAATATACTTCATTTTTACATTGTAAATAGACTCACAAATAGAGGTAAGTAATTTGTTATAGGATATGAAGCAAAATATTATTAGTCTCATGGATACATTGCACATAATGAAGAAGGAATAATAAATATAGAATGCCTTAATGGTTTATTTCTATACTATCATAAAAATAAATTAGATTGTAAATGTCATAGAATTTTAGGAAAAGTGGCTAGCATAATGGAGGAAGATTAAGAAATAGTAGAACTGCATACAATTGGAGGAGATAGAGATCATATTTTATATGTGGTTCATTAAAGGCAATGGACACGAAGGCCACCTAATCAAGGTATGACACCAAATTATGAATTTTAAAATTATCAATTTCTAGTTGTTCCTAAATTTGTATGGATCTAATTATTGGATACCCATGCCACCTCCATACTAGAATTGGCCACAATAGAATGCCCAACCTCTAAATAATTATCAGTTACCCCCAAAATAAGCCTTGGATGCCTCAAAATTAGAAACAAAATAATACCCAAACACTAAATAATTAGTAGCCATCCTAAAACCAATCTTGGCAACCTTATAATTATAATCAACAATAGTTCTCTTCTTCCAACCAATGGTAATAGGCATGGAGAAACAAATAGCCCTAGTTTAACCAAAATACTAAATTTTCATACTAGCCATAAAAATGAGTCTTGATGCCTAATAATCAACCAACTTCTAGGCAACCATAATTTCTCACCCACCTATACCAAACCCCACCAATAATTCAATTCAACTGACACAAGCCATTGAAATAATACAATATGCAACTTACAGATTGGACATCAATGAAGTCCATCTTCATTCAGGATGTATTCTTCCACCACCCATCTCACTCATCATAATATAACATCTTTAAGACATTCCAAACACCCATATTAATTTATAACCATTCGAACACATCACTACTCCTAAACCAAGCTCTAATACAACACAAGAACTGCCTACCAACCCTCCTTTTCTTGAGAGATTGAACATCCAATGTATCGATCAATAAATTGAATTTGATTTCCTTGGACAATTAAAAAAAATGTGTCAATATTACACTATTTCAGGCTATAAAATATGTGTTAATCTATACTAAACTTATCCATGAACTATTCTTAAAGAATCCTAGATGAAAGAGGAAGGATCACAAGACTATCCTAGTAGTTGTATAACTTACATACATCATGCTAGAAAATGTAGTTCTACCTTAGTATTTTGATTTAGGTAGCCCTATAGTTAGTTAAAACATTCATAGAAATATTATACACAATACCTTAATTGAATTAGGAGAAACTATCAATGTCATGACTATAAAAACAATACATAAACTTGGAATTAAACAACTTTACCCAAGACCTACCATTTTACAAATGGTAGATAGATCTATGATAAAGTTAGAAGGTATTATATAAAAATTAGGCATAACTATAGATTCATGGGAATACCCATAGGATTTTATCATCTTAAAACCTAATTCTAACTTAGGAATATATCCCCTTATCCTAGGTAGACCATGGATAACTAAAATTGATGCTTTAATTAGTTATAGATTAGGGAACATGCTAATTTCAAATGGTAACGACACTAATAAATTAGAGTTTTACCCATCAACCAAGCATTCCTATGAAATAGAATAAAATTATTGGGTAGAATTTGAATATTAAAAATAAGTTTATTTACGTAATTTTTTCACTATTGACCATATCATATCCCTAAAATATCAAGAAGAAGACATAGTCCTTTCTAATATCCTATAAAACACCTATCAAGTGGACTCAAAAAAATAAAAACTCTTGCAATGCACCTCACAAAAATTATTCTCAAAGAAGGTTCCTATGATTCTATAAGACATATTAGAACATTTCATCAACTACTACCACACCATTATAGCCATACTTAATTATTGTCTAATGTAGAATCTATGTTGTCCCTAACCAAACAATTTGAAATATTTTCAAGACCACCCCTTAATATTAGTAATAAATAGGAACTTCAAAAAGAAAATAAACTTATTATCATACTCCAAAGACATAAAAAAAAAATTTTGGGGGCTATCATGAAATGAGAGGTATCCACCTAGAAATTTTTACCCACCAGATTTACATCAAGGAGGAGTGTAAACTTATTCATCAACCACAATGTAGAATACACCTTATTATTAAAGACAATAAAAAATGAGTTAAAAAAACTTTTGGATGTAGGGTTTTTTATCCTATTTATGATAATCAATAGGTTTCACCTCTTGTTATTGTACCTAAAAACTGGGTCAAATGGTGTATATGTGTCAACTATAGGGATTCAAACTACAAGGAAAGATCACTTTCCTCTTCCTTTCATTGATCAAGTGATTGAGACATTGATAAGAAATAATTGTTTCTCCTTTATTGATGGGTTTATTTTCTATAATAAGATTATAATGGCTCTTAAGGACTAGGATAAGACTACCTTCACATGTCTTTGGGTACCTATGCATACATTGTACTTCCATTCAATTTATACAATGCCCCCACCACTTTTTAAAGGGTTGTTTTGAAAATATTTTATGATATGTTCCATGATTATGTTGAGATCTACATGGATGACTTCATAGTCTCTAGGGAAACATATGATGAAGCATTCCAAAAATTAGTGAAAGTACTCCAACATTGTCAACACAACCAGATGCCCCTAAGTCATTAAAAATGCTATATGTTAATGAATGAAGGCATTATTTTATGACACCACATCTTATTTACAAGAATTAAATTACATCATTCCAAAATAAGAAAAATCAAGAACTTACCAATTCTAAAAAAAGAAGGCATTTGAAGTTTCTTAGGACATGTTGGATACTATCATAGATTCATTAAAGACTTTCATAAAATTACATCACCTCTATTTTTTTTTAATTTCTGAATATGTTGATTTTATTTATATTGATGCATGTCAAACATTGTTCCAAGAACTTAAATATCTAGTAGTAATAACTCTAGTATTAAGAGGCCTAGATTGGACATTTCCATTTCACATCCACATGGATACCTCTGATACTACACTAGGAGTTATCCTTAGTTAAAAGGAATAGTCCTTGACCTATGCCATATATTTTATTAGAAAAAAATACAAAGGGGATGAGCTCAATTACATATTGATGGATAAATAATTTCCCATCATATTATATACCATCAAAAAATGTAAACATTACATTAAATTTTATCCAATTTTCATCCATATTGATCATGCAATAATCAGGGATTTAATGAATTTTGATTCTACTACAAGAGTTTGATATTAATATTGTAGATAGGCTAGGTAAGGATAATCTTTGTTTTAGAATTTTTATCATATTTAAAATCTAATTAAAAAATCCAATTGTATATGATTCCTTTCCCGATGAGCATCTTTTTTCATTATCCACTAACATTCCTTGGTATGAAACCATTGTTAATTACTTGGCTACAAGATTACTTCCACAACATTTTCTCTCCAAAAGAGAATCATAATATGGTGGAAAAAATTAGTCAATACTCATGGATCTTTAGATACCTTTTTGTCACTAGGCAAAATTCAATCATGCGGTGGTGTATAAGAGAGGATGAGGTTATCAACATCCCTAGATCATGTCATGATGAACCCTGTGGGGGTCATTTTACTACAAAGAGGATTACCATCAAGATCTTAACTACAAGATACTATTGTCCTACCTGGCATAAATATGAGCTTGTATATACCCTCTAATGTAATCAATGTCAATGTATGGGTAAACCCATGCATTTTGATAAGATGTTGCTCCAGTCTCAATGGTTTTGTAACCATTTAACAAAAAGGAATTGGTTTTGTTAGACCATGTTCACTTAAAAATTTATTAGGGGGAAATATTATAGTTTTTGTCAACAATGTGGGGACAAATTCCCTCTCCTATTATCAAGTGGAGCTACCTTTATTGAAAATAAAATGGACACAAAAAATAAAGTTATTTACAACTATTTATAGTAAAAATATTTTTTGTGGTGGATTCATACTTTCAACCCAAAAGTACTAAAATATGATGGAAATGATAAACAAAGGGGAATAATGGAGAGGAGGAAAAAGAGGGATAATATGATAATTATATCTAATTAAACACATAAATCCATTATAATAATCTCAGGGAATAAAAATGATAACTCTAGGTAGCTAAACACAAAAACTCACTAGAATAACCCAAGAATTGAGATTTTAACATAGGAAACATTTATCATGAAAATGAGAGGGGAAAGGTGTATTTTGAACCTATGAATGAGATACATACACCAAGGATATTGGATTTCATTAAAAATAAAGATATACAACAACATCACATTTCTCAATCAAAATAGATATAATTTTTTTTTAATTCTCACCACGGATTCACAAGGGAAAAAAATCCTAATGTATATTAAACAAAATTTCTACACTAAAACGATTGCATTCATTGACTATCTAACAATAGTATTTTATAAAATTGAAAGAGGAAAAATCAAAATATATTTACAACTCATGTATGTCACTCATCTAGAAAAATTCATGGCACAAAGTTCTACAAATTATTTTTATATTGATCCTTCTTGGGTATGTACATATAGATTCTTCTCTTCCATCTTAAAAAAATTATTCATACTATCAAAAAGTCCTTAAAATGAGCTTAGAACTCTTATTTATGGCTTACAATGGATGTAACCACCTTATAACCACCCATAACCAAATGTTTGGTAACTCATTTTTATTTCACTATTACTCTATCTTTTATGACATAAAAAATCTAAATATGCCTTTTTTAAGTGATTACAAAAAGTGAAACAAAGAAATAAAAAACTAGAGAGACAAAAAGTAACTTTAAGTGGTTTATTGAGATAAATACAAGTCATTTTGTTGAGCAGGACCCTAATTTGTTGTTGCAACAACTTTTGATTCTTATTTTTGCGATGATTTTAACTTGTACATTTTGAACCTATGAACAAATTTCATAATTTTTGTAACTAGTATGAAACACACTCACATGTTCATATGCATCCAACTGATAGCCAATTCACCACTCTCAATCATATGAAAAATGAACATGTATTGATTGGATATATCATTCACTTTGAATGAATGCATGTTTTTTTGCTTCTTTTAGGGAATGCATGAGAAGATATGTCTGTCCATATGATATTTTATCCAACTCAAACTTTCAATAATTTATCTCTACATACATGAAAATATTTGTCTTAAATCTGTGAGAGGATTGCATAGATAAATGTGATATCATGTTTGAAATCACTATGAATCTAACCATCTCAACATGATGAATCTAATATTTTAAATGTTAATAGATTATGAGCTTCTCTTGATTGTAGTGTTTATTATATGTGAAATGTTTACTTGAGAGTTTTCAAATAGTGGTGGGGTTGATAAATCAAGTTTTCTTGAAATAAAAAGCTTGGAGAGAAGACAAAAAAACAAGGAATAAAAATAATGCAATGGATAATTTGAAACTTGTATGTATAGCCAAGAACATTAAGAACTTCTCAAAATAATGTGAAACCTCTTGATACTGAGTGAGCATGCAAGAAACAAGGAACCATATTATATGATTATTTTGAATTGATGACATATAAAAAAATGCATATGGGATGGGCATGCAATGATTTAAACTTCATTTATGCTACCAAGACCTACTATATATTTGTAACCATCATCTACCTCTAAAAACCACCTTAGTCTCTTTTAAAATGTCTTATATGTAAGAGAGAAGAAGGACCATATGAGGAATGAAGTTGACAAGTAACGAATACTTCAACAAACCACTTTCAAGGAAAGAGATATTTATTTATAAAACTCACAAGACTTTCGAAGACCGTATCACACCAGAACAATGCATGTATACTCTAAAAAAACTTATAGAAAGTTATTTTCTCCTTGATATGAACCTCAATAAATTTGAAAGAGTATGAAAGGGGGAGAGAGAAAGGGAGAGAGAGATTTATAAAGTTTTTTTTAGGTGTAAGATCCTTTCCATATCTGTAAAAAATAGAATAAATGATTTAAATCCCTCACATGCACGAAAAGATTTTATTTTTAACCAAAATAGCCCTTTTGGATGATCTATTTTTAGTTGGGGTGGATTTAGAGAAGTTAATTTGAGTATAGTAGACTCATATGAAGGTTTTTACATGTAAAAAAGTTGCATGAAGGATTCCATATTATGTTTTGAAGATAAACTAAACTTAAACCTTTGTCAAAACTATTATCACCAAATATTACACCCTAGAAGAGGGTATTCAAGCCTCTTCCATATTTGGGCAACATGGGAACACTTATAGGTATGTGGGTGTACCTATAATGGAAGTAAGCCTCTATATTTAACGGCTAACTTCCTAAATGTATATTGAAGTGCTCGCTCTTACTTAACTGGTTGCTTATGGGGAAAAGAGTTAGAATTTGCTTGAAATAAACCTAATCTAAAGGGGTGATATACCAAGATGTCTTCTATATTACTATCATACCTTCCTGCACTAAGAAAAAAGGCACAAAAACTAACTTCTAAGTCCTATGGATTCTAACATGAGTATTTCAATATAGAGGTGAGATGCATGAGAGTTATTTTAGGTAAGTGAACCATAGCCTAGTTGCAAACACTAAGGCTCATTTTAAACTTAAAAGATAGGCTCATACACTTAACAACACTTCATATGACCTATTAGAATAGGAAATATTGCACAAACATGAAACTTTAATAGAAGGATAGATAATTATCACCATACATCATTTACACACTTAGACAATTATTCAAGAATTGAAAATCAGAATTGCATTAATGTTCAAAGGTAAGGTATAACATCATTCTAGTAGGGATTCACCATACATAGAATGGAACCCCTTTACAATGTCTCAAGAGCTATATTTATAGAAGAAAGGAGGAAAGAGAAAGGGAGATTTGGTGCTAAAAAGGGGAATCAATCAATTCAAATGTTTGAACCACAATTATAACTACTTATACAAATCATGCTCATTTAAACCTTTTGATTGATTTAGGTCACCTTGAGTGGTTGCATAGTTACATATTACCTCATTGATGCTCCCTGATAGTTATAATGGTTGGGTCAAGTTATTTTGAGCTGGGTCATAGCATCAATGAAGTTATAATAATTAGGTACATCTATTAGATTTTTGTCCTATTGTTAAGCTACTCCTTACTAGTTTGTCATGGCATGCACAATAAGGAGAAGGGGTCCTTTCCATGCATTTGGTCTAGGAGATGAAACTGTTGGGTGTTTATGTGTATGTCTTCATGGTATACTTTTTAATGCTAGCACTTTTTAAAACCAGATTATGCTTAAGCTTGTTTTTATGTCTATGGGTCCGCTATAGACAAAAAACCAATCTTAGACTATTAGTTTTCCTATAGTATTATATTATGCCACTCCACTCGATGCCTAGTTCCTATTAGGTCCACATAGAGTTATTATATCACTTCAGGAATTAAGGGTTTATATATGCATGGACCCTTTTTTTATAATGGTGAACAAAATCACCAGACAATGCTACAACTTTAAAAGACAAACCTTGTATGTAATAAATCTATGAACCAGAGGTCTATATTGATCTCTAATGGCATCCCTATATGTTTTTTATTCCTAACTACATCATTATGTCCCTTCAATAGAATTGGATCAATCTTCAGTAGTGGTAGGATGACCCTATAAAACCCATTTGCTTCTATCAAAAGTGGCTTCTTGACTTGTATCAAAATTATCAAGCTCACCTTTGATTTAATTGGTTGTTGAGATTTAAATCAACTTGTTGACATATTGACCTTTGCTCACACCATCAATCTTGATCTATATGATCAAGCTCCAACCATCGATCTTGCCCCTTGACTTGTCAAATTTGTTTTAGCTTATGCTACATGCTAAACATGTGTTCATTTTCAATATTTATTATCAGTAGTAGCCTCATGTGCTTATGCTATGTGTCAACCCCTTGAGCTCCTTAGCTATTTGACCCATCTCACACCATTGGATCAAAATGTATGATGCAATATAGACTATTAGATCAACCAGGACCCACTATTTAAAACCCAATAACTACTTCATGATCTTAAAATTGACATCCTCTCTCTCATCATTTGATGTTTGTCTAACCATCATTGACATCCCATAGACCATCAGATTTAAGCTCTAATGGATTTCCTTTGCTCGAAATAAAACTTGACATCTATGTGACTATCACTTGACATCCTTGCAAATGAATTTGACATCTTGTAAACCATTAAATTTAGTTCATATAGATTTATGCATTGGCTTACAGTTAACATCTGCATGAACATATCACATTATTTGACCAATTTTGAGAATCTATACCTTGAAGCACAGAAATCATAGATGGGCCAAATTTATTGGAGATGTTCCTAAGACCAAAAACATTGTACCCACTTGATTTATTGACTCTAGGAGCTCGATAAATGTATTTAAAAAAAAATTAAAGTGAGCTCACCTATGCAATTTTGCATGACACTTTGATGATGGTCTAGTGTAAATTGGCTAAGTATGGAAACTTAGCGAGAAATGTTTGAGAGGCCAACTTTGAACCCCAATAACATTTGATGTATTTAGATGTATATCCTAAAATTTGATGTGTATTAAGTTGGGACTAATATGATCACAACCATATGACCAATTCTTCCTATCTCATCCACACATGGAAATGATGATGTTAGTAGACTACCTATTCATAATTTTTTCTATGGACCTAAATGTCTAGATGAACATAATGAAGAACTAGATGAATACCATGCTCTTCCATACTCATTATAAGCACTCTTAACACTCCATATGGTCTTTAAAAATAATGACCCATCCTTATAAATTGATAAATTACACTTTAAGTGAATTTAAATTGTTTCAAAAGCTTTTGCAAGATGTATGATCCCTTTGGTCCACTCATTCCATCCAAAACATCTATTCATCTACTCATCCATTAGCAACTAAATCCATCTGATAACAAGCTTAGTATGTGGGCCAAATTTGGCCAATAGGCCCATAAGGCATTCAAATGACACAAAGACTAAACTAGATCATGAACAAAGATAGAAACATATAAACTAACATCAAATAAAACTATGCACACCTTATACCATTGTAATCATCCCCTACTAAGATTTTAACTATAGGGTAGTTGACCCATTTTGACTTGAGGTAAAAAATGGTAAAAAAAAACTATTCAAGTACAACCAAAACCACCTTCCAAACTCTAAAACTATGAATTTTTGGCAAAACCACCTCATAAATGGGAATACCATGAATTTTAAATGTTAATAACCTTTCAAAAAACTCATAATGGGACAAAATGATGAATTAATGATGAAAACTCCTTTGAAAAGTCTTCTACCAAAAATTAATGGAGTGAAACAACCCTTTTAAAAGTAATTGCCATGAATTTATATCAAAAACAACTATTTTCAAATGGAAAACCCATGAATTTATCATGAAGAGTAATCTTTGAAAATTATTTTAAAGCACTATAAGTTACCATGTGGGGAAAATGGGAGAATTTGAAAAGGTGTGTGGGATTTATAGGTGTAGTATGCATGTTGGTGGGATTTTAAGGTGAAAATTACATGTTGGTAGGCTTGGAAAGATAAAATTACATGTAAAAATACCGTATAAATTTTTCTTAAGCAACTATTATGGGTTTAGATATTAATTTTATATGTTAGTGGGTTTTAAAGGTGTAATATGCATGATGACATGTATGATAGCTAAAAAATACATGTAAAAATACCTTTGAAAGTTCACATATCATTACATGCATGATTTTTATAAACTTTTTTCAATGTGGTGGGCATTATAGATAAGTTTTACAAGGTGGTTAGTTCCATATAATGATCTTGCATGTATAAAGACTTGAAAAGGTTGCTTAATATTTACAAAATCCCTAAATGTTATAAAATACTTTATTTATTCAAAATAAAGATGAAAATACCTTATATACTTATGGAAGGATTTATAATGTGTTTGAAAGGGTCACTAATGTGAAAACATGCCTTATAAATTACATGTAAGGAATTTACTTCAACTAAACTTGGAAAAATATGAATAAGAGCTTATGAGAGTTGTTACATGGATGACTAAGAATGGATAAGAGACTTTAAAGGGAGTTATTCAAATTAAATAATGAAGGATTTTAATAACTCCTATGAAGGTCAAAAAATACTGGGAAAATCAAAATCTCAATATGAAAAATGAGTTAAAAATTGAATCACAAGAATTCAATTTTGAGGATAATAACTAGCTTTGACTAGGAACTTTGAACTATAAGGCACAATGAAGAAATTCATACTCTATTCTTGCAAATAAGTATTTATTTATTTGGGAAACAAAGTTAATTTAAATTTTATTTCTAAAAAATATCACTATCCCTTTTTTTGAAAAATCTTAGATTGGTTATAGGAGCGTAAGTAGGATAATTTTAAAATCTTTATTGACTAGTGCCTTTATTGTTATATATTCTTGAGATAATTTGTAGCATACATTTACATGTCTTGATCCCACTAATTGATAATATTTCACCTATCTCAATCGTATGAGAAATTAACACATGTTATTAGGCTAGATCATTTGCTCCAAAATTTATTCAAATCTCAATCTGACCAACTAACAACCAATTCATCTATATTAATCATATGAGAAATTAACATGCATTGTTAGGCCAAATAACCTATTCTATAAATTTTTGCATGTTTTCCTATTCACTTGAAGAGACTCATGAAAGTATTTACTTGTCTATTTGACATCTGAGGAATAATCCTTCACAACAACATCTTCATGACTGCAAGCACCATCATCTAAAAACACTATAAAAATTTTGGCTTGGAGACCGCCTTGACTGAAAAACATCAACTCTCTTTTATACATACCATTCCAATAATTTAAGAAGGATTTCACTATACAAATTTGACATATGACTAAGTATGTGTAGTTCATTTTATATTAAATTAGGTTTTCAAGGGAATAGAGATATAAAAATTGAACAATCAAATAATTATTTTATATCTATCATAAATTCAATCCTTTTATTCATTCTAAAGTAATGACTGTCTTGACTTCTAATGAAAACCATATGATTATGTACTAAAAGTTTCTAGGAAGAGAAAAAAGTTACAAGAAGGTGCAAGTAAAGGACCAATATGTGAATAGGAAATAAAAATGAATAGGCTACTACATTTATTGAAAAATAACACACACATAAAAACAAATATGAGAATAGAAAACAAGCCAAAATAGGGGGAAAAAAACTATTTACAGGGAGCAAAGGAAAATAAAAGGTTATAAAAAATAATTAACTAGTTGGGAGAAGTAACTTTCATTTTAAAACAAATTATTTAACTTATGAAGCTCAAACATATTCATTAATAGTCAACAAGCATGTGTGAAAAGGATGAACCTAAAATTATTGTGCATACAAAGATAGTCGTGAATGAATAGATCAACAATATCTATAAGTTTTGAAATGGAATCATTGCAAGCTCTCTAGTCTTCTGGGAAAAAATTTTAGTAGTATTAGACTTTTTCAATATCTTCTCAAGTGGATTTGAATGTGTTTATGCTAGATACAGGATCTAAATTAGAGATAAGTGTGTTGCATGTTATTTATTGATCTAAAACAATAGTAAGAATATCAACTAAAATCAATTGAGTGAAGATATTCTTTTCCAAATTGTTTCCATAGAAGAGACAAATTCATCATTTAATGAATCATCATCATCATCATCATCATCATCATCATCATCATCATCATCTTAATCAATTTATCATGCCTTGATAGATTTCATTTCACTTGAAATGAAATTAGATACCATTCATTTTGTTCTGCCTTCTTATCTTCTTTGATTTCAACTTTGGCATGGTTTATGATCTTCAATATAGATAGGCTTGATTTCATTATATTCAAATCCTTCAGAGATATCTTCTATAGTATAACATGAAAAGGAAAAGCCATTAAAATATTCCCTTTTGACTACTGATTTTTCCTCTTGATACAAGAGGGATCTTATTTATAGAAAACTAGTTCAACATTATCTTCTCCTTTAGAAAATAAAACATCACATTCTATATTATTATTCTTTTCCATTTTTTATTCAATCAATTGCTCTTCTGATAGCTCATTTTTTCCCATGAATATGAGGTTTGAGAAATATTTTAAAACAAGTAGAATGTATTTTCATGTCATATCATTCATTTTGAATGACTACATGTTTGTTTGTTTGATTTAGGGAATGCATGGAAATATTTTTTTGTCTATATAAAATTTTATCCAAATCAAAATTTCAATACTATATCTCTACATGCATGAGAATATTTGAGAGGATTTTAGAGAGAAATGTGATATCACATTTCAAAGCAATGTAAATCTGACTATCTCAAATTAATGAATGTAATATTTTAAATGCCAATAGATCACAAGATTATCTTGATTGTAGTGATTTTTGTATGTGAAGTGTTTGCTTGAGATTTCTTAAAATGGCGGTGTGATTGAGAAGTCAAGTTTTCTTTTTAAAAAAATATTTGAGAGACTGCACAACATAAATAAGGATTATAAATAATTCAATGGATAATTTAAAAAGTGTTTGTGTAGTCAAGAGCATCAGAAACTTCTTAGAACATTGTAAAACCTCTTAAGACTAATCAAGAATGCAGAAAAACAAGGAATGATCCTATATGATTATTTGGATTTGTTGGCATGGAAAGAATGCATATGGGATGTGCATGAAATTATTTTAAATTCATGTATTCTACCAAGACCTACTATATATTTGAAACCATTTTCTTCCTTCAAAAATAACCTCAGTCTCTTTCAAAATTTATTACATGTAATAAAGAAGGAACATCTGAGGAATGGAGTTAATAAGAAATTAATACTTCAATAAATCACTTTAAAGGAATTAGAGAATTGAAATACAATTTCCAATAATATGGACTTATGCCCCCAAAAATAAACTAGATATAATTTTTTACCAAGAATACTTGTCATATATTCTAAATAGACTATACTAGGTGTATAGCAATATTTTGGTTATATTTTGCATATATTATATTGTAAAGAATTTATAACAATAAAATTTATAATAATGAACACTTAATTCTAGTAGGTTTTTTTAATTGGACTAATAATAAGTCCATATTATTTGAAATCATATCTATTGTTTCTAAAACTCTCAAGACTTCCAAAGACCATACCACACCAGAACCATGCATGTAAACTTTAAAACTGCATGTAGCAAGTTATTTTCTCCTTGATACCAACCTGAGAAAATTTTAGAGAGAGAGAGAGAGAGAGAGAGAGAGAGAGAGAGAGAGAGAGAGAGAGAGAGAGAGAGAGAGAGAGAGAGAGAGAGAGAGAGAGAGAGAGAGAGAGAGAGAGTTTTATAAAAAAAATTATAGGTGTGAGATACTTGGCCACATAAAATAGAAGAAATAGTTCAGAACCCTCACATGTAATAAAATGTTTTACTTTTAACCAAAACTACCCTTTTGGATGATTATTTTTAGTTAGGGTGCATTCAGAGAAGCTATTTTGAGTATAACAAACTCATATGAAGGTTTTTACATGCAAAAAGGTAGCATGAAGGCCGTCATGTTCTATTTTAAGATAAATCAGACTTATAACTCTATAAAAACCATTGAAGTGTAGCCATAACAACCTTCCAAACTCTAAAACCATGAATTTATGGAAAAAACACCTCATAAATGGGAATACCATAAATTTTTAATGTTAACCTTTCAAAAACATCATAATGGGACAAAACCATGAATTAATGATGAAAACTCCTTTGAAAAGTCTTTTACCATGAACCAATGGAGTGAAACAACCCTTTTAAAATGGAATACCATGGATTTTTTTTAAAAATAACTCTTTTCAACTAGAAAAACCATGAATTTGTCATGAAGAGTACTCTTTGAAAAGTCTTTTAAAGTACTACAAGTTACCATGTGTGGAAAAATGGGAAAATTTGAAAAGGTGTGTGGGCTTTATTGGTGTATTTCACATTTTGATAAGCTTTCAAGGTGAAAATTACATGCTAATGGGTTTGGAAAGACAAAATTACATGAAAAAATGCCTTAGAAATGTCACTTAAGCAACTATTATGGGTTTTGGAAGTGCATTTTACATGATAGTGGGAATTTAAGGTGTAATATGCATGTTGGCAGGTTTGATAACTTTAAAATACATGTAAAAATACCTATAAAAGGTTGAAAAGAATTTCATATGAGGTTTTTATAAAAAAATTTCAAGGTGGTAGGCATTATAGATATTTTTTGCAAGGTGTTAGGTTTCATAGAATGCTTTTCATGTATAAAGACTTGAAAAGGTTGCTTAGTGTTTAAAAAAAGCCCTAAATGTTTTAAAACATTTTATTTATTCAAAACAAACCCTCAAATACATTTTATGATTTTGTAAGGATTTATAATGTGTTTGAAAGGGTGACCAACATGAAAACATGCCTCATAAATTATAAATGAGGAATTGACTTCAACTAACTTACAAAATATGAATAAGAGCTTAAGAGAGTCGTTATATGGATGATCGAGAAGGGTTAGGGGTATTCTAAGGGAATCATTAAAATTAATTAATGAAGTATTTTAATAACTTACATGAAGGTCAAAAACACTGGGAAACTCAAAAGCTCAATATCATGGAGTTTAAAAATTGAATCATGAGAATTCAATTTTGAGGATAACAAACTAATAGATCCTAAGTCCAATAACAACGAGTACATATTGGTTTTCATAAATTATGTGACCAAAATGGTTGAGGTAAAATATTTAACACATGCATGAGAATTTTTTTTTTTTGAATTTCTATATGAGGAAATCTTCACTAAATACAGAGTTCCATAGGATATTGTTACAGATCAAGTGCCTTAGTTCATGTCTAATCTAATAGGTTCACTTGTTCACCAATATTAAATCAATAAAAATAATTTCACCCTCTATCAAACTCATTAAAATGGTTAGGTAGAGGTTATAAATATATAATTGGAGAACATTCTCATAAAAAAAGTAAATGTGCACACAAGGATTGGGAAGCATGTCTTCTTGAAGCAATATGGGCATACTAGATCATATAAAAGACCACAACTAGATTTACCCTATATGAATTTATATATAGGAAGAAACACATTCTCACCATTTAATTTGAGCATAAAACCTTGTAAACAACCTTATAAATTTTCCTAGACTTGTCATAGGCACATAAAGGCAAAATCATGCAATGAAATCTAGTTGTGAAATGACACAAAAAATATAAATTTTGAAAGTGAGAATAGTATATAAATGTCGAAAGGGGACTTAAATGGTGATTAAATTTGTTTGGAACCAATCCTACATTAGATGAAAATAATGTAGGTGTCATTCCTAAGGAATCATAACTTTAAATTTTTCACATAATCAGCTACAAGCCTCTACAATCTAGATTTTCATTCAGAAAAATAAATACATATTATTGAATTTCTAAGTCACCCCCTAATGAGTTCAAGGGTTCCTAAGGCTTACAAAGAGATAGTGCACCTATGATGATCCAAGTGCTTCAAGTAAAAGGTACAGAGGTGCTTCTCATATGCACTCAAGCCTGAGATAGAGGTGCAAGTTTATGCAAGAGTAAGAGGATAGTTTTTTCTCACTAAAGGTTATTAATTCATTCTTACATGTATGATTTTGTGGTGCAAAGGTCAAAAGGTACACATTTTTAAGGATGAAAGACCCCCTGAGTTCTAAAAAGACAAATCAGAGGAAACATGTGAGGAGCAGTTATAATTCACAAAGAACATGCCAAAGACCTTCAACTTTCATGCAAAATATTATTCAAGGACCTCCTTATGTCTATCCAATTTATTTTCTCACTCATTCATAATATCCTACATCTATTCCCTTCTATTGTGTAGGATGTAACCTTCTTTTCATTTTTATCACATGGTGGTATGGTGCTCGTTTTACATAATGAGATTCTTAGTTCATTTAGGATAAGTGTCAGCCTTCCATGTGTCAAAATTGCACTACCTACATCCAAAAGCTTTAAATTACTTCTCTAAGAGCCTACTAAAGTTATTCATGGCATTCCTATAGCACCACACCCAAGATAAATCAAGAAGTGTCATGTGTTGATTAACTACCAGATATAATGAAGATTGTTGGAGGTGGTTGATAAAAGATCAAGGCACTATCAGAATGATTAAATGTAGAAGTGGCTACCAAACATCAAGACTTGAGTGCATACCACTCTCTGACTCTATCAAGGAAATATTTCATTCCCCTATACATATGTATTCTAAGAGTATCCTACCACCAACTCCAAATCTAATCAGCCTGCCAGAATTTAAGAATTAGTAATTAAGCACCACAAGTGAATTTAAAGTTATACCCACCACTCCAAGTGGCACATTTATTGTAAAAAAAATCTTAATTCACTATAAAATCTTAGCTTTCCATTACAAAAGGGTCAACATTTTTTTAGTATTCTCACACTTCTAAAATTTTCCCTTTATGAGCACTTGTGTTGGCTAAACCTTGTAAATTAATGAGACTTAATTTCACCTCCTTTCATTATTTTGATGATCTATGTGTTATTTATGTTTTTTGATTTCTATTTATGGGTAATGTTCACTCCTTTGATTATCATTCATCCCCAAAACCTCCTCATTGAACTCATAACTCACTTGTAGGTCATGTTCTATGTGCACTTAGGTCTGTGTTGATGTTGTTTGTAGACCATTTGTCATCCCTCTCAGTGTCATGTTATATTCCCATACCTCTATATGAAACACTTGTATTTAGAGTGACATGGAAAAAATGTGTGATATTTTCTTGTTCTTAAAGGTTTACATTATTTTTATAGTAGTAGGAGTGCTCACTCTATTCTGGGTGCATTGCCTTTTACTTTCAGCATCTCTTACATTTTGCCTCCCTTTTCCTCTCAAGGATCCCAAGTTTAGATTAGCAGTAGTTTACCTTTTTGCTCTTTAGGCCTACACATTGGTCTTAAACTAGGTATGCTTAAAATAAAAGGAATTTGGCATATTTTAGAGGCTCATCCCAAGGAGTGCAAGGGTCCCACACCTTGGGGAAGTTCTTATAATTATGATGAGATAACTGATACTTGTACGTATAGCTACATGATAATACTTCCATGCCTAATGCCTTAGACTTTTTCACCCCACATAAATATTTCATGCTTAGTTCCCTACCACTAAGATTCCCTA
Source organism: Torreya grandis (assembly GCA_037957365.1). Taxonomy (NCBI): domain Eukaryota; kingdom Viridiplantae; phylum Streptophyta; class Pinopsida; order Cupressales; family Taxaceae; genus Torreya; species Torreya grandis. The sequence continues at coordinate 314,016 of JARHVA010000015.1, read as the reverse complement.
TGTTTTAGATCATCCACGAGTGCATGTTTCAAATGGAAATAGTTTATGGCACACTCGATGGGACCAAGTTGAAGAAAATCTAAGGAATCAGTGTTACCCTTAGCTATCAAGTGTTGAAATAACTCCATAGAGCACTTGACAACTCTAAATGACCAAAATCTACTATTTTAAGTAGTTTGAGCACTTAAAGATATGTATTTCTACCCCTAATTCCATGAAAATGCTATTCTTACACCTTCCCATTTCTCATATCAAGTTCATGCAAGATCCTATATCCTTTCCCTAGTTCAGTGCATATGGCAACCCTTTTATGCTTCTAATCAGCCCTATGTAAGTTACCTTGTTCCTAATCATCATTACTACCCTCCTAATTAGCCTCAAAAGAGTATCATGATATACACCTTGATTTCCAAAGATATATGAGGGAGATTGAAAGAGAGTAGGAGTATGATAAAGTATGAGAGGAGCTTGCTCATCAAGCTTACACCTAGTAAGAGGGGATGAAGCATAGTAGATATAAATAAGAGTGCTTGGCTAAGCAAATCATAGCTAAAGAAGAGTAGATGCACTAGTTATTTGCATAAATTCAAAAAATTGAAGCACATCTGGATGCCCTTACTCCTCCCTTTCCTAGTTTTAATTAGGCTTCCCTACACTTGCAAGACAACTTATGGGATATAAAGATTTTATACACAAAGTCCCTATCTTCAAGTAGGATATCTTCATTATACCTTCAAGTAAATACCCTAATTTTTAAAGTATCAAGCTTTAGAAGGCCTACACCTATGCTAATTCAATAAGTTACACCTGTACCAAATCAAGAACCCATCCTCCCTTAGGAGCCTCAATCATAGTCATGGCAACCTTCTTGGACCATGAATCCTAACTTCATAATGCCAAACCTTGTATATCCCCTATTCTCTATGCTAATTAAATCCTCTTACCCTCCCACCATCTCCCTTTTTAAATAGGACCAATTATACGAAAGGCAAGTGTAGACCATTCAGATAAGGAGGATACTTCAAGTGAATATGATGAGGATATCATCATTAGTATTCCCTTATATACTACCACACAAAAATAATAAACCTTGATACAAGAAGAAGATAGGTATAGTCAGGTGGAGTAATAGGTTGATGAGTTGATGATCAAAGTGGTGGTAGAAGGGGAGGACCTTAATGAGGAAAAGTTGATCTGAACCACTCTAGAGTGAATTCAAATTCCTAGGCCCAACCTCTCCAAGGTGAATGAGATATCATTTGGCACTATGAAAGAGGACCTTAAAGAATAATCTAACCTTTGAAAGGAGTGCATGATCAAAGAGAGTGACTATGATCACCCCAAGGTGATTATATAGGTGCAATCATAGATGTAAGAGGAATACTCTTTTTGGGATGAGCTGGAAGAATTTTGCATAGGATTGTTTGGAAAACTGACATCCCCTTAAGAGAAGACCCATGCATAGCTATAATCTAATGGCCATGTTCAATCACATAGCATAGATAGGTAAGGTGTATACATAGAGGAGGTTGCAACCGTGTAGATGGCAAAGACCTATAGAGATAAAATTACACACATAGGTTCAGATGAGTCATCTCAAGACTTATTCAAACTAAAGGAGAAATGTCAGCTAGTTGATCCCAAAGAGCCATGAGAAAATGTAGAAGAAGCTATGGTGATAAGCATTATCAATCCTTTCACGCTTAGGCATGTAAATTAATGCTTTCTAATAGGCACATTAGACTTGGAGTAGAAGTTATGAGATGAATAAAGGCAACTCATTAGAGCCATGAGCTACTTGAGTACCATATAAAAGCATCCCACACTTCAAAAGGATGTGTCCAAGCAAATAGTGCAACTAAACATTGAGAAATCTAGGAAATATTGGTTTGACACCAAAGACATTAACCATCTGTAGAAAGGCTTATGTTCATCATGATGGATTCATTTATCAAAGGGGAGCCTAGGTAGATGAACTTCTTTGAGTACCTCCCTTGCAGTAAATAGATGCCACTGTGCCTCCACCCATCACATATCAACAATAAGATGACATGTAATTCAAAGGACCTAAGAGGTTTCTATTTTGATTTAGGAAGCATAAGGTCCATGTTTATAGTTTGTATCTAGTAGATTAGATTATCTTGTATTACATTTCCCTAAGTGATGATGTACACATTATATAGTCTTAGTTTAGTTTTATTTTCCCCTAAGTGTGTTTCACACATTTTTTTATTGTCCTTTTCCCTTTTATTTTATCGAGGGAAAAACTCAATTCAATATATTCAATCATAGGCTAGGTAGGTTATATCTTAAACAATTTTGTACCCAATGGATCACTTTAAAGGCCACTAGATTCCCATTTAGTAGGTAAGTATCCTATAGAGGACACTAGAATTATTGACTTTCTAAATCACCCCTTGATCAACATAAGGACTCTCAAGGATTAAAAATAAATAGCGCACCTATAGTGAACCAATCACTTCAAGCAAAAGGTACACAAGTCCTTCCATCTACATGCAAGCCCAAGATAGAGGTACAAGTTTGTGTAGGAGTAAGAAGATGGTTCATACTCACTAAAGGTTCCTAATTTGTGTTTGCACATAGGATTTTATGGATTGTAAGTCAAAAGGTGCATATTTTTAAGGATACAAGACCCCCTAAGTTCTAAAAGGCCAAAGCAGAGGAAATGTGTGAGGAGCAGTTATAAGTCATAAAGAATGCATAAAAGACCTTCAAATTTCATTCATACTATCATTCAAGGACCTTCCTACACCTATCTAATGCATTTCTCACTTGTGCATATGATCCTACATCTGTACCCTTCCATTGCAAAGGATACAACCTTCTTTTTACCATTGCCACATGGTGGTTTGATACCCTTTTTACATAATGAGATTCTTGGTTTATCCAGGATAAGTGCTAGTCTTCCACATGTCACAACCACACTACCTCTATATAAAATATCTAAATGGCTACTCTAATATCTCACCAAAGTGATGTGTGGCATTCTTATAAAACCACACCTAAGATCAATCAAGAAGCACCACATGCTGAGTAGCTACCAGATATAATGAAGTTTGTTAGAAGTGGTTAAAATTTTTTTGAAGCACTATCAGAATGATTAAATGTAGAAGTAACTATCAGACATTAGGACTTGAGTGCATGATAATCTTTTTATCTATTATGGAAATATTTTTTTCCCTTATGCATGTGTATCCTAAGAGGATCTTGCCACTAAGTCTAGATCTAATCAGCCTACTAGAATTCAAGAATTAGTGGCAATGCACCACAAGTGAATTTAAAGTTATACCCACCTCCCCAAGTGGTGCATTTATTTTAAAATAGGCTTGATTCACTATTAAATCTTGGATTTCCATTTTCAAATGGTTGACACTTTTTTTCATATCCTCACACTACCAAAATTTTCCCTTTATGAGCACTTATGTTGGCTAAACCTTGTAAAATTAATGAGAATAAATTTTACCTCCTTTCATTATTTTTATGATTTGTGTGTTATTTGTGTTTTTTTATTTCTATATGTGGGTAATTTTCACCCTTATCATTTTCATTTATCCACATAACCTCCTCATTGAACTCAAAACTCACTTGTAGGTTGTGTTCTATGCGCACTCATGTCTATGTTGATATTCTCTATGGACCAGTTGGCATCCCTCTCAGTGTCACGCTATGTTCTCACGCCTCTATGTAAAACACTTATGAATTTAGAGTGACTTGGTATAAACCATGTGATATTGTCTTTTTCTCAAAGCTTTGCACTATGTTTATTGTAGTAGGAGTGCTCACTCTATTCTAGGCACATCACCTTTTACTTTCAACATCTTTTACCTTCTCCCTCCATTTTCCTTTTAAGGATCCTAGGTTTAGACTAGTAATATTTTACCTTTCTAATCTTTAGGCTTTTACACTGGTGTTAAACCAGGTGTGCTTAGAATAGAAGGAATCTAACCTATTCTAGAGGCTCATCCCAAAGAGACAAGGGTCTCATACCTTAGGGATGTTCCCATCATTGAGATGAGACAATTGATTATCATGTGTATAGCTACATGATAATACTTCCATGCCCAACTCCTTAGACTCTTGTACCTTGCATAAGGCCTTCACACTCAATGCCTCACTACCAAGCTTCCCCACATCGTGGAGCATCCATGAGTGCACATTTCAAATGACAATACATATCATGTGTTTCTAGTCCTTTTTATTTATTTTTCAATTTCTATCAATTCAACCTTTTCATTTTTTATGTTTAATATTTATAGCACAATAAGGTTAGGTTTGAATTTTATATTTTACTAATTTATGATAGACTTGGATGATTGTCACTTGTTTTACCTAGAATTAAAAATAGGTTGAAACATCATGGCCAACATGGTCATCTATATTGTGATCCTAGGGATGGGATAAAATCTTAGTTCCCTTCATTTATTGGATAAATCCACACTCATGTTATCATGTTCCTAGGTAGCTTGGACTTCCACACCTATTAGACCTATGTATTTACCCCTATATAGAGAAAGACATGTGAGGGAGCCACAAAGAGTAAGGGAATGAGGCATTGAATATGGGTCCTAATTTTTAGACCATGATATGATTTCTCAAAATTAGGGTAGGAGACAAAGGCACTAAGTGGATGTATCAATATTGATAGGAGAGGATAGATGTATTTAAAAACATATTCAAGTTGTAGTTATTGTAAGGATTCTAAGGAAGGATTTCCCAAATGTATAGGAAGTTATTCCAGTGGATGAGTGGAGGTTGAGGCTATTTTTTAACCTATGGACTCCATATTACAAAAAAATATTTAGATACCCATAAAGCATCGTACATGAGGCCATGACCCTTAATATTTTTAGTATAATAGGGGAAATGGGAGTTATCCCTTGGGGCATGAATAATGGATGATGAAAATGATGACATAATCCTCAATGGGAGACAATATGAAGAGGTTGTCTAGGAGCCAACCTACCTAGGTATAATTAAATGTTTATTTTATTTATCACTATATTTATTATACTCATAGATATGCATGCTAGATAATAGAATAGTGACATAGATAGAGATTTATTTTTATGTGTAGATGTTTATTGTGTGAGTGTTGTGTGGGTTTTTCAAAGGTGACAACAAGATGGCGATCATTGATCGAGGCCACACATCGTGAGATATTAGATGGCATGCTTCCTAAACATAATATTATGATGATGTTGAATATAATGGTTCCATCATATGAAGAGTGTGATGGAATTTTTTAGGCTTGTAGGAGAGGTAACATGGTAAATTTAGAGATGATGATAGGACTTAGGTTTTTCTACATCTATAAAAGTAACTATAGGAAGAAATTTTGCATTGATATAATATATTATATCCACCTAGAAAGAGATATCATGAGAGTTGGTGGCATTTTACCCTATTTTGATATAATAATAAAGTTTTGTAATTATAATAGGTAAAAAATTAGAATATATCATAATGCTTAAGATGTAAAACAATCAGCAATTTTGATTTTAATAATTGATAAATATGGAGAATGGTTATTTTTAGAAAACACTAAGAAGATAATAACTTAGCTCAAACTAAGATTTCTATTAATTATTCTAAATGTCTAAAAGTGGAAATCAATAAATATGTGATTGTTTAGGCTTAGTATTATAAACATAATGTAAAGCTAATTTTAGATAGGTCCATTGTAAGTGGATGATAGCACAATCTATTCATATCTATTCACTGCAAACTTGCCTCAATGGATTGTGATCACTGACTGATAACAAATATAGAAAGAAGAATAATTATAAAATGATAAATTAACAACAAAATATCATAATGTTCCTAGATATGACCATTGTAAGTAGATAGTAATGTAAATTTATTGAGTCTATTGACTGTGAAGTCTATTATTATACCACCTGCACCTATCTTAATTCGGGTTGTTGACACACTTTCAGAACTAGAATATCAAATGAAATACCCTACAATGACAAAATCTTTTTTTCCTTCACATACACCAAATTGATATCAAATAGGGGGTGTCTAGTGAAAGGGATTGAGTTGAACTAACCTTGGTTAATCCCCATTGATTGCCCAAGTATTGAACTACATTTTTGGGCACAAACTTGAATGTAATTCTCCTATATACATGTATATGTAACACTTTGAATACAATTTTAGATGCTCTTTTTCGTATTTCACCCTTGGCATAAGCATTCAAATGTGATTTCAACGTTTCAAAACCTTGAATCTAAATTTAGTAAATATATAGATAAAACATGAAAATATTTGAATAGATTTTGAGAGTCAAGAGAGTTTTCCAAAAATGATTTAGATTAGCGTTGTATTTATATATTTTTGAACAATTATGGGACCTATTGGAATGCAAACTTACCTAAGTAAGACCAATAAAAAATAAGATTCAAATGAAATGTGACTCTAAATAACTTTCAAAAATTATGCTTGAACAAGTCCACTCCTAGTGGATATGATTGTGGTACCATTCATGTCTAACAATATTAGACTGGTCCAAAAAGGACAAGAGATTAGGATTGGGGATCCCCATGAAAAAATGGGAAGATGACCATCAAATGGAACAATACATAGACTAGAATAGATAAGAATCAAGTAAAATGTACCAATAGATACCTTATTCACCATCAATATTATATATGTGCCAAAGCTATAATAAATGACATAAAATATGGGATTGTACCAAATTTGGGTGTCTATAGGTGGAGTGCATGACCAACACAATCATGGATATTACTAGATAATCTGTTGATGCAACATAAATTACAAATTTAGAAAGATAGCAGGTTGTGACCTATGGAGAGGTACATGGATTGAACTCTAGAGAGAAATCCATGGCTTGATCCCATAGAGAAGCTAGAGATGTTATATCAAACATAGTATATCCCTTTCCCCAAATAGGGAGGAAGGCTAACATATATTGCATATATTATTTTAGACTATGATATAGAAATAATATTGATATGCATGACATATGTTTCCTCTATGTTTTGTATATGTGTATGATGTTCTTATTTTTCCATGAGGGAAATACATTTGTTAAAATCACTATGCTAACCAAATAAAATAAGGCACCAAGGAAAAATTAATCTAAATACAATAATATATAATAAATAAATATCTACCCTAGTATAAAATGAATGTAATGTACCTTGAAACTAGAAAATTGAAATGGGGAAAGAGAGATAGAAACACATGTACCTAATTTATTATTTACTTTAGTTTTGACATTGACTGAGATGCTAGAAACAAGGTTTTAGAACACTATAGAAGAGACTCAAAAAATATGGAAATGATCTATGATGATAACCAATTTTAGACTAATCCAAAAATGGAATATAAAAGAGGTAGGATTTACAAAAAATGTTGAAGTAGGTCTAAACATTTCTTTGTATATCCTTGGGGTATGACATTTTTGAAACCCTTCATTAGCAATAGAATTAAATAATCATCTCTTTGATAAGTAAATTGATATGTATAGATTTTACAGTCATCCCTAATTTTATGTAACCCCAATCCAAAATAAATGTCTAGTAATACATTAAATATTAAATTAAATATGCATAGTTATGTTTTTCTTATGTTACACCTAAGATATATAAAATAATAGAAACTATTCACTAACATAGATTATAGAAAATATGGAAATAAACACAATAATTTGAGTTGAAACACACTAATTAATATTATAACTAATTGATTTAGAAATGAAAAGATAAGATAAGGATGATATACATAGCTATTTTTTACTTTTTTTTTCTCACATTATATGTCACAAGATTTGTAAATTCTTTGGATGTGTTTCTTCAACTCCTCAAACTTCAAACAAGGGTTCAAAACTTGCCTAGACATTATCGATAACGTTTGACACTTACAATGATCAATAGTATCAAGGTTTTGTGGTAGTGTCTATGTGCATAATGGAGTCTACAACTTTAGGTATCCCTGTGTACACACATAAAATCTAGTTCTGTGTGTGTGTAGTTCTTCAATCCTATACTATAATACTTTTTTTCTATCTCTTTCATCTAAACCCTAATTATTCTTGATTAACCAAAAATATCCCTTTAAAAAAGGTTAGTAATTTGGGTTGGACTATCCTAACCACTTCCCACTAAATGATTTAACATTTCATGTATTCCAATACTCTAAAGAGGGCTCAATCTACATGTACTTGTCCCACTTATGTATGTGTGTGCATAATCATGAACTATATAGAATGTAGTTATGTATTTTTATATTTTATACATGTCATCATGAAATTTTCACCTTTTTATTCATATTTGACTCTATGGCTACTCCTTGAATATTTGACATGTGTACATGCCTTTTGAAATAATGTTCTAAGAGACTATTAAGGTTTTTCAAAAGATGCTCAAGTGAGGAATAAAATTAGTGGTTATTTGTGTATATAGGTGACTCTTCATTAATATCCTACCATGACCAACCCATGAAATGTGTCTAATCCCACCTAATGAATACTTTATAATTTAAAATTATTTATTGAGGGTTCTGGACATTATCGGTAGATGGATAACCAACACTTAATGGGATTAGATATAGTGTCTTATAAGTATAAAATAAGAATATGAGATATGGAGAATGCATTTTTAGGATTTTGAATCTATTCATGTATATACCAAGTTGATTCTAAATGAATATGTTTGATAGATATGAGTGGTTAAGATAATATGTGAGTAGATTGATAGAGGGAAAATTTATTTAAGATTGAGATATATGTGATTGTCCAAGTATTTCAAATTTAATGTTTCCAAGGTGTCAAAAATAAAATATAGGTGGTTAAAAATGTACCCCTTTTTATTATAATATTGAAAATGATAAATTAAAACAATAAAATAAATATTTTTGGTACCTGTGATAATCATGCTTGGTGTTGATGGGTATAGTTATAATGTACCATTTTCTTCATGTGCAATCTGCAAGAAACATGTATAGATAGATTTCCTTTAAAAATAAGAAATAT
>JARHVA010000015.1:167500-300000 GCA_037957365.1 Torreya grandis | reverse complement strand
TACATGTGATATTTGGACCACTCATTTCATCTAGAACTCTATTCAGCTCATCCATTCAGGTATAAGCTTTGTATGTGGGCCAAATTAGCCAACATTTTTGGGGACTCAGCTAGCTTGACTAGCATACTAATCATGGAACCTAGAATTTGATCAAGCTTTCTCTTGATGACTAGATAAATGAAGTATTACTTAAAAAATGATTTTGCCTAAATCTTGGAAACACTTGGAAGCAATGAGACACACAAATAACAAGAAAGCAATAAAACACACCAAATAAATCAATATGCAAGAACAATTAGAGGAAAATAAATAAATAATTATGTAAAAAGGGACCTAACTAACTAGGACAAAGCATGATTCACCTAGATCAAAAGGAAAATTGTTGATTTCACCTTCATGATGAGATGGAGAATGAAATATCACATGTTCCCTTACAAGCCTAGTGGTTGAGGAAGCAAGTCTCTTCTTTACCAACTCCTTTGGAATAATCATATGTGGAATGGTATGGGAAAAATAACCTCCACTGTAAACATAATAACTTAGTGACTCTTCCTCTTTATCAATATCTAACTAAAAATGGTGTCCTAAAGGATGATTTCTTGTAATGGCAATCCTACTAGCAACCCTCAACTTAGATTCATGCTTCATTCCTTCATAATCTAGTTGACTAGGTTATGCATAAAAAAGATGTCTATTACCTTAAATAAGTATACCCATGTCTATAGGCTCACCAAGGAGTTGATAGCCCATTATGAAAATCTAATACAATTCCATGTCTATAATGAAATATTGAGGTGGAAGTATTGAAGGAATGCCCACTTCATGTTCTTTGATTTGCATCATAAGGCTATTCTCTTTGGTTGTAATCAGACCATAGTCTTCCCAGAGAAGAGCATATCTACTCCCAAAACTTTAAAAAAGTCCACCAATGATCCTTTTGGTTGATTAGTAACCTTTATTTGCCCCAAAAATTCATCAATTCAATCTGTTATTACATCCATTTCTTCATCCTCTACATAATATGGAAAGGAGTTGATATCCTCAACTTCTTCACTCTCAACATAAGATGGAATCTCAGCTTCTTCATATTTAAAGTTAGAAATTCCTCTTTCACATCCAAGAATGGGTATCAATAGTAATCTCCTCTTTATAGACACTTGTATCCTCCTTAGCACATTCCTCTTGAAGCTTATTTGAATTAGCAAATTTATCTTCTATTTACCACATGACATGTTCCTCTTCTTGAGTGTGAATGGTAGAAATTCAAGATGGCTCCACTTATAATATAAATTGAATTGTTTGGGTAGCCTCTCCATAGATGAAACTCGTGAATCTTGGAACCTTTAATTGCTTGACATCTTCCACCTCCTTTGCCTAATCAGATGGATTAGGCATAATAGGATACTTATGACAAAGGTTAGGCATCAAATAACTTGAGTGCACAGCCCATGAAGGTTTCCAAGTTTGAGATGGATGGGTTTTATAAGGAATGGTAAGTGGGGTGGATGAAGGGTCAACTATTTCTTAAGGAGGTAAGAAGCTTAGGACTTTGAATGGAATAGGTTGACGGATTTGGTACCTCTATGGACTACTCTTTAGGGGAAAAAGCCATGAAACTAGGGACATTTGATGGATTATATTCCTCTTGATGGGGGTAGGCAAGATTTTGTGCCATTATAGCTTAATTTTCAACTCCCCATAGTTCTATCAATCTCTCTAACTCTACTTTCTACTTCTTGATAGTTTGTTGCTCCACAACTAGCTCTTTTTGTTATTGACCATTCTCTTAAGCTAACTTCTAAGAAGGGAAGGCTAGAGGAGGATAAGAATGACTTGAAAAATATTGAGAATTTATTTCTAAGGGAAGCATAGGTGGTATATATGAATCCTATGGCAGGACACATGTAGGGACATGATACTGATATTGCTTATCTAATGACTCTTGTTTGTAGGCTAATATCTCTTTAGTAATCATTTGGCTTATCTTCTTCATTTCCTCTATCTCATGAAAATTTAGAGAGTTTGAAAGGGTGGTTGATCTTAGAATTAGTAAGGCTCATATGAATTAGGATTATATGCATATATATCATGGTTATAGGACTTGTATGAGCTTCCATACTATTGATAAGGCTTTACACACTCTTCATATGGTTGATATGGGTCATGGGAGGGTTGATATGGATCATGAGGATCACACTAGAAATGTTGAAAGGGAGAAGAATGATAAAATTCTTATCTGTTAGTTGACTTAACCTATAAAAAATGAAGATAACTAAAATCATGAACATAATATGCCTCATACCTTGAGATAAGGACCAAGGAATACTTGAAACTATTTATGAAGATGAATTTATTTCAAACTTGCTTCAATAGATAAAATTGGGTCCCACCAGGCATGCTATAAAATGTTAGAGACTTAGGCTACACCCTAGCTAAAATTAAAAGTTTTAAATTACTAATCTCAAACCTAGTCCAACATGGGAATGACCCTATGTTATGGGTTATATAAAATTGGGTCAGACCTCTAGGATTTTTTAATGAGGCCAGCTCCTTAGATATGACAATTTGAATCTCTCTTCTTAAAACTTAATCTATTGGGATGAAAAAGGGAGAAAATGCATGAATTAAAACCTAATTTAAGTGTGGTGATGCACCAAATGTTCAATGATCCACTCTCAACTTGGACACTTCCATGACTACTAATGAATCTAATGGAGATAAGGATTGAACAGATTCTATGACAAGATTCCAAACATGATTATTTTGTATGAAGGTTGAAAAGAGACCTATAAATTGAAGGACAAAAAGAGAGATATATAAGTAAGAAACTATGGGCTTATGACACTTCAAGAGAAACCTCACTAGCTAACACTTCACATAACCTATAAGAAACCAACAACCTCAGAGTAAGGTACATGAAGGACCTACATATGATGAATAGATAACATAAATTATTTAAATAAAACTTCAATAAAATACACTTAGCATTAAACTTGAATCTAAAATTGTCTCATATTGGTTTAAAAGAGGTTTTTATAAAGTGATTTTGATAGAGCTTTGTTATATCAAGCTGAGGGATATAAATAAAGAGTTCAAAGCTAGTATTTATAGGAAGAAATAAGCTAAGAGAGAAAAATTGGCACTAAACAGGATATTAATGAGCCCAATTCCACTCAAAAAAACCACCACCATAATCCTTCTCAAGCCTTTTCCTACATTAATTCCCTTTACTATCTTCCCCCATCATGCTTGATGTTTTTCACATTATCAGGTGGTTACTTAAGCTTGTTCATTGATGTTATTTCTGATATTCCTTGCACAGTCACCATTCTTCCATTACTTCTAAATCCTAAATATAGATCTATTATGGATTAAAACCAATCACCCTATTGGTTTTCATATATTCATTATAAATGAAGATCCATAGGCTAGGGTTTCTTGAATCATGCATAAGATGTAAACATCACATCTGAAAGCTTTTAAGAGGTTTTGTAGAGATTTAATGATGATCTATGATTATTCAAGGTTTGCCCCTGGTAACTTAGATCATGTTAATCTTGTATTTATGTATTCTACCTACTTGGGGTGGAAAAGTCCTTTGTTTAAATGTGTCTACCTATGTGGCTTTCCTTTGGGCTATTTTTTCTATTTCAACCTTAGGTTGTATTTGCTCTCTATTAAAGTCCCTTAGCTTTCAAATTTTAATATCGACCATTTATTTTTGATCTGGGCTTCTTGATATTATACCATCTATTAGCTCCACATTCATCCTTAGGATATGCTAATTTTTGACCTCTCACTCACTATTGATCAGTAACCTCATGATTAGATGAGCATTGTTGGATTTGATTTATCATGCACCATCAATTTTTGGTCTAATAGATTGAATGTGGAATATTGATCTATGTTGGAGTATACCATGATTGAGACACTTATCTTCACCATGTTCATCTTGGGCCTATTAACCTTTTGACTTGATGTTCACCATTTATCTTCAATTACACAATTAAACACACATTGTATATTTTTTAGACCCACTGACTATGTCAATCACTACACACCATTATATCTCCACTTGAGCTCCTATGCTCTTGAAAATTGTAAGCCTCTCATTCAATCCTAATATCTACTGACTAGTTGACCTCTCATTCACCATTGATATGCATATGGGCACCTAAGATCTTGTCACTTGTCAGTCACACATTCAATCTTAGGATACATTGACCTTTTGACTACAAGCTCATCATTGATCTATTATGAATATATGATTGAATGCATGCCATTAGATCTTTAGGACCCAATGGCACTATTAGTCACTTGTGCACCATTAGATATGAGTTGAGCTCCTATGATCTTGACACTTATTGGATCTATATTCAACCTTAGAACATTTGAATTTAAATGGTTAGTTCTTATGGCTTAAGTTTGATGTTTGTGTACATGTCCCACTCTATAAGTTCAAATTTAAATGCCCATATCTTCAGATAACAATCTCATCAAGATATTAAATTTATATAACATGATCTAGGCATGAATAAATTCATGTCCATGTAATCTTTTGGATTTGAGAGGCCTCTTGAGCATACTTACAAAAATGCACAAGTGAACTAGTTGTTTCTTTTGGCATGGCATGTAAGATGGTCTGGTTCATTTAGACTTGTGTTAGGAATCATTGCTTGATATTTCATATATTTGATGATTCTCTAAGGCCTATGCAAACTTTTTCTATGATCCTAATTGCATTGATCACCATGAGAACCTATTTCTTCAAAATTTGACAAACTACACTTTAAGTTTACTTAAAGTGTTTCAAAAGCTTTGCAAGCTACATGTGATCTTTTGACCACTCATTCCATCTAGAACTTTATTCATTTCATCTATTTAGACAAAACTTTTGTATGTGGGCCAAATTGTCTAACACTATCCAATAAACTTTCCAAATGGTCATTACACATAAAAATGCCTCAATTGATTCATTCTTCCTAGAAAATGCATCTACTACCACCTTCTATTTGCATTTCTTATATAATATTTTTAAGTCATATCCCAACATTTTAATCGCCTATTTTTTTGTTATTATGATGTGTTGGCTAACAAATTTGTCCTTATATAAAAATATTTTATTTTGACTCCATACCCTTCTCTCAAGAACAAATAAGTTAAACAACAAATGGGTGAACTATTAAGACTAGTTCCCCTCTAAATTAAGGTACAGCTCCCTTTAAGATTTTTAATGAATCTAAATATTCAGATACACTTTTAACTAGAAAGTGCTTAAAGGTAGACTAACATCCATACATCATTATGTTATGAATGCAAGATTTTATAACAATAATAGGTAACAGAATACATATATTCTATTTTCAAAAACAATTAAATAGATAAATGTATATATGATGAACCAATAAATGATAAAAACACACATAATGGATTGTCTAATGGAATATTAATTACTATATGAAAGAAGATTTCACAAAAAAAACCTAATTTTAAATACTCAAATGCACAGATCCAAGTATGCAATAATTAATTCTCCTTTTCGCTCACAGATGAAAAATATTTTAGACAAACATCACATATATTGTAAATAATAGTGGTCCAATTCAAAAATTTATAACTCCTTTTCTTTTTCTATCTTCTATATATCCCCCTTTTACAATCAAAAATATATATCATTACCTTAACTCAATCATTTTTAAACTAAACCAGAGTTAAAGTAACTCTGACCCATACGGGATTTAGTTATTAAACAAATTCACTTAAAGATCAAGTCTTGAATAGAAAAGCAACTGAATAGAAGAAACTATGTAATTAAAATCATTGCTAAAGTGATGGAATGGGATCTCCAGATTTGCTTTGTTTAGTTAGGTAGACACGTTGAGCTTTCCATTCTTGAAATGCAATAATAAACTCCTAAATTTTTGTAAGATTAGGAATGCTAACGTGTTTTATCCTTGTATTCTAGATGTTTTCTTCCCTCTAAATTTTTCCCATCTTTTCTGTGTGTTCTAGGAGAGTGTCAATGGAGCTACAAAGAAGTGAATCTACGTTTGAAATCTGATAAAAATATTTAGTCGATAACATGTCACTTTCTTTAATGATGTTGATCTTTTCCCTTAAGGATTGAATCACAATATTGATATATTTTTCTAGTTTTCCATCATCTTTTATGTATTTGATGTCAATACTCTATAAATCATGTTGTAATGACTGAATGAATTCAGTTATTTCTTTTGATCATTTTTTTGATTTCCATTCATCCTTGTCAAGATACCAAATTTCCCCATTTAATATTTTTCTTACATATAATACATCTTCATCTAGACTTGTCAAGTTCTTCTCTAACAAAAACTTTGTTATTCCATACCTTTAAACTTCATCAATCTAGTTCATCATGCTCATCTATTTTCTTTCATCTTTCTGAATGATGCTTTCCAACCAATTATCAAATATCTTGGTAATCATTTTACCCCTGTGTATCTGTAACCTTGTGAAAATACAAAAAAAATTACTTTATACTGAGTTTTAGATATATTCTCCTATAAAATTCCCACTAATTTTAACTTAAAGAAAGCCTCGGGGCGAGATGAGAGTATAGTCATTGAACCATTGAACCATTGAAATTTTAAAAATTGTGGTTCAACTTCAGGGTTCAATGATACAAAAAGAAATACACATACTGACCAATAGTCACATGATCTTTCTAGAAACTTTGAACTTTAAGACATTGAACCATTGAAATTTTGAAAGAGTTCAAGCGGTAGGTTTGAGTGATAGGTTTAACGAGATAGGTTCAAGAAATAGGTTCAACTATACATTAATTTATACAAGGGAACTGAGTGAACATGACTCTTTTCAAAACATTGAGTATTAAATTTTTGAACATTGAACTTTTGAAAATCCAAGAAAAAAGGTTCAAGTTCAACCGAAAGGTTCAAAATCATAATTGAAAAACATTAAGGGACAAACAGTTCACTTTGAAAAACTTTGAACTATTAAAATTTATTGAACCATTAAACTTATTAAACTCTTAAACTCTAAGAGAAGTTTAGGTTCAAAGGTTCAATTCTTTTAAGAATTTACACACAAAAGGCGATAAGCGGGTGAACTTCTTTTATGGCAAAATTCATGAAAATTTTAATAAAGGTGACTCAAAGGCTAACATTAGCTCTGACTAGGGACTGTATTTTATGACAAAACGTAGAGAACTCAAAAACTCTATTTACATAGTTTGGGGACACAAAAATAGAAGAAAAAGGAGAAAGACAAACCAAAAATGGGAAGGAAAAACACAAAATGCAACAACAAAAGAAAAGGCTATGTACAAAATAGGGGATACATGTTTCATAGTTAGTACAACTTGAGATCCTATCCATTATAGGGTAGGGGTAAAATAGATCCATCAAGATATTCCAATTTAAAATAATTAAGACCAAGTACCTGATGAATTTTGAAAGGCCCTTTCCAAAGTGAATCAAATTTACCATGTGCTCCTTTAGGTTCTCTCCTTTTATCCCATAGCAGTACTTCATCTCCTTCCATGAACTTTTTGGGTCTAGTTTTTTTATCAAAAACCTTTTTAACTTTGTTTTGATGAGCATTAATATGATCATTCATTTCATTCCTCTCCTCTTCAATCTTAGTTAAATACATAACTCTTTTTTCTAAAGAATCTTGAAAGCACTAATTTTCAATAACGTTTTGTAATCTAGCTGCAGATAATTCTAGAGGTAATGATAGCTATGCTCCTATTCCATAAACTAGCTCAAATGGTGCCATTCCTATTACTCTTTTTGGGGTTACCCTATCAGCCCAAAGTGCTTCATATAGTCTCTTATGCCAATCTTTGGGGATATCATTCACTAATTTCTTCATGATGGATATCAATTTTTTATTACTGGACTTTGCTTGTCCATTCCCTTGAGGGTAATAATCTTATGAGTGAGAAAGAGAGACACTATGTTCATAGTAGATTGAATTAAGTTCTATTGAAGAAAAACTTGTAGCATTATCTGCCACAATTTTTTGAGGAACACCAAAACGTACCAGTATATTTTCTTTTAGAAAATTGTATACCACTTCTGAAGTGGTTCTCTTTATAGGGGCTACTTCAACCCATTTTGTAAAATAATCAATTGCTATTAAAATGTGCCTATGACCAGCACTTGATGGAGGTGAAAGAGGCCCAATGAAGTCTAATCCCCATTGTTTGAAAGGTTCTTCAATAATGACATGTCTTAGAGGTAATGTTGTAAGTTATGGTCTTCCTGAAAACAATTTGCATTTTTCACATTAGCTACCCATTTATATTCATCTTTGAACATACCTAGCCAATAATAACAATTTATAAGGATTTTGAAAGCTATGATCGATGAAGAAAAATTTCCACCATAGGCTTCATTATGAAAAACTTCTAATAGTTTGTATTGTTGTTCCTTATCTACACATCTCAGAAAGGTTCCATCTAATCCCTTTTTGTATAGAACATCACCCCATATCACATATTTTGCTAATTTTAACTTTAGATTCTTTTTCCCCTTTGGGCATAAATGACTGGGACAGTCTCTATAAGTAATATAGTTTACCATGTTTAGGAACCAAGGATCTTGTAAGCTCACCAATAGGATAGTAGGAAGTTCTTCTTCTTCTTCTTTACTTTTGGCTATCAATTTGCACAAACCTTGACCTCTAACTAATTTGGTTGGCCTAATCTCTAGGTCATACTCTTGAATTTTAGCAACCCATGTTGCTTTATTATTCATCCCAACCTCTTGCTGAGTCAGAATGCTTTTCACAGCCAAACTAGGAACAAATATATGAATGAGAATGAAGTATATAATATCTAAATTGTTTAACATCCTTTACTATATAAAAAACTTGTTTCTTAGCTAAAGAATATTTAAGTTCATGTTTCTTGAGAGGAACACTCATAAAATCTATTGGGGCTTCTACACTTACTTCATTTTTCTATAACAAGATACCAAACATGGTATGTTCCAAAGCATAGTAGTAAATAACAAAATATTTTTGGAAATTAGGATTTACCAAAGTAGGTGTTTGTGTAATTGCTTCTTTAATATCTTCAAATGCTTTTTAAGTAGCTTCATTCCATTTGAATGCTTGTTTTTTGCTTATCATCCCCACAATATGTTTTGTAATTTTAGCAAAATCAGGAATGAACCTTCTAAAAAAATTAATCTGACCAAAGAAAGACTTAACTCTAGTCATATTAGAAGTTAACTATTGTATTGCTCTACCTATTTCTAGGTCAATTTTGATTCCACTTTTTGACACTAGATGTCCTAATAATTTCCCTTTTGTAACATAAAAAATTGACTTCTTAGGATTAAGAGATATTTCATGACTTATGCGTCTTTGTAAGATGGTCTACAGGTCCTTTAGATGATATTCTCTTTTCTTAGAGAAAATAGTCAAATCATCAAGATAAATAACAATAATTCTATCTTTCAAATATTTAAAGGATGAATCCATCGCCCATTGAAAAGTTACACCAACATTAATTAGACTGAAGGGCATATGGTTATAAGCAAAACTTCCTCAAGGTGTAGTGAAAGTAGTTTTATGTTGGTTAGCTGCAGCTACACTTATCTAATTATAACCTGAGAACCCATCTAACATGGACATCATTTCTGACCCAACAATAGTTTTCAAGATGTGATCCATCATAGGCAAGTGGTAATTATCTTTTAAACTAGATTGATTCAAATTCTTGAAGTCAACACAAATTCATATTTCTCCATTCTTATTGCACACTAGAACAATGTTTTCCACCCAGGTGGAGTGATAAATTGGATAAATAATCCTAGCCTTTAGCATCTTGTCAATCTCCTTAAAGATAGCCTCAACAACTTTTGGGTTATAATTTCTTAGCTTCAACCTAAATGGAATTGCATTTGTTTTCAAAGGGATATGATGTTGAAACTATCCACATCTAAAATCTTTAAGGTCATCATAGCACCAAACAAAGACATCTTTATAGTTAATCAATAAATTAATTAATTCATTTTTCTCCTCAAGTGAACAACACTTACTAATAGACATCCATTTGGGGTTAGTTTCACTTCAAATGTTGATTTTCTCATAATCCTCTATTTTGTTAGGATTCTAGGCAAGTTTGCTTTTAGTATATTCATCTTGTCTAGTGAACAAATATTCTAGAGAGACTAGTCCTTTAGGGATTTTATTTCCTTTTAATTTAATTACACATCTTTTGGATTGATCCCTGGATCAGGATTGAATTATTTATATTATGTTTTAGAACCTTTAAAATAAGTCCCCAAAAACATATCAGCATTCTCCAAAAAAAAATTGATCAATTTATTATTCTCAAAAACTTGCCAATTTTCAGCATTATCTGAGACATTAGGATGATAAATTAGTTCTATTCTATATGAATCCTTTTTAAAATTAGGGTGTGGGAGAAGAAGAGAATTTGATACTATTAGAGAATCTTCCTGAGTGTTCTGGTCTCTAGGAATTGCCTCAATAGAAAAGGCATCAAAACATTCTATTTCATCCCAAACTCTATTTCTGTAATGTCTTAATCTATCATTTTTAACTGAGAAAATGCTTCTCACCTGTTTGACAATTAATTCAACATCTCCTTTTGCCTTGAGTATTTTTATACCTTTTCTTTTAGCTTCATTTAACCCAAGCAATAAATCTTCATATTATATAGTATTATTAGTGTTTTTAAATTCTAGCTTGAAAAAGTAAGGAAAAGTTTCACCTTTAGGTGAAATCGACACAACCCCTACTCCTAAACCAGTGGTAGCACAACTGCCATCAAATTCCATGATCCATAACTCATCTAAATGAATAGACTTTGAGGTAGATTCTTCTTTTAAATATTCAAAGGAAAGAAAATAGTTACCAAATTCACATTCTTTAAATAGAATTTGAGACTTAAGATCATCAGAAGGATGTAAACTTGCATTTAAGTTTAGGTTCCAGCTTAACTTTCTATTTTCCCACTAGAATTATAGCTTCTGACCAGTCTAATTTAATCTACCATCCCAAATATTTGTAAAAAGTTTTGCTCAACAACATCCCATAACTAGCGGGGATATTTGCTACCAAGATAGTCAACTTCACCTTTTTATCGGGATAGGCTACAAGAGCAACTTATGTATCTTTGATTTGTTCGAGCAAAGAAATTTGTTTGCCATCCATGGAGTAACATATACCAAATGTTTTTTTAAGGGATAAGCCAAGGCTTTATCTACAAAAGAAGGCATTATATTATTAGAAACACCTGAGTCTATGATACAATTGCTAAGTTTATGACCATTTATGAATAAAGAAACATAAAATGGGTTGGGTTTTATATCAACCATATAAGGAGTATCATTAGATGAATTGAGTTTCATTTTAGAAGCATGAGTTGGTGATTCAAATAGAGAATTAAATAATTGGGCAATAGGAGACTTAGTATTAACATTTAATTAACATTCAGGTTTGACTTGTGTAGGACCATTTTTGACATAGTTAACCAATTTATCAAGCTCTTTAGGTTTTAACCTAGGGTATTTAATAGGGGATATTTGAATTTTTGTAGACTTAAAAAATTCTAAAATATCAAAAGAAGTATCACAATCATTTCTATGCAATAATTTGCTTTCTTGTCTCTTTAGATTAGCATCAGAGATTTTAGTAAAAGGTTCCTTACCTTTAACGGGTGCTTCTTGAATATTAAAAAATCTTAGATTATTTTGACTTCTAGTAAGTATAGCATATGAAGGATATTTAAGAGTAACCAATATTTCACCTCCTCTTTTAGAATCTGAATCATATTCTAGGAAGTGTATTTCAGAGTCGTCAGGCCTCTCAAAGCTCCTTTCTTCTTTAGAAATCTCCATTAAGACATCTTGAGTAGTAGTCATCTGAGTATATCTAAGAATTTTTAGACAAGAATCTCCATCATGATCAGTATTCAAATGAAAGACACACATGCTATTTCTTTTAGGAGGGGCTTCTATAGTCAATCTTGGTTGTGTTGATGCAAGTGGTAATGTCCTGCCAGTATTAACTTGTTGATTTCTCGTGCCCATATCCTGATATGGTTGTTAGAATGAAGTACTAGTCTTCAATAATTGTCTCTTAAAGGAAATCATATAATTGACTAGCCTTTGAACCATAAGATTCATAGAGGATGAGGGATGAGCATTAGGTTCTTGTACTTATTTCTTCCATTTTATAGCCATAATAAGATCATCTTCTAACTCAACTGCTAATGATTGTGCATCTATTAAATTGATAATTGCACCTCTTCTGAGATGAAAAATTATATCAAGAGGCATAGAATTAATAAAGAAGCATTTTTTATTCTCAGTAGTTAGTTTTTTAGTAGTAGTAATCTTATGTACAATCCTATTGAATTTGGCTATAAATTCTCTCATGGGTTCATGAATTTCTTTCTTGAGTTGAGTCAATTGAGCAAGAAGGAAATGTTCATCTTCTATGCTTTTGAACCTATTTTCAAATGTAATTTTCATATCATTCCAACTTGTGATTGAGGAATCAGTTAGATGATAAAACCATTTTGTTGCAATATTAGTTAGAGTTTACACAAAAAGCCTTATGGCTACATCTTGATGTTGTACGCCTAACACACCATATACCACTGCAAAGGCACTCAGATGTTCCTCTAGTGATTGTCTTCCATCTCCCTTAAATTTGGGTAAATTTTCCCTTGTATTTTTAGGTAAAGGATTTAGTTTGAACCCTAAATTTAGAGGTCTTATGGCTATGCCCCAAGGTTGAGCCATTGGAAGAAAACTTATGGTAGAAGGAAAGATGGTACCGGAAAGGGTTAAGGCTTGATAGACAGAGGATGTAGAGGGTTTGGGAGGGCTAAGAGGTCTACTTTTAGATTTTCTAATATGATTAGGAATATAAGGAAAATTTAAACTTTGCAATGCTTGAAAAGTAGAACTTCAATTCCTTCTCTTCTCAAAGACCTTGTGTATCTTCTGGAATCCAGTTTATGATATTATAATTATTAACTTCACACTTCAAGGGGTTTTAATTCCTTACTAAATTTTTTGCTTATCTTCTTCTTTTCCTGAGTAACAGTAATATTATATTATCAGCCAATTCTTTTTCTTTTTCTAATATTCTACTTGCCAATCTATAATCATCAATATTCTGATGAGAGTACCTAGCAAGAGTATTTAACTGACTAATTATATCTTCTTGTTCATTTGAAAACCAAGATTTATTTGTAAAATATGAATTATATTTTCATGAGGAAGCACCATTATTGCCTCATATTAAGGTGACTAATCTTTTAGTAAATATTTCAATTTTGATCCCCAACAGAGTTGTCAAAAACTATTGGCTAACAGATTTGTCCTTATATAAAAATATTTAATTTTGACTCTATACCCTTCTCTCAAGAACAAATAATTTAAACAATAAATGGGTGAACTATCAAGACTAGTTCTCCTCTGAATTAAGGTATAGCTCCCTTTAAGATTTTCAATGAATTTAAATATTCAAATACACTTTTAACCAAAAAGTGCTTAAAGGTAGACTAACATCCATACATTATTATGTCATAAATGCAATATTTTATAACAGCAAAATACATAGATTCTATTTTCAATAACAATTAAATAGATAAACGTATATATGTTGAACCAATAAATGATAAAACACACATAATGAATTGTCTAATGGAATATTAATTACTATATGAAAGAAGATTTCACATAGAAAACCTAATTTCAAATACTCAAATGCATAGATCCAAGTATGCAGTAATTAATTCTCCTTTTCATTCATAGATGAAAAATATTTTAGACAAACATCACATATATTGTAAATAACAGTGGTCTAATTCAGAAATTTATAACTCCTTTTCTTTTTCTATCTTCTATATATCCCCCTCTTACAATCAAAAATATATATCATTGCCTTAACTCATTCATCTTTTAAACTAAACTAGAGTTAAAGTAACTCTGACCCATATGGGATTTAGTTATTAAACAAATTCACTTAAATATCAAGTTTCAAATAGAAAATCAACTGAATAATTGAATAGAAGAAACTATGTAAGTAAAATCATTGCTGAAGTGATACACTAGGATCTCTAGATTTGCTCTGTTTGATTGGGTAGACACGTTGAGCTTTCCATTCCTAAAATGCCGTAACAAACTCCTAAATTTTCATAAGATTGGAAATGTTGACGTGTTTTATCCTTGTTTTCTAGATTATTTCTTTCCTCCAAATTTTTCCCATCTTTTTTATGTGTTCTGGGAGAGTGTCGATGTAGCTACAAAGAAGTGAATCTACCTTTGAAATCTAAGAAAAATCTTCAGTCGATAACCTGTCACTTTCTTTAATGATGTTGATCTTTTCTCTAAAGGATTGAATCATAATATTGATATCTTTTTCTGGTTTTCTATCATCTTTTATGTATTTGATGTTAATACTCTCTAAATCATGTTGTAATGACTGAATGAATTCAGTTATTTATTTTATCATTTTTTTAATTTCCATTCATCCTTATCGAGATATCAAATTTCTTCATTTAATATTTTTATTACTTAAATATAACACATCTTCATCTAGACTTGTCAAGTTATTCTCTGGCAAAAACTTTGTTATTCCATACCTTTGAACTTCATCAATCGGGTTCATCATGCTCATCCATTTTCCTTCATATTTCTGAATGATGTTATCCAACCAATTATCAAATATATTGGTAATCATTTTTCCCCTGTGTATTTGTAACCTCATGAAAATTCAAATTTTTCTACTTTATACTGAGTTTTAGATATATTCTCCTCTAAAATTCCCACTAATTTTAACTTAGAGAAAGCCTCAGGGTGAGATGAGAGTATAGTCATTGAACCATTGAACCATTGAATTTTTAAGAATTGTGGTTCAACTTTGGGGTTCAATTACATGAAAAGAAATACACATACCAACCAATAGTCACATGATCTTTCTAGAAACTTTGAACTTTAAGACATTGAACTGTTAAACTTTTGAAAAAGAGTTCAAGTGTTAGGTTCAAGTGATAGGTTCAACGAGATAGTTTCAAGCAATAGGTTCAACTATACATTAATTTATACAAGGGAATTGAGTGAACATGACTCTTTTCAAAACATTGAGTATTAAATTTTTGAACCATTGAACTCTTGAACCATTAAAGTTTTGAAAATCCAAAAAAAAGGTTCAAGTTCAACTGAAAGGTTCAAAATCATAATTGAAAAATATTAAGGGACAAAGAGTTCACTTTGAAAAACTTTGAACTATTGAAATTTATTGAACCATTGAACTTATTGAACTCTTGAACTCTGAGAAAGGTTTAGGTTCAAAGGTTCAATTCTTTTAAGAATTAACACACAAAAGGCAATAAGCGAGTGAACTTATTTTATGGCAAAATTCACAAAAAATCAAACAAGGGTGACTCAAAAGCTAACATGATGAAAATAATTGTTCCAAAATTATTTTTTATTATCATGATTAGTCTCTACTTGAAAGTGTCTACCCATCAAATAAGGTCTCCATTGCTTGATTTCATGAATAATAACCATCATATCTTTCTCATGGATTGGATTGAGTTTGTTTATTCCCTTTATCTGAAGACTCTCAAATAAAATGAGTATTCATTATTTCATGAGTACTTACCCCATGTCATATCCTAATGCATCACATTAAATAACAAATGGTTTTTTGAAAATCAATAGTCACTAAAATTGAAGTGGTGTACATAGCCTATTTTAGTTTCTCAAATGCCTTGGTAGTTAGTTTAGTCTAATGAAGAAATATTTATTCAAAAAGGTTGTGAGTGGAGATGCTATGATATGATATTTTTTTACAAATCTATGATAGTAACCTATTAGCCCTAAAAATCCATGAAGTTTCTTTAGGGTCTTTAGCACTTGTCACTCCATCATAGCTTTGATCTTCTCAGGATTGACTTTAATTCCTTCATATGACATAATATGACCCAAGTACTCCACCTCATGGAATTTAAAAGTAAATTTGGAAGGTTTATATTAAATCTAATTATGTTTGAGAACTCACATTGCCTTTTTCACATGCTTCAAATGTTCTTCCCAAGTTTTGTTTTATGTTAGGATGTCATCAAAAAACACTAACACAAACTTCCTTAAGAAAAACCTGAAAACATTAGTAATCAAAATTTAAAATGTAAATGGTATATTTTTGAGACCAAAAGGCATAACCATAAACTCATAATGACCTTCATGAGTTCTAAAATTTATTTTAAGGATATCCTCATCTTTGATCTAAGATTGATGATACCAAGAATGTAGATCTAGTTTGGTAAAATAAACAACACCATGTAATTCCACTAAAAATTTACCAATTACTAGTATAGGTAACTTATATTTGATGGTTTAATTGTTGATTTCTTTGTATTTTTGGCACATCCTCTAAGCATTATCCTTCTTCCCCATTATGACCATTGGGGATGAATATTCACTTTGTCTATGTTGGATAATACCTACCCCTAACATCTCCTATACCATCTTTTCAATTTCACTTTTCTGGGCATATGGATACTTGTATGGTCTGATGTTTAGTGGTGAACTTACTAGAATTAGTCTTATGTCATAATCATGTTCTTTACTTGGTGTTAATTCTTTTGGCACTGTGCTAAAAAATGTTGGGTGGTCATCAATAATCATTTATAAATCGATATGTGTAGACACATTTATGGTATAACTTCTATGTAAAATAATCATGATACAAATCCTTCAACCCATTTTAAAGAATCTTCATCATCTAATGTGAACTAACCAATGAGAGAGACTTTTTCCATAATCCATGGGGTTCAAATGTCTTACATTTAGAATTAAATCACATGAATAATTCCTAAGAATTCATCTCTATTGTGCCGAAATTCAAAATCCACTATACTCCCAAAACAATGTCCACCCCATCCATGGGAATAGAAAACATAGGAAAATTAATCATGTAGTCCCCCATAGAAATCTTAATACTATGGAATTTACTAGAATAATTGATTATGCTTCCATATGCAACCATGACTTGAATTTATGGAGTTGAATAAATAAAAAAAATTAAATGAGTATCCAACTTATTATTAATAAAATTATGTGCACTTCTTGTGTTAATAAACATTGTCACCTTTTGTTTATTTACTAATCCCAAATTTTGAGGGGTATTACTACCTGAAAGGGAATTATAGGAGATATTAAGGTGAGAATATTTAGACTCCTCCTCTAGTTATTCCATATCATTACATGAGGCTTCATCATCTTATTCATCTACATTAGCTTTTTTAATGTATAACAACTTATTTTAGGCACATTTATGTCCTTTGGTCCACTTGCCATCATAGCCAAAATATAACCCTTTGGCATGCTTCTCTTCATTTTTTTGAGGGGTCAATCTTTTAGGTTGAGGAAGTGATGTTGCTATGAAATTTTGTTCACGTCCATGAGTGAAAGCCCTTATTTTGACCAAATAATTTTCCTCTACCTTCTATGCAAATGGTATGGCTTCAGAAATAGATTTTGGATTAAACATGAAAACCTCAAGTTGTCTGTTATCCTTGAGATCCCCCAAAGAACATGTTAGTCATTTTTTTCTCATTGATGTCTTCAATGCATAAGGATATATTCTAGAAGTTATGAACATAATCCTTGATAGTACCTATTTGTCATGACTTTACTAACTGAACAAAGTAATTTTTTAGATGTTGTTGTGATAATGCATCTGTAGCTCCTTAATATACACCAATTAGGTAACAAGATCACCCTTTTTTATTTTGAACAGACAACCTGTAAGAATAATAAATTGAAATAGGTTAGCCAATTTGTTGGTTAATGTAATCAAAATAAACCTAAAGAACTAACATACTAAGATTATTCCATAGGTTAAGATATGGTAAAAAAGAAACAAATATAAAATATAAGACAAAAGTTAAGTGTATACCTTCTTTGGATATTTTCTTATGAATTGGTTTGAAGAAGTTGAGCTTGACTTGTGAACTAGCAGTCTTTAACAATAATGATTCCACATGGGTAGAATCTCTCCTTATCCACTTGAGATTTGTCTTGGTTTGGCATGATAATGATGAATAAATGTTGAGTCTCTAGTGTGATTTTGGCATGGTAATTTTAATTAAAAATAAATTACTAAAATGGGAGGTGAACCCTTCTATTTATAACTTTTTGGAATGATTGTGAACCATTGATCTAAGATCAAGATGAATGGTGGAGGATGAGTCCTCAAACTCATGATTACACACATGGAATGTGTAAGACAAAACATTTAAATCCTTTTTAGAGTGTGAAGAGATGTTGGATTAAAAGTTTAATAATGACCTCTTGGAGTGTGTAAGAGAGGTGTAAGAGCTTGTTTTCACTCCTTGTCTTTCCCATTTATTTTATTGAATGACCACCAATGTGAGGTAATACATCACTTTTTTTAAGAAAATAGGATAATTCAAAAATTCATGGAATTTACTATTAGAGTAATGATTAGGATAATTAAGCAAGGTGGTTGATTAGAAATTATAAAAATGATGCATTTGTAATGTTAATTTTTCAATCAATTTTTCATTTAATTGGCCTGTAATAACATTTATAAGGAGTTGATTTGATTTAGGATGCATTTGATCAAATTAATATTTTGATATGGTCCATTACCCTCATTTGGGATGTGTCACTATGATTTTAGATTAAAATGAAATTGCACAAGTCAATTGGGTTAATTTATGATTTTTGATTAAA
Source organism: Torreya grandis (assembly GCA_037957365.1). Taxonomy (NCBI): domain Eukaryota; kingdom Viridiplantae; phylum Streptophyta; class Pinopsida; order Cupressales; family Taxaceae; genus Torreya; species Torreya grandis. Next base: position 281,242 of record JARHVA010000015.1, on the reverse strand, counting down.
TTTGTGTGTGATTGTAAAAAGACATTTTGAATGTAGTTTAGACATGAAAGTGGTTAAAATGAAGTGTCTACATTTTACCCTATTTAATAAGGTGTTGTGAGACACAAGGTTAATTAATGTATTTTCAAAGAATGAAAAAGTTATTAAGAATAATTTTTGAAAAATTAGATGAATAAATAACTAATGACCCATGATGCCCCCTCAAGAGGGCATGTAGGGATGAAATACATGGATGGGCTCTCAAAAAAGAGAGGAAGAACCAAGAATAAGTGTGAAATTAACCCATGAATGAGATAAAACCACATAATCTAATGATTACATGATTTGATATCCAATGGTTTGAGAATAATAGAATTAAATTGGCCCCAAGGAGTGGGGAAGTGGGAAGGATGCATCCCAGAATAAGTGGCATACTTTGAATTGACCCAAATAGGGTGAAATCTATGTGCTTGAAATTAGAAGAAAGACTTGAATAAGGGTTGGGCTCAAATAGGGTGGTCTTTGTTGATCATAATAATGTGCCCTAGTAGGGTAGATGTGATCTTGGACTAATTTATTTACCCCAGTATAGTGAATGTAATAAAATATCACTATAAATTGTTTTCCCTAGTAGGGCAAGTTTTGATTTAATAAATGGCTTGCCCCAACATGGAATTTTTTAATCATAGATTGGTATATATGTTAAATATTTTGATTAAAAAATCACATCTCAAGGATTTAACTTGGTACATAGATTAAAGAGAAGATAAAAAACACAAACTTAGGTGCAATGGTATAATGAATTTTAAAGAAATGAAGCCATAAAAAATAGGCACTTGAGAATTCTCAAAGGCAATGAAATATATTATGGGAATAACACAAGATAATGCTTGAATAATGATGTAATTGTATTGGAATAATATGAATTTTAATAAGAAAAAAATAATGGTGGCTGAGCTGACATCAAAAACTAGTTACTACTGAGCACTGCCTACATGGTCCAAATGGAACTCAAGCTGATGTAGTTATCCTAGAAATAATTATAAAATGAGATGAATGAAATGATTATGACTCTTTGTATACATTATGATGTGTCATAAGTATCATATACAGTACCCATTTTGGTTAGATAATTGCATTTGATTAGTAGACAAAGAGAATTTTTGCTACAACATTACTAGTTAGACCTCTAGTACTTGATTTTTAATTTTTCATTTGACATTATACATCACATTATAAATGAATCATGATAAAATTGGATGTCATAAGCATAATATATTGATTAATATTCAAATGTAAAAAACCTGAGAACAATATATAAGATATAAAGTCCTAAGTGTAAAACATAATGCATGAAATCAAAGTAAAATGAATTAAATAAAATCAAATAAATGCATCAAAAATAATAAAAAGGTAACATATTAATCAAACAAACAAACACACAACCATAATTTCACACTTTTATGAGTTAAATATCTATCTATGTGTGAAATTATGTTATTACTCTTAAAAATTTTGCCTTCAAACTCTAGAGGAGAATTTTCAAGACAACATGGTAACTTGGATAGAAGAGGGAATATGAGAATAAAAAGGGGTAGTTGAGTTGTCTCCAAATACCCCATGAATGTGGACACTACATATATAATCTAAGGGAATTCAATCCAAATTTAGTAATCTTAGGGATTGGGAAAGAATAAAATTGATGACAAGTAAGAGATTGATTCTAAAGTGAAAATAAGAAAGGCAAACTTGTAAAATAGTGAGAGAATTGAGTAAAATGGGAAAGTTGAAATGGTAATAAGAGTGGTCAAGCTGACTTAGGATGACCCATGTATCAAAGCACTACATATATAGCCTATGTGGACCTCAGGTCGATGTAGTTCTCCAAGAAATGGGAGTGTAAATAAGGAATGGTAAAGGTGATTGGAAATGACTATGACTAGATAAGAGGTTCCCACCCAATAGATGAAACAAACTATGCCATCCAAAATAAAGCATAGGGTCACTGATGAATAGGATGACAAAATAAACAAAGATTTGGTGGCTTCATAATGTCATGGATATATTTTCCCTTTTCCTAAATATTTTTATTTTTAGGTTATTTTTGGGTTTTCCAAAATTTTAAGGTTTTTGTGTTTTTAGAACAAGGTATTTATAGGAATAGATGGCTCACAAAAAATTAATAACATGACTTAGGATGCTTTAAAAATGGCTAAATCATGTCTTAATATGCTTTAAAAATGGTGAGATCATGGCTTATGATGTTCATAAAATGGCCAGAGCATGGATTAGGATGCTCACAAAATGGTGAGAGCATTAGAAAAGAAGTGACTAAGTTATCCTTAGGAATTGAGGACTGCCTAAATAATCCATATAGACCTAATTTCAATCTAATTCAACCAAAATCAATGATAATAATGAATTAAGGACAAATGGATAATGTAGGCTAATAACATGTGACAATGATGGAAGGAATTCTCTAAGGACCATGTCACATGAGATCCAAATGTGTCTAGTTATCAAAGTGTCATGCAGGTAATATGCCAAAATGTTTCCCAACTAGGTGTCAATATACCTTCCACTTCCATAACAATTTTAAGATGGGAATATTATTGGTCACAATAAGATGGGTTGGACTAAATAGGATTGAATGGCCAAAATGTAATGGTATGGTATGGAATGGTCCTCAATTCAAATGAGGTTACCCACAAGTGTCAAGGTACTTGTAGATAATAAATTATTTATGCATGATGTTAGAAATATGATTTTCATCATGGTACTTGCCCAAGGTGCCATAAGCATGGTTTTCACTATTGGATGAATTATTTATCTCTCTTTTGATTAATTTTTATCTTTAATTAATCTTTTTGATTTTTTAGCATCTCGACTCAATGGAGGATTATGAGATGCATAATGTGTACCCTTTGTTATCTAACCAATACCTGCATGGAATGGTTTCTCCATCAAGATGTTACTATTGATGTGAATACATTGATGTTGTTTTGATCTTAATTAATTGTTGATTCTACTTCCTCAAAACCTCTAGAAAAGATGTCTTTGTAGAATATAGAAAAAATAATGTCACCAGGAAGGGTAAAGTAGGTTAGGCATAGGATAAATGCTCTAATTAGATGATGAAATATAGGTCTTAAATGAATAATAGGATAAAAATGAAATGTATAATGGTTAGTGTAAAAATGAATATTGGGATTTTTAGTTACACACACTATTGTTGATCCATATTTAATATGATTTTGGTTATGGCAGGGTTGATATTGACTTTAACAATGTCTTTATCAAGCAAAAAGTAACCAATTGACACAACTATTGGTGCCTCAAAGAGGTTTTCACCAACAATTTTTTTTTATTGTTCTAATTTAGATTATCCAATAGTGTCTTGGATAAGGTTTCACTAAGGGGTGTTGATAATTCATTTTTATTTTCCTTGAGTGCCTTAAGAAAGGTTTCACTAAAGGATGTTGAGTTTAGACTTTGATTTCCCCTTAATGCCTTAAATGAGGTTTCACTAGGAGATTGTTATTCCACCTTAATGTTGTCTTGGCTCCCCAAAAATTCTACCACTAAAATATCACCATGTAAAGATTTAAATAGTGTGTGATTCTATCAATCCTAATCGATGGTTATAGGAGGTGGTATATCAATATAATAGATAGGTTGGTTAATGGTAAAGGTATGTGTATTTGTAATAATAGGGTAAAAGACAACACAATACTCGTAAGTTACTAGGATAATTTATGTTGATGCTAAAGAAAACATCCTCAAAAACTATAGAAGGATCATAAATGTGTTCAAGTGGATTTACAAGGTGTATGTAGTTGATGTCAAAATAAATATTAATGTATGTTGATTCTAAGACTAATTCAAACTCAAATGCATATAGTAAATGTGTATGGATAATATTGTAATGTCTACTAATATATTATGATTTTGAAGTTGATTATAACTCAAGGGGATTTTAATTTGATGTTTATATTAGCATTGATTCATATTCTGATGTTAAATTTGATATCGATTATAGGATGGAATCTAATTTTGGTACCTATTCTGAAATAGAACCTAATTTTGATGTTGATGTTGAAAATAATGTTGGTTTTAAAATGGAACATGATTATGATGTAAAAATAGCCATAAAGAGGGCTTATTGAATTACATTATCCATAAATACCTTGTTCACACTTTGATTAGAAATGAAGGCTTTGGGATGAATAAATGTTTTAAAATGGGGAATGTTTGGTAATGGACAAATAATGGGCTCTAGCTCAATAATAATGGGATATCCATATATGAGCTCTTTAAATATGGGCTCGTTAAGTATGGATTCTATGTCAAATAGAGGTCCTTCATCAAATAAAGGTTGACTATCAATGGTTTGGTTGTGGTCAAAGAGGAGTGATTCAACAAAAACATCAAATATTTGTTGATTATCTTGAATTTTATTTAGAAGTGGACCATATGATCATGTTTGGGAAGGGGATCATGACAGGTCCTAATCAAGTAATTATCATACTTAGACACACTTGGGTCTTCAATATGTAATGGTTTTTGGATGAGTAGTGGCATAATAGGGTTGAACTGTTGGTTTTATTGTGGTTGTAAGGATGTATTGGCTTATAGACTATGGACAAAAAGTCAAAATTATTTGTAAAATGAGATAGGTTTTGGCTAAGTTGTAAGAGTTTATCTATCACATTTTAGCATATTTATGGCCATGTTATAACAATTTTAGAATGATGAGATTCCATGATTCATATTAACCTTAGACAAATGTCCCCAAGCAAGGATATATATAAGGGGGAAAGATTGGAAGAAATTAACCCCAAAATAGGTGGTCTTGGTCCTTAATGTAAATGGATTTTCTTGGATTGGCCCCAAACAAGGTCGAATAGAATTAATTAGAATGATCCCAAATAGGGTGGTCTTACTTATATTAGATTTGGTAACATGGTCTTAATTTTATTTTCCCCAAATATGGAAGATTGACATAGATTGGAATTGCCTCTAATAGGGTAGAATGACCTGATATGATTCAAACAAAATAAATTATGGATGACATAACTTCATTGTTCAAAACTAATAGGAGTGGGAAATTGAATGGAAAGATAAGAAGTAGGTTGAATTAGCATGTGATTGATTTAGAATAGTTGGATTTGGTTGAAAAAAACCTAATTTGGCATTGTTCTAGTTGTTTGGATTTGAAGTTGACCATAGTCAAAATTAACCTGACTAAAAATTAGAATTAGCATGTGGTTCAAGTTGAATCTAGTTAGATTGGAATGTGGTTCAAGATGAACTTGGTTAGATTGGAAATTAGTTCAAGATGAAATTAATCTGAATTAGATTGGAATGCTTAGTATGTGGTTCAAGACAAACTTGATTTGGATTTGATTAATTTGGCACATGGTTTAAGATAAACCTAGTTAGATTGGAATGTTTCAATATATGATTCAAGATGAACCTAATTTTTCTTGGATTGGCATGGTACATAATTGGTTTGGTACACAGTTCAATATGAACTTGATTTGGCTTGGATTGGCATGGTACAGGATTCAAAACAAACCAATTTTGGTTTGGAATAGATTGATACATGGTTCAAGATGCACCTGATTTAGCTTTGACTATCATTGTAAATAATTTTTTTGGTACATGGTTCGATATGAACCAATTTTGGATTTGGTTGGATTGGTACATAGTTTAAGAAGAACATGATTTAGAGTTTGAAGTTGAATCTGACTTTGGTAGACATTGGATGTTTAAATTAGGTCTATCAATGCAAATGTAAAAGTGGAATGGTTTAGTAAAAAAAATTCAATGCAATTATCCAAATAGGAAAGGTGTGTGAATCAAACATGTTCACAAAAGAGTGAAAAAATATGGGTACGTCAAATTATTTCAACAAGTTTGATTTTGGTTTGGAATGTTTATTTTATTTAAAGTTGTGTGAACTTTGGATTGGGCATGTAAATTAGATAATGTTTAAATTACATTTTTTTATAATTTTAACTTAAATTAAACTTGATTTGATTTGGAAATTTGATTGAATTTTAACTTTGGAAGAAGGGTTGACTTGTGTTTGACTTTTGGAAAAGGTCTAACTTGATTTGATTTAGGTTGAATTAGTCAACCCTATTTGACTTTGGACTTGGATTAGACTAGAATTAAAATTTAAATTCAAAATTATTTGACTAAAATTGGAATATTACTGATGGTATAATAACACAATTTGTACATGGTTTTGGAATTGATTTAAAATTATAATTTGATCAAAGTTAGGGTTTAGCTCAAATTAGATGACAAAATGACATGAATTAGACAAGAAAGGTAGGTATTTGCACCAAGTTTTAAATGTCACATTTTGGTAGAGTAACAACTCATTGTGTGTATAAAATATAGTTTGTATTTATATGTGGTTTATTTTATGTGGTTTCAAGTATAAACAAGTTTTTGACACAACAATCAAGCAACAATACACAATTATTACAAGGTAATTCTAATAACTAACATGGTTTTGCATCACATCCATTGAACCTTTTATATACTCATCTTAAGTGATGATCATAAAGTTTAAATGTTCATTAAATAATTACATGCAATTATTGGTGGTGTTTTAATCCCACCCTTCTCTCAAAAGGTGCATACAAGTATGGCAATATTTTGGGGTTGTTACCTTTGTAGCCCTAAATAAATGAATTTTTTAAAAAAGAGGCATCTAATAAGCAATCCAAGATCAGGATATTTTTTAGGAGGGTCTAGTCCCTTCATGACCACTTCATCTTTAGGGTTTAATTGAAGTGTTATCAAAATTTGGGATTACTTATAATTTTACTTGTATTTCTAGATGGCCCCTATATACCTCATGGTACATGGGGACAAGTCCATCAATGAAGAATTTCAATTCATTCCCAATATTTATCCTTTTGAGGGTACCACATCAATCCTTGAGTATTGTAAATAAATACTAGGGGTTCTTTCCTCATGTGATGATGTATAAATACAAAGTTAGGCTATAGAATGGTGGTAATGTTCCTTAATTTATATACCCTATCGAATAAACAAGGTTTGGTATTGTTGTCACTTATATCTTGCACTAGTTGATTTAATAAATTGATCTAATGGAAAAAATGGGATCATCCTCAAAGTGTGGGACCTTGGATCCTTGTGATGAACCTTTAGAGAAGGCCAACTCCTGCATAAACTAGATGCATCTAATTTAATATTAGTTGTATGCCTTAAACTATGTAAAAAATATACCTATTTATAGTTAAAATATGTTTTTGTCATGGAAAATGGAAGAGGGATTGAAATATAACTAAAAAGGTGAATCACCAATAGTTTATATCTATCTTCCACCTACTCTAATAGCATAATAATCCACATAACTGATGAGAAATTACACAACTCCTATAAAACCTGCAACGTTCTCAACACTTACATAAGTGATTCACATTAAGGTAAGTGTATACACAACATAAAACTAGAAAATGAGGGTGTAAAAGTGATAAGATAGAAACATAAGGGAAATAAACATCCACAAATAAAGATCAACAATTTAGATTTTACACAATGCTCAAAAAACTTGATAAGGTATAAGAGGCAAACATCAATTTTATTCAATTCAAATAATCAATATAGCATTAAAATTCTCCAAAAGAGTATAATCTTGTCATAACCAAAAGGAAGGATCATGAACAAGTCATTTTCAGTTCTATGTATAATAAAATGATATGAGAGAGAAAAAGAAAGCAATAGGAGACCTCATGAATTCTATTGTAACTCCATGAGTCTAACTTATGCAAGAGAAGAGACAAGAGAAAATAGGGTCATTAAGCCACTCCAATGCAGTAGACTTCTCCCATGAAGGTATTCAATGAGGTTTGGCATAGTTTTGGGAGAGGAAACCTCATTCTCTACTATTTTTGTCCTTTAGTGGGCTTATGGATGGTGGATGTACTCCTTCAATGTTGCTATATTCTTGGAATCTCATTTCTTAATAGCCTTGAATTACCTATTTCCACCTCCCATGCATGCATGCTAGAGAGAATATAGCTCATGTTGACTTGACCTCATAACTGCCATGCTTAGAGAATGTTTGACTTGGAGGAAAATATCCTATAGCCATTTGGAGCCTTGATTTGACTGGCAATGAATACCATTCCATGGTGGGTATTACATGTTTCTAGGGACAATTTTCAACATGTCATACCTCCCTCATGCTCTTTATGATCACTTACCTATCCCATAGTATTGATTGACAAGGTTGTAGAAGCATGGATGGTCTAAAATCAATATTCAAGTTCAAGTGAAGGCTTTTTGGAGAGTTATGAAGTAGCTGTAGTATCTTATTTTTTCATGAGAGCTCTTGGAGAAGAAAATAAACATGCATTTCATGCTTGAAAATCCCATATTATATGTTTTAAACCTATTATCATCTTTTTATATCCTAAATATCTTTAATTTGCAGGCCTCATAGATTATTTATAGGCTTTAACATCCTTTTTCTCCAAACTTCCTCTTCATATAGTCTTATAAACTTGCCAAGAACCTTAAAACTTCTCCAAATCTATCATCCATGCCTAAAACTTTGAAATAATGTTGTTGGTATCCCTTTAAAGATCATAAAAGTTCTCTTTTATTATTTAGGAGGCTTTCAACACTCCTTAGACCTTATTGGTAGTCTTCTATCCCATTAGAAGATTCAGCTCATCTATGTTTAGCTATATCTTATTAAACAAGCCTATGAACCACTTTTTTTAGGTTCACTCATTATCACAACCTTTATTGTTTGTATATTATCTCAAAAATTTATAAAAATACCTACAATCTTATTCTTTTTGACTAAAAATTGATTGAAACTTCCCTCATCCTGACTTGCATGCTCTTTTGGGAGCTTTAATAATCATGTTTCCATCTTGATTAAACAATAAATCTCTCCTAGAGACTATAGGCCTACCTAAATACATGTAGGTGTATGTCTCTTACTTAAAACTTCACTCTAGAAGCTAACAACATTGTAACCTCAGTACTTATACATGTATATTTTCATCATGTTTTATAATTTCATGGTATTCTAGACCTGCAATCATCATTAATCCACCTTTAAAAATTTAGGTGTTTTTAGAGGATGCTTAGAAAGATATTTGAAGCATTTAAAAAGGTCTATAGAGCTATATCACTATGCTATAACCTTTAACTCTACATTAGTAGGTTTGTAGATATAATTGATAATGTTAGAGATTTATATAACCTCCCCTTGCTTCTTAAAGAAGTCATATCAACTTGGAGACTTCAATCATTGGATATAGAGACCACGTTAACCTTGAAAACTTTTATCCCCATTATTTTAGGCTTGCAAGTAAATTTTTGGAGACTAAACCCTATTGGTAATCCTACAAGAATATGTTTGTAACCTTTTAATTTTACTAGTTATGACTGTAATATGTCGCTTGATATTGAGAAACCTTGATCACTACAAACATGTTTTTAGGCTTGTCTTAGGCTTGATTGAATTCAATACTCACATTACCCTCTTCAACACCATGAAGTTCCTACTTAAACCTACAAATTTCATGGAAACCCTAATATCTTTGGTTATAACTCAAAGCCTACAGACCTCATTTATCCTCTTTGAGGGCTTGTAACCTTCTTAATGGTCTTCAATGTCTCTTGGCCATTATTAAATATATTTTATCTATTTTGAGGGCATGTAAATATGCTTAATAAGCCTTGTCTTCCTCTCAATCTCATTAAATCCTTTTGATAGACCTGTATAACTATCCCCTCCTTGGAAGACACTACAAATTCATGTTTCATTCTTGTAAGAACCATGTTCCATTATCAAAGAACCTTGAGAACCATCACAGGAATATTGGTGAGTTCACAGAGAGATTTCAAAACATGGTTTAGACTTCACAAATAATATGCAAGCTTATAACTTGTTTTGAATAATATTGATTATCATGAATATATCTAAGAAGTATGAAGACCTATATCATCATGTTATAACCCTACACTAGCAAGCCTGTAGGCATCTATGTCATGCTTAGAACTCACAATTTTACTTTTTAGGCTTGTATGCATGCTTAAAAATGTTTGAGACTTAATGAAGCTTGAAAACATCACTCTTTATTGAAATAGACCTAAAAGTGGGTTCTTGAAGCCTCCAAGTCTCCATGAATCTTCTAAGCCATGTAACCCATTGGTAAATCTTCAAAATATGCATGTACTTTATATACTTCATTTCTACAAGTCCATAAGGACTTCATGAGACTTGAAACCTTTATTAAAAGTTTCATTAAAATTTTAAGTCTTAGTGAGACCTAGGACACCTTGCACTCTTTAAATCATGCTTGAATCCATGTTGAAACTCCTCATGAAGACCTGTATGTGTCTATGTCATGGAACTTTAAAGGGGTGGAAACCTTGAGAAACTTTAACCTTGTCAAGTGCCTATAGATATCTATTCAGGTCAACATACCCCCATTTATTAAAAATGGGAACCCTTGTGTCAAATTGTGTAAATTTGTGCCTTAAATTTTAAAATTCACTTGATCAGAATGTCACTACCATGATTTCACATTATTTGTATTTGAAAATCATCCACACCATGGTGTGGTTGGCTTATTTTGTTTGTGGTTTTGTTTTAATCTTATCTAAAGTGCTAACATTGGATGTTTATGTTTCAGGTTGCAGGTTTAAAGGAGCCCATTTTGGAATGAACATGCTTAGGATTTTGTGTTTTAATGTTAAATTGATCTTTTAATAACCTTGGTCTATAATTGATTGATTAAATTCATATTTTGAAACCCTAGCCTAATGTTTTACCTAGACCTTTTAATTCAAATGTAAAATTGGTCAGAGATTTTATTTAAATTTAAGTGGGAATAAATTAAATACCATAGACTTAGTTTAATTTTTGTCTTAAGGATTGGTCATGTTTTTCAACTCAACCAAACCTTAAGTTAAAAATCCTAGCTTGGTCTAATTAAATGCATGGTCCCTTTGTTATCAAGTTTAGCCTAAAGCCTTATCCTAAGGTTTATCTTATTTATTAATATGATGAAAACCTTAGTCTATGCCTTTAGGTTACATCCTTTTATTTTTGTGGGGTCCTTTTTATTACATTCCTAACCCTAGTCCAAAGTCTTTATGATGAGTCCCTTTTAATTCACAGGGTCCTATGTATTATGTTTTGAACTTAGCTTAAGTATTTTATCCTAAATTCTTCATATATATCCTTGAGCTTAAATATTGTGTTTGTCTATAGGATCAATGACCCACATTTAGTCAAGTGAAATCTAATGGAGCATAGTGAACTTTGACAATTCAAAGCCCAAAAATAGTGATAGGTGTCATGAGTTTACTAAAAGGATTTTAATTAGTCAATGATGGTGCATCCCATAGATCATGATTAAATGGCTCATGTTTACCTAGATGGACATGATCTAATGGATTGAGATGAATTAAGATTTTTCAATGAAGCTCTAAAATCCCACAAGACCACCATGTGGTGAAAAGACATTTACAGATAGAACTGATAGAGTACAAAGTGAACCAAAAAATGAAAAATGGTAAACTTGGAAAAAAGTCCATAAGATGTTTTTTTGATGGTCACGTGCTCGTCAATGATTTCCATGTAGACATCAAATGATGGTTGCATGGATTTCAAATTTAAGATAGCAAATATCCTCATGGATGTGTTTAAAATTGATACTTATGCACCTGCTAATGATGTCCACATGGATGTCAAATGACGATTGTACAAATGCCAAATTTAATATAACAAAGAGCCTTGATGATGCATTTAAAATTGATGGTCATGCACTTGCCAAATATGTTCATACATATGTCAAATGATGATCATGAGGGCATCAATTTTATGAAAGCTGCTTGGATCCAAATTCAAAGGTAATGGTCATTATTTGAACATTGACGAGTAGTTTTGCCATGAAAGTGTCATAGGGATGCCACATAGATGCCACAAAAGACAAAAAGCAATAGGAACTAAATATCTAGTAGACCCATAAAAAGAAAAATATGAATACAATGATCTAAGGCATAAATGCTCACTTAAGTCCAAATTTTGCTACCATTTGAACACTGTGAAATCTTTAGGTAAGCCTTAGTTTAACCCTGTGATCACCATAAATCAAGCCTAGGAAATTGAACTATCACAATGATAAGTAAAATTAAATTTATAATTAGACTTTAGACCAATAGTAAGCAGTTTAATAAGATTTCACATGCAACTTTTGAAACAAATTATCTATAGACCAATCTATTAAAAGGAAAAGGTCATTTTTTCTAGAATGCAACAAAAAAGATGCCTATCCTATACACTTGTACAAATGTAATTGGATGAGACTGACCAACATACTACCTTGATCTGATATAAAAGGGGTATGGTCCATTGTCAAAAGGGGAGGATTTCTTAGAGCCGAAATGACTTTATAAAAGTGGAGCAAATACAAGCAAGAAAGTATGCAAAGATTGTCCAGTATTTGTCTATGTTTACGATCATGGTGACTCTCTCATTTTATTTTTCTTATTGCCATATTTGAAGGGTTCTTATGAATTATTGTAATGTAAATTTAATTGTTGAGTTGTTAAATTATGCCAATGCTAGGTTGACTAAAAGTTCTTAGGTTCATTTTGTTTTCTTTACTCTTCTTACATTTGAGCTAATGTTGTTTGCTTGCAGGGGTCAAACCTTTAAAATGAACCTAGTTCTTATTTGCATTGTTTCCATCTTCCTTAAAATCTTTCCTGATGCGTGATAGGATTTGACCCTATGCTAATTCATGTCACATATTGGTTAAGTGCATGTCTAGATGAAATTTGAACTTCGGCATGATGTTTGGAATGAAGATCAACAACATTTCTTTCTACCCTACCCTTCCTTTTACTTATTTTTTTAACCAAATCACCTTAGTTTAATTATTATTATAAATATCCATATTAGATTATTTCTTAATCATAATTCACTGTTCTTTGCATAAATACTTTATATTTTGCATAAGATTTGTTATTTGGCCATGGTGGCTCCCAACCACCAAATATTATAAATATTATGAAATAGTCACTTGTTTTGCCTATGTTCCATCAAAGATAATAGGATTATCACAACCTATAACTCATGCATTAATTTATTACAAATTCTAAAATGAGAAGTGTTTTTTAAACACTTTGGGCACTTGTGGTACACATTTAGGCATTAATAGGAAGAGCTTCATAGGCATCAATAGGAAGAGCTTAGTTGGTGCTAGGAGGGATTTTAGTTAAATATTTGTGAATTTGTAGAATCTTTGCTAAATTTGGTGTATTCTCATCAAATATCAGTGCATTTTTTGCATATTTGTGTTCCTTTGAGCATAAGTGTGTAAAGATCATTGATCTTTATGGTTTTAGACCAATCTTTCTATTTATTAAGACAAAGATGGATTTTACTTGAAGATCCATGGGTAATTATGGTAAGGATAGCTTAAGATCTATGAATCCAAGTAATTTTAGGTTAGTAATAGTAGTTTTTTCAAATATTGATAGATCCTTTACAAATTTGATTTTACTTGAACTTAATCATGTAAAGATCGTTCATATTGACATGTTTGGACATATATTTGAGCTAATTTAGTTAAATATTAATGTATTTTACCATTATTTATACATATTTGTGCAAATTTTTTTTAATTTTAAAGCCTTATAATTATTCTTTGCATAGATGAGGCTTACACATCATATTTCAAATAGGGTTGAAGATTTTACAAGCTAGAACTTCCATAAGTAAGATCCTCTTCAAAGATATGGCTTGGTTAGGAGGCTCTTATATCAATGTGCCTAGCTAGGTAAATGAATTACCTAGGAATACTAAAAGGTATTTGCCTTCTTTTAGTCCTAAAGGTTATGTTACTATTGAGGAGCATATCAGGTTCTTTAAGGTTGCCTTAAGATTGTTAAACATTGTTCATGAAGATGTTGCTTGTAGATTGTTTCCTTTAACTCTTAGAGATGAAGCATATGATTGGTTTATTAACCTTCATGAGGATTTCATTGTTAGTTGGAATGATTTTGATAATATTTTATTGATCAATTTGGAAAGACTATCAATCCATATGTCCTTTATCAACAATTCATTATTGTGAAGAAGGATTCAAATGAAACCATTAGAAATTTTAATGTTATATTTCAAAATATGCTTAATAGAACTATATATCCTTATAAACCTATTGAGGATTTCACTTTAGAGATTTATAAGGATTATTTAGATCCATTGACTGTTATATTTTTTAAAAGATCTGTTAGTGTCATTGATACATTAGCTTTAGCCTATGTTGAAGTTGTGGTAATCAATGACCAAATACAACCCCAGGGTCAAATGGCATATGCCATTCCAAATGTCACTCTTAATTTGCCTATGTTGAATGTCATTTCTAATGGAAATCAAAATAGACTTGTACCTAGGTTTCAAAATAGCAACAATAAATATAATAATGAGCCATCTAAAATTATGAACATGCTTAACATAAACACTTATGATGTGCCTTTGGCTAATTATTGTAGGGTTCATAATAATGCTTCATGGTCTTCTAGTTCTTCTGAGATATTTACATCTTTTGGAATAGATCTTGTGGTAGAGACCTATGATTTTCCATTTCAAGATGAAGATGAATTTGAGGATACTTCAGAGGAGGGATCTAGTACACTGATCAGGGAAGAAAATCTTATCCTTTATGAAGTTCCTAAAGATGTCATTGAAATACTTGTAGATGAAAAAGATGGAGATAATGCAACAGATCAAGAACCTTCATATGACTCCATAAAAAGGCCAAAAATGTGTGATCAACATGTTTCAGACGGTAAGATTCCAAATAAATCCCATATCTTTTCTGTTGATCATGATGAAGATGCCTTTTGGGATGACTTGGAGAGTTTTTATGCAAAAATTGATAGTCCATTCCCACCTCATATAGAGATTTAGGAATGTATTATAGAAAGTACTATTGTATCTATTCTTCAAGAAGGTAATGATATTCTAGATATCCCCAAGCAATAAGATTTGGAGCTTAATGAAGACATAAATCCAAGCAAACCAGTTGAGTTTAGAATACAACTATGAAAGGAGAATGAGACAATACATGATCAGTCTTTGAATGAAGTAGATCTAGATTTCTTGATGCAATAAAGAATAATTTGGGAAGAATATGATTGGATCTTGGATCCATATCTTCATTCCACGCACTTGAGAATGGAAGTGTGAAACCAAGCAACATCACCCAGAAGACACAAGCATGCAAGTGATCTTATCCAAAATAAGGGGCCATTGAATGGAATCAATCATGTTTCAAGGTTTTATGGTAGACTAAATAATTTTCCATTTCATCTTAGAGGTAGGTTCTTTATGGAGTTAGTGTATGTCTTTAGATTAGGTTTTTTCTTGTTTCTTTCCTTCCTATCCCTTCCTTGTAAATAATGTTTGTATATATTTGTTTTTTTTCTCTTGCTTTGTTCCTTGATTTTAAATAAGTCCTTTTGGATAATTATTAGCCCAAGGTTCACCTAATTACTCAAGAGCTCCACAAGTTTAGGAATATAGGTATGAACCTTAAGCAAGTGTTGACCATGGATTTGAAATGCAAGATGTGTGTTATAGTTTGGATAAAATAGTAAGGACTAATGGATAGATTGGTTGTTTCATAAGGTTTTAAGCCTTATTTTGATCTAAGCTTGTTTTTAAGAAGGATTTCATGTGTGGGATGCAAGATTAATTTATTAGGACACAGTCATGTTTGCACTTAACAAACAACCTTGCCAGGGGCAAAATTTATAACCATAGGTGATTGTTTGAAGATCAAACACTTGACCAAATCCATAAAACTAGCTAACTTGGTTCCCAACCTTTGCTAGAAAGCTAAAATGATCTTAAAAATACAAAAATAAGAGTTTATTACAAAATCAAAAGCTTTCCAAGCAAAGGTGATTATGGTAACCTCCACCAGGGCTATGGACACCTGGTTAATAGTGGAGCAAGGCCATGAGTGGAGCTAAAGGCATCTATATCAAGGTTATAGATGTTTGGCTAGAAAAAGAGAAATTCCCAAGCCTTCCCTGAGCCAAATCATGGTTCTTAATGGATATCCAAATATGTTGTAAGTCAATATTAATGGTTAAAGGCATGAAATTTGGAAGTTGTTTCCTAAGTTCCATGGCAAATAGTAAGTGGAATCAAAGCACATGCACAACATGGCTAGGTCTTAATGTTTAATCCCAATTATGTATGTACAAGTCTCATTTCAACCATGAATTGATTTAAATAATGGTACTTGATCAAGTGGGATAAGTAGCCTAATCATTTATCTAAACTAGAGTCTTTAAATTCTAACATATTACTATTTTTCCCATAGAAATCACCATTTATTGAAGTCAACATACCCCCATTTCTAAAAAATGGGGACCCTTGTGTGACATTGTGCAAATTTGTGCCTTAAATTTTAAAATTCACATGATTAGAATGTCACTACCGTGTTTTCACATTATTTATATGTGAAGATCATCCACACCATGGTGTGGTTGGTTTATTTTGTTTTTCGTTCTGGTTTAATCCGATAACATTGGATATTTGTGTTTTAAGTTGCATGTTTAAAGGAGCCCATTTGAAAACAAACATACTTAGGGTTTTGTGCTTCAATATTAAATTGATATTTTACTAACCTTAGTCTATAATTGATTGATTAAATTCATATTTTGAAAGCCTAGTCTAATGTTTTACCTAGACCTTTTAATTCAAATTTAAAATTGGTGGGAGATTTTATTTAAATTTAAGCAGAAACAAATTAAATACCATAAACTTAGTTTAATTTTTGTCCTAAGGCTTGGTCATGTTTTTCAACACAACCAAAACTTAAGCTAAAAATCCTATCTTGGTCTAAATAAGTGTATGGTCCCTTTGTTAGAAAGCTTACCCTAAAGCCTTATCCTAAGGTTTATCATATTTATTAATATGATGAAAACCTTAGGCTATGCTTTTGGCTACATCCTTTTATTTTTGTGGGGTCCTTTTTATTACATTCCTAACCCTAGTCCAAAGTCTTTATGTTGAGTCCTTTTAATTCACGGGGTCCCATATATTATGTTTTGAACTTAGCTTAAGTATTTTACCCTAAAGTTCTTCATATATATCTTTGAGATTAAATATTGTGTTTGTTTATAGGATCAATGACCCGCATTCAGTTAGGTGAAGTTAATCCAATGGAGCGTAGTGAACTTTGACAATTCAAAGACTTAAAATAGTGATAGGTGTCATGAGTTCACTAAAAGGATTCTAAGAAGCTAATGATAGTACATCTTATAGATCATGATCGAATAGCTCAATTCACCTAGATGGACACAATCTAATAGAGTGAGATGAAGTAAGAATTTTCAACAAAGCTTCAAAAGCCTACAGGACTACCACATGGAAAAAAGACATTTCTTGGTAGAACTAATAGAGTACAGAGTGAACCAAAAAATGAAAAGTGAAAATCTTGGCAAACAGTCCCTAAGATGTGTTTTTAATTATTATACACCCATCAATGACATCCATGTAGATGTCAAATGATAGTCACGTGGACGTCAAATTTAATATAGAAAATATCCCCATGGGTGTGTTAAAAATTGATATTTATGTGCCCATTAATGACATCTATGAGGACATTAAATGAAAGGCACATGAATGTCAAATTTAATACAGTAAAGAGCCTTGATGACATGTTTAAAATTAACAATCATGCACCCATAAAAGACGTTCATGTGGACATCAAATGAAGGTCAGAAAGATGTCAATATTAAAATAGTTGTTTGGATCTAAATTCAAAGGCAATAGTCATTGTTTGAGCATTGACGAGTAGTTTTGTCATGAAAGTGCCATAGGGATGACACGCAGATGCTAAGATGATGACACATAAGCAAAAAAGCAATAAGAACTAAATATATAGTAGACTCATGAAAATTAAAATAGAAATACAATGATCTAAGGTATAAATGCTCACTTAAGTCCAAATGCTGCCACCATTTGAGCACTATGAAATATTCAGGGAAGCCTCAGTTCGACCCTATGATCACCATAAATCAAGCTTGAGAAATTAAACTATCACTAGTGTGAGTATAATTTAATTCAGAATTAGACTATGGACCATTGGTGAGAAATTTAATAATATTTCACATGCAATTTGTGAAATATATTGTCTATAGACCAATCTATTAAAAGGAAAATGTCATTTGTTCTATAATGCAATAGAAAGGATACTTATCTTATACACTTGTACAAATGTAATTAGATGAGATTGACCAACATACTGCCTTGATTTGATATAAAAGGGGTATGGTTTATTGTTAAAAAGAGGGGAGTTTTTAGATCCAAAATTACTTTGTAAACTTGGAGCAAACAATACAAGCAAGAAATTCTACAAAGATTATCTAATATATGTCTATGTGTTTGTTATCATGGATTCTCTCTCATTTGTTTGTTCTTATTTCCATATTTGAATGGTTCTTATGAATTTTTGGTGTGCACCTTTAATTTTAGAGTTTTTAACTTGTGTCAATGATAGTTTGACTAAAAGTTCTTAGGTTCATTTTATTTTCTTTACTCTTCTTGTATTTTGGTTAATGTTGTTTGCTTGCAGGGCTCAAACCTTTAAAGTGAACCTGGTTCTTATTTGCATTGTTTCCATCTTCCTTAGAATCTTGTCTAATGTGTGATAGGATTTTTTCCTATGCTACTTCATGTCACATATTGGTTAATTGCATGTCTATATGAAATCTAAACTTTGTCATGATGTTTGGAATGAAGATCAGCAACATTTCTTTCTGCCCTACCCTTCATTTTACTTCCTTTTTAACCAGATCATCTTAATTTAATTATCATTGTAAATATCCATCTTAGATTAGTTATTAATCATAATTCACTATTATTAGCATAAATAATTCATATTTTTCATAATATCTATTATTTGTCTATGGTGGCTCTCAACCACCAAATATTATAAATATTGTAAAACAATCACTTGTTCTACCTCTATTTAATCAAAGATAATAGGATTATCATAACCTGCAACTCACGCATTGATTTCTTAGGAATTATAAAAAAATTATAAGTGTTTCATAAACACTATGGTCACATGTGGTACACATTTAGGCATCAATAATATCCATGACTAAACCTGCAAAAATCTTTCTTCCAACGAAGACCTAATAATCAATGTCTCTTTATTATGTTTTGCCTCCTCTTAAACACATCAATAAGTCCTTTAATCCTTGTTATAGTCTTAAAACTGATGAAAACCTTATTCTTGGACCTTACAGGCATTGTACAAGCCTATGGTCTTGAAACAATCTAGATTATTATGAAGACTTTTTTTATAAGTTTGAAACCTCCCCACTTGGTCTATAAACCTGTAGGTTAGTTATTGATAATTTGAGAAACTTTCAAGATTCCATAATACCTCCATGCTTCACCACTACCTTCATGGGAGCCTTAGAAAAATTCTAAAATTTGTTTTGATGCTCCATAATACTAAACAAATATTCAAATTTGAAAACACAATCTTAGGGTTTAGGGAGATTTAACTCTACCTACCATCTTCTTAGGGAAATTATGTGTTTTCCTTCTCCTCTACCAATCTAAATATTTATAATAGGGTCCTTAAAACCATATTAACACTCCCCAATACTTTTTTCATGACATGTACCTATAAGTTAAAGATGGAATGTGAATGTTCCTTACAAAAAACTATTGCAACTTTAATGCACTTGCATCTATAGGCCTATGAGTTGAATCCTTAATGCACTTGGGTCTACAGGCCTATGAGTTGAATCCAAGTGATTTATTGGTTCTTGATGTATCTAAATACCATCAAGAAGTGACTTGGAACCTAAAAATATGATCTCCAAACTCTTTAAGAACAATGTATTTGCAGAAGAAATAAATAACATAATTGTCATTACTTTAAAACCCTATAAAAATGGCCTTACCCTGGTTTTAAGGCTATAATCTTTATTTGTGCCTTTTGAAGGCTTAAAATCATTTATGAATGCTTCCTTTGGATCATGTAGACCTTAATTTGCATTTCATATCCTTTATAAGAGCCTAAAAATATTTTCATTAGATAAGTTCTATGATTTAAACTTGATCTTCTCTCTTGGGAGCTTTCCACTTGATCATGGATGATCTTATTGACTTCTTCAAAAAAAATCATGCTTGAGATCCTTTAAAAAAACATAAAAATTCATCAAAACCTATAACTTCCCTCAATGATCATTAAAAAATCTCTAAACCCTTTGTCAATGACTTGTTTGAAGGAGATTTTGAATATGAAGGCAATGCACAATGTTAATCCAATCATGAAAATACTCTAAAACTAATTTGTAGGTTTGTGGACTTGATACTTGGATTATCTAATGTTAAAAACCTTAGAAATATTTATCAAACCCTACAACTTATTCTTGTGGACCTATAAGCTCTTGACCCATGTATAATGTAGGATCATTGTAAGAGACTTATAGGCCTACAAAATACTCTTGAAACCATGATGTTTTCTTCATCACAACATTAATAAGCTTTCAAATCATGCCTAAAAAGTTAATATCAATGGAAAATACCATGGATGAGTGGTTGAAGATAGGTAATAGTTTTGTCGTGTCTTCAATGCACTCCTTTCATGTTAGAATATTTGAAATAGTCCTCAAGGAGGGAGAAAGAAGACGGAAACACTTAGTCAAATTCACTTGTAGACCATATGTATGTATTTGAGGGGTTTTGGAGAGTTTTTAAATCCCAAAGTGAATTTACGAGACCTCATATAATGTTTCCACTCTTTTTATGATATAATGACTTCAAATAGGACCTTTTAATGTATTTATGATGTTATGAGTGCTCTTAAGAACTGTTTACCCTTTTATGAACTCATCAATGCCTTTTAAGACCCTTCTTACTCTATTTTACATTGAAAAGTAATGGAATAGGTATCTATAAGGATAAAATAACACTAATGAATGAATTTATGACCCTCCTAATGTTGATATCAGGCTTAAAATAAGTGATAGTCAACATTTTTTGGTGACTTATGAGTTGTATTTGCATGCCTAAATACCTAGAATAGTTTCCTTGTTAAATCCATTGGGCATGGAGTCATTGAGATTCATAAAATTGAAGAAGAATGATACAAGGTAAGACATTGACATGCTTGACAAAGCCTTTAAACAAACTAAAAACACCTAAAATAGTGAAAAATAACCAAACATAAAATGAAATACAAATGTGCTTCAATCACTTAGAGGAAATAGGAAACCTAAACTAATATGTACAAGAAAATAACCTTCATGTCCTCAAAAATAGAGTTTTATGTGTATCTCATTGACTGGGATAGTAATTCCTCTCCATCAATCTTTGAGAGCTCGTATACATTTGATTGCTTACATCTTGTGATGAGATATGTGTTGGTTGAATATTTTGTTGATCAGCATACTGATAAACAAAATAGGTCTGATCATCCAAATGTGTAGGTTTACCACATCAAAAGGGGACTAATCTCTCCTCTCATTAAGGGGAGGTTCCCTATAGGTATGTTATATATATATATATAGAAAATAATACTCAAGGGTAGGGTAAACCATCCATCTCTCTTTTTTTAGAGATGATGTGTGCAAATCAAAGGAGAAATCTCAAAGGAAATGATAGAAAGCACTCCTCTTATTTCAAAAGTACTATTTTGCAAACCACAAGAATCTTCCTAGTAGTAATTGCAAAATGTAACCAAGGACGTAGTAACTGGCAGATTCAGATGTAACACGAAGTCTCCACCTGAATTGTCTAAGAGTGAGATACGAAGGATAATGAGGGCACAAATTCATCCCAAGATCCTTTACATAGAAACAAAAAAATACACTAAAAATAATTGTGAGGGCACAAAGTCTCTCCATAGTTGGCTTCAGGACACCTTCCTGACTACTTTCACTAATCCTGCTTATTGAATTAAAGGAACAAAAAATATATTAAATAAAAAGACATAAGAACAGTTTCCCCAACAACAAAGTTATCACAACACAAAGTCTAAAAAGTCACTTTCTTTCTTATTCCCATAACAAAATATGATCAACAATCTGATCTCAAAGTCTCAATAATGCCTTTCAATTTGGGTAGAGTTTTGTTTCTGATAATCAGAGAGAGAGATCCCTTAAAAAAATAAAAGAGAGTCCCTTATATAGCCTCCTCAAGAAGGACTTAGGAATAGTAACACATCATGTGGTATTGAATTTTTTTAAGAAGACATGCTAAAATTTAGGGGCCTTTACCCATTTACTTTTCTCAATGCAGAGAAAAGGATCATGTTATTGAAAGTTTGCATTTGTCAATATCCACCTGGCGGTCTACTTATAGAAACATATCTGATGTGCAAATGTTTTTGGTCATTCCTCCTAATTCCTCCTTTTTTGGTTATTTGCAGGTCCTCGATTCAGTTTGATGCTCTGTTCCTTAGTCGCTTCCTGCTAGTCTTTTCAAAACCCTGTGGAAGATGACACTTGGCAGCTTCTGTTGCATTTGATACTGTCTTAATAGATGACACATGGAAGCTTCCACAAGACTCTGAGAGATGCTTATTGATAGAGGCTTTGAAACTTATTAAAAACTCAAAAATCATGGGTGTAGACACTTGTCGCACTCTGTAGAAATAAATCGGGACATGTGGCAGCTTTCACTTGTCTTTTGAGAATCTTGCAGAGGATGACACTTGGCGCATTATGTTTACATTAGTAGCTTAATGAAGGATCACTACAATCCTTACTTAGCAAAAAATATTTAAAGGAAGAAACTGTGGGCATTGACATGTGGTGGCTTCCACTACTTTGAAACTGTCTCAATAGATGACACGTGGCGGCTTTACAGGTTTTCTATTTCTTTAGACTTTTCTTTCAGAGGAAAAAGTCTGGAGGAATTCTTTCGAATAATTTTTCCATAGGAAATTTTTTGAAGGAAATCTCTTTGCTCTTTTGGCCTTTTGAATTGGTCTATTTGCCTCCTTCTTGCCCTCCACGACTGTTTGTGTTCCAAATTAGCCTTCCAAGTTTTTGCAATGGTTCACTTTGGCTTCTGAGTGTCCTCTAAAAGGGTTGTTTGTGCCTTGGAAATTTGCCTTAGTTAATTTTATGTGAATCTGAAATTGTGACATGTGGCAGCATCCACTATGAAATAGATGAGGACACGTGGTGGATTTCGCTAAACTTATAGAAGCTTTGGACACCTTTTGAGTGTCTTGTAGAAGATGACACTTGGCAGCTTCCACTACATTTTGGAAACACTATAGAACCATGTGGGATTCATTTTAGATTCATGCGAATGATTCCACTTGGCATGTTCTACTTAGCTTATAGAGGACACGTGGTAGCTTCCGCTGCTCTTAGAAACAAAGTGAAATGAGGCTCAGAAGATGACACTTGGCAGCATCTGCTAAGTTTTGTCAGGTTTTTATTTCCTTAGTCACTTTTGCCATGAAAATTCCCTCCACAAGGGCACTTGTGTCTTTGATGCTTGGACCAAGATTCTTTGAAACAAGCCTCGTTGAACCCATTGAACCTTTTGAACCTTGAACTAGTCCTGAAAATGACTAAGTGTCAGAAACTTGTTCTTTTGATTGAACCTCACTGTAGAAGCCTTTGAACTTGTTGAACCCTTAGTTCTTTGACTGAAAAAGCTTGAATAATTTCCAATTTTGAAAGCTTAGAACAATTTTTTGAAATGGGAAGAGCTATTTTGGTCTTACAAGACCAAAATAGCTTATATGTTGTCCTAAAAATGAGTGACATTTTTTGGGTACAATAGTTGGCTCCAATTGGGGAACTTCTATCAATTGTAAAAAAGAATTGAAGGGAGTAGAAGCTATAATCTCCAGTGTCTTCATGTGTACCATTGGGCTACGAAGTCATGTTACCTAGAAATGGAAGGCATCAAAAATGGAAACAAACAAAACAAAATAGAATTAAAAACTATATAAATATACATATGTACAAATGAAATGATATGATACTTCAAGAGTTGAAGTGTTTCAAATGTTGCCCATTGTGAGGTAGAGGAAAGAGTGTGTCATCTTGATACTTTAATATAAAGTTATTTTCACCATTGTGTTGATGAGTAATAAATGGGCCTCTCCAAAGGGAGTCAAACTTTCCATGCATCCCTTTTGGTTCTCTCCTTTTGTCCCACAGTAAGACTTGATCCCCAATCTAGAAATCATGATTTTTGGCCTTCTGGTCAAAGAGTTTCTTTACCAGACTTTGATGAGCAGAAATTTGGTCTACCACCATGGTTCTCTATTCATCTAGCTCAATCAGGCACATGATTCTCTTATCAAGAAAGCTTTCATATGTATGATCTTCAATTGCCTTTGCTAATTTCAAGGCTGGCAATTCTAAGGTGATTGTTATCTTAGCATTGATACCATAAAGAAGTTGGAAAGGAGACATACCAATTACCCTTTTTGGTGTGATTTTGTCTACCCATAGAGCATCAATCAATGCTTTATGCCATGTCCTTTGATTGTCATCTGCTAGCTTCTTGATGATAGTTACCAAGTTCTTATTGCTTGATTCAGCTTGTCCATTCCCTTGTGGAAAATAATCAAAAGAGTGAGAGAGTGTAATTCCATAATGGAAATAGAATTATGTAATCTCCTGGGAAGTGAAACAAGATGCATTATCAGTAACAATTTTGGTTGGGACTCCAAACTTGGAAATGATATTCTCTTTGAGGAAATTGCATACAACTTCTGAAGTAGCATGCTTGGTTGGGATTGCTTCTACCCACTTGGTGAAATAGTCAGTTGTTGTAAGGACATAATCATGTCTAGCACTTGAAGATGGGTTTATGATCCCAATAAAATCAATTCCCCATTACTAGAATGGTTCTTCAATGATCACTAGTTTGAGATGTAGGGCTGTTAACTTCGGTATTCCAATAAATTGTTGGCAGAGTTCACATTTTCTCACCCATTTATATGCATCTTAGAAAAGAGTTGGCTAGTAATACTTGGCTCACAAAATCTTGTGAGTAGTTATAGGAGTAGAAAAATGTCCTTCACAAGCTATATTGTAGAAAGATTTCAAAAATTGGCTTTGTTGCTCTTTGTCTACACAGTGAAAGAATACTCCAACTATGCTTCTCTTGTACAGGCCGTTGTCCCAAAGGACAAAATTGGCAGCTTTCAACTTGATAGTCCTCCTTTTTTTGTAAGATAAATGAGTAGGATATTCACCATAAGTAAAGAAATGAGTAATACTTGAATACCACTCATTGGTAGTAGAGACAAAAAGGACTATTGGTGTATCTTCCACTTCAGCTTCTTCATGTTGTGTATCTTCTAGCTTGTTGTCAGCAATTAATTGGCATAGGCCTTTTCCTCTTACTAGATTTGTTGGCTTGATGTCTATATCAAACTCTTGGATATTTGCAATCCAATTGCCTTTTTTTGTCCTGAACTCTTGCTGAGTTAATATGGACTTGGCTATAGTCTCAGGAACCAAGGCAGTAGTGTGTGAATTCAAGGTATAGAAGTAGAAATGTTTGACTGCTTTCACCATTACATAAGCATGCTTCTCTATATTTGAATATTTTAGCTCATGGGATTTGAGAGGGAAACTCATGAAATAAATGGGAGATTCCATACCTTCTTTGTCCTATTGAACTAGAATTGTTGAAAGCGTGTGTTCAGAAGCATAGCTATAAATGATGAAATCTTTGTTGTAATCTGGACAAACCAAGGTAGGGGCATGGGCAATGGTAGTCTTGATATCCTAAAATGCTAACTTGCCTTCTTTAGTCTAGCTGAAGGTGGTCTTCCCTTTCATCATGTTCACAATGTGTCTAGTCTTCTCAGCAAATTCAAGGATGAATCTCTGTAAGAAATTCACCTTTCTAAAGAAAGAGTGGACAGCATTTTTACTTGTACAAAAATTAAGTTCTTGAATAGACTTGACTCTGTCTGAGTCAATCTTTATGCCTTCTTTAGACATAATGTGTCCAAGGAGTTTCCCCTCTATTACTCTAAAAACAAACTTCTTAGGGTTCAAGGAAATACCATTCTAATGGTAGTGTTCTAGCACTTGTTACAAGTGGCATACATGATCAGAATGGTGCTTTGAAAAAATGGTTAAGTCGTCAAGGTATACCACTATGAATTTACCCATCTCATCTTTGAAAGCCAGGTCCATTGCTCTCTGAAAGGTGGCACCAGTGTTTATCAAGCCAAAAGGCATTATTCTATATGCAAATGTACCCCAAGGTGTGGTGAATGCAGTCTTGTGTTGGTCTACTTCACAAACTTTAACTTGATTATATCTTGAGAAGCCATCTAGAATTGATAACATCTCTGAACCTATCACTGTTTAAAGTACTTGATCCATGATTGGTAAGGGGTAATTATCTTTCAAAGATGACTAATTCAGATTCTTAAAATCTACACAAATGCAAATTTTGCCACTGTTATTCCTCATAGGCACTATGTTTGCAATCCATGTGGAATGATAGATTGGGAAGATGATTCTAGCATTTACATTTTTTGTATCTCAGACAGAATAGTACCTGATATTTTTGGATTGTACTGTCTAGATTTTTGCTTATAAGGCATTGAGTCAACCTTGAGAGGGATGTCATGGCAGATTTTATCAGGTCTGAGAGACTTCAGGTCATCATAAGAATATGCTAAGACATCCAGGTATTGACAGAGTAATGTGGTAAACTTGAATTTTTCTTTAGGGGTGCAACACTTACCAATGTTAACCATCTTAGGATTTTCTTTAGTATTTAGATTTACTTGATCGAATCCCTGAGAGAAACTTGAATCTATTTTTTGTTTTTTGATAAATCTATCATGCTTGTCAAATAATTTCTCAAGAGAAACCAGGCCTTTAAGAATTTTATTTCCTTTTAGCTATAAGAATTCTTCATTTATATCTGAACTAGATTCAGAGGTTGATTCATACTTCTAAGATTTACTGCCTTCAAAATGTAGTTGTTTAAAATTGTCTTTTCATTCTAAGAAGGCAATGATTTGGTGATCATCATTGAATACTTGCCAATGATCAACATTGTTAGTAACACTTGGTCTATAGACTAGCTCAATAGTATACCTGTCTTCTTTGAAATCTAAGTGAGGAACTAAGAGAGTTCCTAAAATAACAAGTACATCAGCTCTATCATTAGATTCCCTAGGTATGGCAGAGATGTTGAAAGCATCAAAGCTTTCAATTTGGTCCCAAACTAGGTTGCGGTAGTGGTGCAATCTTTCATTCTTAGTTTGGTATAGATTTTTCACTTGACAAACTACTATTTCAGCATCCCATTTGGCATGAAGAAACTTGATGCCTTTGTCTTGAGCAGCCTTCAATCCAAGCAATAGAGATTCATATTCAGTTGTATTGTTAGTTTTTATAAATTGTAATTTGTAAGATGAAGGAAACATATCTCCTTAAGGAGATATCAACACAATCCTAGCTCTCAAACTGGTAGAGGAATAGCTGCCATCAAACTTTAGAGTCCATACTTCATTAGATACTGATTCTTCTTTGGATTTTCCTTTATTAGAGAGAGAAGATCCTTCTTCATCTGTATTACAACCTACTAGTTCTTTTGTTATTCTAGTTAAACTAATTTCTGGGTTGACACTTTTAAAAAATTTATCAGATGCTTCATGCACTTCATCTATAGATAGAAAGTAGTTACCCATACCTGAGGATTCAAAAAAAATTTGAGCTTCAGGGGCTGATGTTTGGGTGACCACGTATTTTGCCTCCTTTTTAGGGAGCAATCTCTTCATGACACCTTTGATAGGTATTCTTGCCTCAGACAAGTCCATGCTTAGTTCTCCTCCCATGTCCTTACAGAAATTTCATCCAAGCAAAATGCGATAGGATGCTAGGACATCGACCACCAAGACAGTCATCTTGATTCTCTTGTCTGGAAAGGCTGTAAATGCAAATTGGGCATCTTTGATTTACCCTAACAATGGTATTTGTTTGTTTTCCATGGAGAAACATCTCCCAAATGTCTTGGTCAGTGTGAGGCCAAGAGATTCAGCTACTTTAGCAGGTATGACATTGTTAGATGCGCCTGAGTCTATAATACAATTACTTAGCTTGTGACCATTTATTAACAGGGAAACATAGAAAGGTTTTATTTTCCCAGGGGCAGATGGAGGAGTAATGACAAGATTATTTAAAATGGGCATGTTCTTTAGGGAATCAAGAGTTACCTTTTTAGCTTCTTATCTTACAGGGATGGTTTGGTTCTTGACACATTGGACCAACTTATCCAATTGATCAGGATTGCACTACAAATATTTAAATTCAAATATTTGTATTTTGGTCTTTTTGACATGATCAATTATGTCAAATGGCTGAATTGGATTAGGAATAGAGGAAGTTATTTTAACCTTTTGGGTTTTAGGAGGGATATCAGGAGGGCTAGTTTGCAAAATTGAAGTAGAAGGTGAAGGTGAAATTGATGTACTTACCTTTTGAGTGATCACTAGATCCTTTGACTAGAAAAGTAGAGTGGTTCCACGCTTAACAATTGTAATTTTTAGTTGAAGTTGTTCCTCTATCTTCTTTTTATCAGCTTATTGGACTGATTGGTTCTTGGACCTTGTAAACATTGCATATGATCTATCAAAAGCTTCTCCTTTACTTCTGGGTTCATCCTGGTAGTTCAAGAAATCAATGTGGGAGTCGCCATTTGATTTTTCTTGATTTTCTATAAGGATATTAGCGTCATTTTCTTGAATCAATTTAAGCTAGAAAGAATACTCTGATTCTACTTCAAGATATCCCATTGTTTTATTGGTTGGAGGAGCTTTTAGGGCAATTTTCCCTTATAGGGGAGGAAGATGATTTTATTGCCCTTGATTCTTGGTAGCATAGCCCTGATATGATTGATTTAGAAATGTCCTTCATGGAATATCTCTGTATGAAGGAGCAGAAGATATTCCTTGCGCCATTTGCTTTTTGAGAGCAAGCAACTCATTTGCCAACTTCTATACCATTAGATCTGTGGTGTCTGTAGATGAATATTCAAAAGATGATGAGGGTCTATTTTTATTTAGATCTCTTCTTATCTTTCTTGCTAAGATAAGATCATCTTCTATCTCAGTGGCCAAATGTTGAGCTATAGCAAGATCTATTTGACCAACACTTCTCAAAAGAAAACTTACTTCAGGTAACTAAGAATTTATGAAGAAGCATTTGAGATTCTTAGCTATAGGTTGAGAACTTACAAGAATTATGTTCTTCAGTTTGTCAAACTTGGCTATGAAGTCCCTCATTGGTTCATGAGGTTCTTTTGTCATTTGTGTAATTTGAGCCAGAAGCGCATGTGCATCTTTTGTAGGTTTGAATCTGGCTTCAAACTTAGCTTTGAGGGTATTCCAATCAGTTAATGACTGAGCTTGTAGATGATAAAACCAATCTACAACAACACCTTGTAATGTTTCTACAAATATCTTGATTGCTACATCTTCAAATTTTACTCCAATTATGCCACAGGCTATGCTAAAGGCTGCAATGTGTTCATTAGGATGAACTTTCCCATCACCATAGAATTTGGGGAAATTCTTCCTTAAACTACATGGAAGCTCATGTAGAGGTGGATTAAGATTGAGAGGACCAAAATAATTACCCTAAGGGCCTTGAGCTTCCATTATATGATGACTAAAAGCAGGAATAACAAATCTCAGAGGAGTAATTATTGGTAAAGTTTTATCAATAGTAGAAGTGGATACTTTGTTTGGCAATGGAGACTTGACTTTAGTAAGAGGAAAGCTCTTGGTTCA
Organism: Torreya grandis; assembly: GCA_037957365.1. Taxonomy (NCBI): domain Eukaryota; kingdom Viridiplantae; phylum Streptophyta; class Pinopsida; order Cupressales; family Taxaceae; genus Torreya; species Torreya grandis. Next base: position 251,402 of record JARHVA010000015.1, on the reverse strand, counting down.
TTGGAGGTGAGATGGTGAAGAAAATAGATCAAAATTACTTTGTTGTACCAACTTGAATATAGGGTCAACAATACCTTTAGCCCTTTGGCTTCATGTATACCTTGAATCTGCCAGATTGTGAAACAAATATGGAAAAGAATTGACCTTGCTTTAGTTTGAAACTTGAGGCTTTAAACTGCACATTCTTTCCCAATTGGTGGAAGTGAATGGTAAGGTTCTAATAATAATGGGTAAAACACAAAAATGGAATAGAGTCTATAATGGATAATGGTAGAGACTAATTCCATCTAAAACTTGAGATTTCAGAATGCATATAACTATATCCCCAGTAGAGTCACCAAAAACTATTGGTTGAATATTTTGTCGATCAACGTACTGATAAACAAAATAGGTCTAATCATCCAAAGTAGGAAGATTGGTCAGCCAAATGTGTAGGTTTACCACATCAAAAGGGGACTAATCTCTCCTCTCATCAAGGGGAGGTTCCCTATATATATATATATATATATATATATATATACAGAAAATAATACTCAAGGGTAGGGTAAACCATCCATCTCTCTTTTTTCAGAGATGATGTATGCAAATCAAAGGAGAAATCTTAAAGAAAATGATAGAAAGCACTCCTCTTATTTCATAAGTACTATTCAGCAAACCACAAGAATCATCCTAGTAGTAATTGCAAAATGTAACCAAAGACGTAGTAACCAATAGATTGAGATGTAACACAAAGTCTCCACTTGAATTATCCAAGAGTGAGATACGAAGGATAATGAGGGCACAAAGTCATCCCAAGATCCTTTACGTAGAAACAAAAAAAATACACTAAAGACAATTGTGGGGGCACAAAGTCTCTCCACAGTTGGCTTCAGGACACCTTCCTGACTACTTTCACTAATCCTGCTTATTGAATTAAAGGAATAGAAAATATATTAAGCAAAAAGACATAAGAACAGTTTCCCCAACAACAAAGTTATCACAACACAAAGTTTGAAAAGTGACTTGCTTTCTTATTCCCATAACAAAATATGATCAACAATCTGAGCTCAAAGTCTCAATAATGCCTTTCAATTTGGGCAAAGTTTTGTTTCTAATAATTAGAGAGAGAGATCCCTTAAAACAATAAAAGAGAGTCCCTTATATAACCTCCTCAAGAAGGACTTGGGAATAGTAACACATCATGTGGTATTGAATTTTTTTAAGAAGACATGCTAAAATTTAGGGGCATTTACCCATTTGCTTTTCTCAATGCAAAGAAACGGGCCACGTTACTGAAAGTTTGCATCTTTCAATATCCACTTGGTGGTCTACTTCTAGAAACATATCTGATGTGAATATGTTTCTAGTCGTTCCTCCTCATTCCTCCTTTTCTAGTTATTTGAATCGGTTCCTCGATTCAATTCAATGCTCTGTTCCTTAGTCGCTTCCTACTGGTCTTTTGAGAACCCTACAGAAGATGACACTTGGCAGCTTCCACTACATTTGATACAGTGTCTCAATAGATGACACATGGAAGCTTTCATGGGAACTTATTGATAGAGGCTTTGAAACTTATTAAAAACTCAAAAATTATGGATGTAACACTTGTCGCACTCTACAAAAATAAATTGGGACATGTGGCAGCTTTCACTTGTCTTTTGAGAATCCTGTGGAGGATGACACTTGGCATGTTCCACTTACATTAGTAGCTTAATGAAGGATCGTTACAATCCTTACTTATCAAAAAAGATTTAAAGGAAGAAACTATGGGCATTGACATGTGGTGGCTTTTACTGCTTTGAAACTGTGTCTCAATAGATGACACATGGCAACTTTGCGGGTTTTTTGTTTCTTTGGACTTTTTTTTAGAGGAAAAAGTCCAAAGGAATTCTTTCAGACAATTTGTTTGTAGGAACTTTTCTGAAGGAAATCTCTTTGCTCTTTCAGCCTTTTGAATTGGTCTATTTGCCTCCTTCTTGCCCTCTGTAAGGGTTGTTTGAGCTCCAAATTAGCCTTTCGAGTTTTTGCAATGGTTCACTTTGGCTTCTGAGTGTCCTCCAAAAGGGTTGTTTGTCCCTTGGAAATTTGCCTTAGTCAATTTTATGTGAATACCAAATTGTGACACGTGGTAGCATCTACTGTGAAATATATGAGGACACGTGGCAGCTTCCACTAAACTTATAGAAGCTTTGGACGCCTTTTGAGTGTCTTGTAGAAGATGACACTTGGTAGCTTTCACTGCATTTTGGAAACACTATAGAACCATGTGGGATTCATTTTAGATTCATGTGGATGATGCCACTTGGTGTGTTTTGCTTAGCTTATAGAGGACACGTGGCAGCATTTATTGCTCTTAGAAATAAAGTGAAATGAGGCTCAAAAGATGACACTTGGTAGCATCTGTTGAGTTATATTGGGTTTTTGTTTCCTCAGTCACTTTTGCCATGGAAATTCCCTCTACAAGGGCACTTGTGTCTTTGATGCTTAGACCAAGATTCTTTGAAATAAGCCTCATTGAACCCATTGAACCTTGAACTTGTTGAACCTTTTGAACTTTGAATGAGTCCTAAAAATGACTAAGTGTTAGAAACTTGTTCTTTTGATTGAACCTGCCTATAGAAGCCTTTGAACTTGTTGAACCATTAGTTCTTTGATTGAAAAAGCTTGAATAATTTCCAATTTTGAAAGCTTAGAACAATTTTTTGAAATGGGAAGAGATATTTTGGTCTTACAAGACCAAAATAGCTTATATGTTGTCCTAAAAATGAGTGACATTTTTTGGGTACAACAATATGAACCACTCTATATAGAATCAAATTTAATATGTCTTCCTAGTTTTTCTCTCTTTGCATCCCAATTGAGAATAAGGTCTCCTTATTTAAATGTTATTAAAGCTATCCTTTTGTCAAAGGCCCTCTTTATTTGATCTTAGTGATCTTCAAGATCCTCATAGATTTGTTTCTTATATCTTTTAATTCAATTAATTCTACAAATTTAAATCTTAAAACATCATTGTCAAGTAGCTCCAACTGATGAGCAAGTTCTATTGTGGGTAATTTAATAGATAGAGGTGGCTTAGCCTCTCTTCCATAAGCCAACATGAATGGAGTGTTCCCAATATCCCTTTTTGGTGTTATCCTATTAGCCCAAAGGGCTATTCTTATCTTGGTATGTCATATCCTTTGGTTCTCTTCCATTATTCTCTTGATGATTTTAATGAGATTATTTTTAGTTGAATCTAAAATTCCATTACCTTGAGGGTAATAGTTTGATTAAGTTTTTAGATAGATGTCATTCTTAAAATCTCATTCAAAGATCTTGGTACCAATAAATTCTTTGGCATTATTCAAGATGATTGTAAGAGGTGTCCCAAATATGGTTGTTATGCTTTCTAAGAAGTCAAGAATATATTTCTCATTGTCTTCTTTCAAAGCAACAATTTCCACCTTGTAAATTATTCAGAGGCTATTAAAACCCACTTAAGGGCTATACTAGATGGTGGACTAATCATCCCAATAAAATATAAGCCCCATTAGATGAAGGGTTGATCAACCTGAATAGGATGGAAGGGAAGATATACTAACTTTTGTTTACCTATGAATAAGTCACACTTTTGCAATTTCTTACCCATGTGTATACATCTCTAAATAATCAGGGCCATAATAGCCTACCCTCATTATTTTTGAAGTTGTTGTTCTTGGAGCAAAGTGGCCTCCTGATGGCCCATTATGAAATTCTTCTAATATCTGGTTAATGTGATTTAGCTCTACACATCTTAAGAGGAAACTACTAAAATGTTTTATAAACAAGATTCAATTTACAAGGATATATGTAATGGACTGCAACCTAAAGTATCTTCTTTTAGCCTTGTCTAAACCTTGAGGACACTCACCTATTTGGAGAAATTTGATCATGTCTTGATTCTAACTCTTAGGAAGTGGAGATGTAACTAATTAATGATCATATTATATCACTAGTATAACATTTTTATCTTATTATAGGTATTATTCTAACTATTCACACAACCCTTTGCCTCTTACTAATTTGGTTTCCTTGATTTGCACATCATATTCCATGACTTTGGTTATCTAACCAACTCTCTTTTCATTTAAATACCTGCTTAAAAGAAAGTCTTTGACACTTGGATGTGACACCATCAAATGAATTTTATTATTATATATCATGTGTCTAAACCTCTTAAGACTTTTTATAACAACTACTTATTTTTCCATGAAGGTGTACTTTACCTCATAATGTTTTAAATCTTGATCAAAAAAATCTATTGGCTACTCCAATCCTTCACTATTAAGTTGTACCAAGATTGTTGATACAATATCATCACTTCCAAAGGCATACATGATGAATTATTTCACAAAATAAGGATTTATGAGAGTGGGAGCTTGGTTTATGGCTTATTTAATTTCCTCAAAGCTATCTTTCCCTTCCTTGGACTAATAAAAAATCTAATTTTTCTTGAACATAGCAGTTAGAGGCTTTAGAAGATTGGTAAAATCAGAAATAAACCCCCTAACAAAGTTGATCCTTCCTAAGAAGCTTTACAACACCTTATTATTACTTGGTAAGGACAAAGACATGATTTCACTTACCCTCTTAGAATCTATTCTAAGTCCTCTTTTAGAGATAATATGGCCCAAAAACTTACCTTCATGGACATAAAAAATGCACTTCTTCAGATTGAGTGAGACTCCAAATTATCTACACCTATCAAAAACTTAATTAAGATGAGCCAAATGATCATTATCATGTTTATAAAATATTTTAATGTCATCTAGATAAACCATAACTATATCATTGATCAACCCCTAAAATTCCATAACCATGGCTCTTTGAAACATTGCACCAACATTAGACAACCTAAATCGAATCTTCCTATATGCATAATTACCCCATTTTATTGTAAAATCTATCATATACTGATCTATCTCTTAAATTAATATCTGATTATACCTAAATATCCATCTATAAGTGAGAAACATTCTAAACCTGATACCATTTTCAAGATTTGCTCCATGGAGGGAAAAGGGTAGTGATCCTTCAAATAAGCTCTATTGAGATCTCTAAAGCCTACACACAACCTTATCTCTCCACTCTTATTTCTTATAGGAACCAAGTTTACCACCCAAGAAGAATGCTTGATGAGAAATATTATATTACCTTCTATTAGCTTAACCAAATCATTCCTCATTAGAAGTTATATTTTGGAATTAATAGGCCTTTGCTTCTACCTAATTGGTTTGACATTTGGGTTTAATTTAATAGTATGTTGAGCCAAACTAGGATCAGACATTTTAAGGTCTTTGCATTTCCATTCAAATATGTCATAATACTCACTACAAAACTCAATAAATGCATGTTTATTAGCTTTAGAATATACCTTTCCTAGTTTGAAATTTTTTTCTTTGATAATTGAGACTTGTTCATAATCTTTATGCTTGATATTCATGTTCATCTTCTCCTATTTAGCCTAATCATAGTTTTGAAGATGCCATTAAGGGTGACCAAGCCTTTTGGAAGATTGTTTTTTCAACTAGATGATTTGGTCCTCATACTACTACTGTAATTTAGTCTAATTTTTGGTAGAAAACTCAATTTCCTCTTAAAGAAAATTTACTATTTCTTGGTCATTCTCAAACAATTTCCAACTATTAACATTATCAAGTATAGATGACCTTACAACCACCTTGATATGTTGTTGAGTTTTTTCCCTCTTAATGTCATTTAGAATATCAAATTGGGCACCAATGGCAACCAATCTATCCACATGTTTGTTCATTTCTCATGGGACAACTTGTATGTTAAACACTTCAAAGTCCTCTATAATGTCCCAAAATCTATATTTTTAGGACTCCAATAATTTATTATTAGCTATGCATTTCCCTCTAACCTGATTTATAACCAAATCACTATCATTGAAGACTTGTAAGAACTTTATTCCTCTCTTATTAGCCCATTGGAGGCCATGTATAAGTGTTTCATATTCAATTGAGTTGTTAGTATAACTAAACTAAAATATAAAATCAGAAAAGTACTTATCTTGCATGGAAGATACCAAAAATACACCGGCTCCTACTCCATATTTTCTCCTAGATCCATCAAATAACATTTTCCATATGCCATAAACATGCTCATTAGTATTTACAAGATTTAAGATTATAACATATTCTTCATGCATGTAGTAGTTACCTAAATCAATTTTCTCAATGAGCATATAGGGATCATATTCATGATGTTCAGTTCCCTATTTATCAATAATAATATTAGGGATGCCTTAAAGAAGTGTGATTTGTTCATGATCTATGATAGTCTCTTCTTGATTAATAACTATGTAACTAACACTAGAAACATTTAGCACATATGGCTCTATGTGATATTTGGAAATTGGTTTAGATTTGATAGTGAATTTAGTGTCATATCCTATCTTGAATAACATGTGAGACCAATCTTATGATAATTAGCCTTTAATCTTAGTTGTGACATCTATAGATAGACATAGTGTAAAGTATGGTGGGAGATCTATAATGGAAACATCTTAATAGATTGAGAAGTTAGGACATGAACTCAAAGTGATACTTGATCCTGTGATCACAACAACTATTTTAATGGCTATAACATCTAATAATACTAATATTTTAGTGATTGGTTCATACTTAAATTCTAACTTATCAACAACTTGCCTATGCATCACAAAACTACTTACACATGAGTCTATCATATAATTTTGAACCAAGTGATCACCAATGATAAAATAAATGTATAAAGGTGGAGGTTTTTCACTCACACTTGCTTGTCCTTCCTTAGGCTGAGTTTAGATTAGTGAGGATTGATCTTGATTCATTTGGCATTCCACTTGAAAGATTGAGATTGGACAATGCTTCTTGAAATAAATCTTTTTTTCCTAGAGTCAATGTATCCCACATAGAAATGTTGGCATTAGTATTCTTCATTTGATCAATGATGTTGAAGGGAAAATTACAAAACCTTGGTTACATTTTGAGAGTAAAAACACCTTGAAATTGAGTGGATTAGATTGGATCCTTAGGCTAAAGTTCACTTCCCATGGTCTAATTTTTTTTCTTGAACATTTGGAGCTGAAACAGACCTTATGGCTCCTTGGAGCACTAGAGGAGCTGAAATATGACCTCTAATATTTAGTTTTTCACTTTCAATAGCCCTTTTCTTAACCTTGTGTTAGCTGTTATAAAATTAATGGCATTATTTGTGTTCTCCACTTGATTTACCCCAGAATAATCATCTTCTTTCCAATTCAAAAGTGTAGAATCAGGATGTATATTCTCTTTATATGAATCTCCTTGTGATGGTGTCTTAGATTGTGTCTCTTGAGGAATTGATACACTTTGGACCATCAATGATTGGTTAAGATCACCATTAGGACATGTATTTTGGTTATGATTTTGGATATAAGGATAACACCACTCATAATCTTGAAGGATGTTATTTTGAACCAACTCAATTACTTTTGAGGAACTAGGAGTAGCTAGACTTTGAGATATTATTGGCCTTGAATGGGTAAATTATCCTTGCCCCTAAAAATTTCCTTAAAAAGGTTTCTCATAAGGCTAATAGGGTTGATAAGGAGGTTGGTAAGGCCTATTAAAATGAGTTTGTTTCCTCTTCAGGGGACTAGTTCATTACTAAATGTCTAAAGTAAACTTTTCACTACTTATAAATTATTTGATGGCTATGAGGAGTTATCTCTTGGCTATCTAGTTAGCTTGTTGGCATAGTAATGGGTGCTAATGTAGGTTGTACAAGTGGTGTAGGAGGTGGTAACTCTTTAAATAGTGACATGGGATGTCTTGGAACAATCTTTCAAACTTGTATAAGGTAGTTTTTAGCCTTAATAGAGGTATCATATGCATCAAGAAGAGTTTAAATCCCCATATATTGGATCATAACAACAATATCATTATTTAAGTCTCTTAGATAGTAGAGGAAACCATTTTTAGGAGTGCACTTAACTAGATATTGGATTCTACCCCAATTTTTTTGAAAACTGAAGTTGAAATCACTCATGAATTCTTGTGGAACCCTCTTATTAGTGGTTAGTGGTTCAACTAAGGAAAAATGGTCAATTTTGTCTCTAAATTTATTTCATGTGTTCTCTTAATTCATCCCATAAATTTATTGAAAAAGGTTATAAGTTTTTATACCACTAAAAAACCTTGTCCTTAAATGAGGAAGCTAAAATTCTAATAGCAACATTCTTCTGAGTAATGTGGTGTACTAAACAAATGTTGGAAATATCCTTGATGTGCTCTATAGGTGTGGTTATATTCTCTCTAGTGAAATAAGTAATACTCTTGAGGGATACAATAGGTATATTATCATATTGGGAAATATTTATTGGACTTCCTTCATTTAAAGGAAAAAATACTTAATTACTAGGGACAACCATATAAAAAATATAAGGTAATCATTAGTTATTTTTAAGGGATTAGGTATAATAAAGGGGATTAATGTATAGATTAGACCTTGAAAACCTCTTCATTTTAACTTAATGCAATGGTAACTCCACAAAATTAGTGTCCTTACCTCTATAAAATACCCTTGTAGTTACTTTTGTCATGTAATTTTGATACTAGTTTCAACCACAATCCCTTGAAAGCTCAATAGAGTTTCCAGGTGCTTAATAGATGTGTGTAATTACTAAAAATTTCCAAGAGTAACACCAACCTCTCATAAAATCTCTTCAAACATTCTCATTGATCATGCTAGAAAACTATTGTCACTTGGATCTTTCACCTATTCATTCAATCAATTGATTGAATGGCAAAAATGGGATCATCACTAAGGTGTGGGATCTTGGCTCCTTGGAATGAACCACTAGAGAAGGCCATCTCTAGCCTAAAATAGATGTATCTAATTTAATATTAGTTTCATGCCTAAAACTATGCAAAAAAAGACATATTTATAGCTATAACTATGACTTTTTCATGAAAAAGGGAAGAGGGGTTGAACTAAAACTAAAAAAGGTGATGCACCAATAGTCTATAGATCTCCTTCACTTGATCTAACAACACAATAAATCCACATAACTAATGTAAAACTACACAACTCCTAAAAATCATGCAACTTTATCAACACTTACATAAGTGATTTTCATGAAGGTAGGTGTCTACATAATGTACAACCTAAAAATGAGGGTGAAAAAGAGATAAGACAACATAAGGGAAAGAAACATCCAAAAATTAATATCAATAGTTTAGATTTTACACAATGCTAAAAAAAAATTACAATGTAGAAGAGGTAAACATTAATTTTATTAGATCCAAGACATCAATCTAGCATTACAAGTCTCCAAAATAGTAGAGTATTATCCTACCCAAGAGGAGGGATCATGAATAAGTTATTTTTAGTTCTATATATAATAAAATGAGATGAGAGAGAAGAAGAAAGCATTAGAAGACCTCTTGAATGTTGTTGTAACTCCTTCAAAACATCTTATGCAAGATAAGATACAAGAGAAAATGGGGTCATTAATCCCTCTTCAATACATTAGACCTCTCCCATGAAGGTCTTCAATGAAGTTTGGCATAGTAGTGGGAGAGGAGACCTTGTTCTCTACTATTTTTGTCCCTTGGTGGGATTGTGGATGGTAGATGTGCTCCTTCATTGAAACTATATCTTAGAAATTCATGTCTTAACAACCTTAACTTACCTATGCACACCTCCCATAAATGCATTCTAGAGAGAATTTATCTCATGTTGACTTTCCCTCTTAACTACCATGCTTAGAGAATGTTTGACTTGGGGGAACATCTCCTACGCCCATTTATATCTTTGAGTTGATTGGCCATGACCACCACTCCATGGATGGAATTACATGTTTGTAAGGGAATTTTTCAACACCTCATACCTCCCTCATGCTCTTCATGACCACTTACTTCTCCCATAATAGTGCTTAAGAGGATATAGAAGCATGGATGGTCTAAAATCAATCTTGAAGTTCATATGAATGCCTCTTGGGGAGGTTAATAAGTTAGTGTAGCATCTTATTTTCTCATGAGAGATCTTGGAGAATCTAAGAAACATGCATTTCATGCTTTAAAATCCTATCTTGTACCTTGAAACCTACAATAATTTCTTTATAACCTCAATTTCTTTCATTTGCAGGCCTCATAGATAATTTCTAGTCTTTAACATCCTTGTTATCCACACTTATTCATCTAGTCTTCCAAACTTGACAAGAACCTTAAAACTTCTCCAAATCTATCATTCAATCCTATAAATTTGAAATCATGTTGTTGGAATCCCTTTGAAGATCATAAAATCTCTTTTTTATTCCTTAGGAGGTCTTCAACACTCTTCATACCTTTATGGTAGTCTTCTATCCCATTATAAGAATTAGGTCATCTATGTTTAGCTCTATCTTATCAAAGAATCCTAAGAACCTCTTTATTGTAGGTTCACTCATCATCATAGCCTTTATTGATTGTATATTGGATCAAAATTTTCTCAAAATACCTAAAATATTAATATGTTTGCCTAAAACTTGCTTGAAACTTCCCTCATCCTAACTTACAGGCTCTTTTGGGAGATTTAAGAATCACGTTTCTATCTTGATTAAATAATAAATCTCTCTTAAAGACTACATGCCTACCTATAGACCTGTATGTGTATGTCTCTTGATTGAAATTTCACTCCATAAGATTACAACATTGTAACATTATAACTTGAGTAATTTTTCCTACAAATTTTCATCATACTTTATAATTTCTTGGTATTCTAGACATACAACCATCATTACTCCACCTTGAAAACTTTTAAGTGGTCTTGGAGTGTACTTGGAAATATGGTTTAATCTTATAGGAAGGTTTCATACCTATATAACTATTTTATAACCTTTAACTCTATATTAGTAGGAATGCACGCATCTTTGACAATGTTGGAGAACCATAGAACCTCCTCTTACTTCGTGAAGAAGTATTATTAACTTTGAGACTTCAATCCTTGGATATAGAGACCTTTTTAAGATTTAATCTTTTCTCTCCATTTTTTAGTCCTACAAGTAAATGTTTGGATCCTACAACCTATCAGTACTCCTCCAAGACTATGCCTACAACCCTGTAATTTTACTAGCTTTGGTCACCACCTGTTACTTGATCTTGAGAAACCTTGATCACATCAAACATGTTTTGTAGGCTTGTATTAGGATTGATTTAATTTAAGACTCACATTTCCATCTTCAACACCATGAAGGTCCTACTTAGACCTTTAAATTTCATGGAAAACCTTGATCTTTGCTTAGAACTCAAATCCTACAGACCTCATTTGTCCTCTTTAAAGGTTTGCAACCTTCTTAAAGGTATTTGGGATTTATTTTCATTATAAAATTTATTTTATCTATCTTGATGGCATGTAAATATGTTTAATAACCCTTGACTTCCTCTCAATCTCATAAAATAATTTTGACAAACCTGTAGAACCATCTCCTACTTGGAAGACACCATAAATTCATGTTTCATGTTTGTAAGAACCATGTTTCATTATCAAGAAACCTTGAGAACTAATGCAGGACTATTGGTGAGGTCTTAAAGAGCTTTGGAAACATGTTTAAACTCTTCATGAAGACCTACAAATCTTATAGATAAGTTTGAGACTTCTTTAAAACCATGACTCTAGTTATAGTTTTGATGGATTTTAGAGAGGTCTGGTAACCTTGGTAAACTTTCATGGTAGTCTTGATGGTTATTGATAACCATGAAGGCTTGTTTGAATCCTATAAAGGCTTTGTAGATAGGATTGTATGAGTTCTTCAATACCCAAACCCTTGATCTTATTATTATGTCTATGTATACTTTTTAGAGACCATGAACTCTTGATCTATGGGCGTGTACACTCCTTAAAGATCTTGAGACTCTTTAAACTTTCCTTGGTGATCTTAGGGCCCTATTCTTCTTTCTTATAGACTTGTAGGTGCCAAAAGAGGTATATAGACTAGCAACATCTTCTTTGAGAGCAAAACCTTTAAAACTATTCCACTACCATGTAACTTGTTTTGAATAACCTAGATTATCATGAATATCTCCAAAAAGTATGAATACCTACATCATCATGGTACAAACCTAAAGCATGCACTATCATGCCTTTAGGCATCTATATCATGCTTGTAACTCACCATTTTCCTTGGCAAGATTAAATGCATTCTAAAAATACTTAAGACTTTATGAATCTTGAAAACATTGCTCTTTGCTATAATATACCTACAAGTGGGTTCTTGAATCCTACAAGTCTCCATGAATCTTATAATCCATGTTACCCATTGGTAAATATTTAAAATATACCTATGCTTTAGATACTTCATTTTTACAGGTCCATAAAGACTTCTTAAGACTTGAAACCTCTATTAAAAGTTGCATTATAGTTTTAAGTCTTGGTGAGACCCAAGACACCTTGAACTATTGAAATCATGCTTAAATTCATATTAAAACTCCTCATGAAGACTTGTATGTATCTATTTCATGGCACTTTGAAGGAGTGTCAACCTTGAGAAACTTGAACCTAGTCAAATGCATATAGATATCCATGACCAAACCTAAGAAATATTGCTTCTAAAGAAAATCACGGTAGACCTAATAATCAATGTCTCTTTATTATGGCTTACCTCCTCTTAAACACATCAATAATTCCTTTGATCCTTATTGTAGGCTTAACACTTGTGAAAACCTTATTGTTGGAACTTACATGAATTACACAGGGTTATGATCTTCTTGAAATAATCTAGATTTTTATGAAGACTTTTTTACAAGTTTGAAACCTCCCCACTTGGTTTTAAAACCTATAGGTTATTTTTTGACAATTTGAGAACCTTTCAAGATGCCCTAACACCTCCATGATTCATCACTACCTTGATGGGATCCTTAAAAATAGTCTTAAATTTATTTTGATGCTCCACAATACTAAAAAATCATTCAAATTTGAAAACATAGTCTTAGGGTTTTAGAGAGATTTAGCTCTACTTACCATATTTTTGGGGAAATGATGTGTTTTCCTCCTCCTTTATTAATCTAAATATCTTAAATAGGATCCTTAAAACCATATTAACACTCCCCAGGACTTGTTTCAAGTCTTGCACCTATAAGATAAAGATGGAGCATGAATGTTTCTTAAGAGAAACCCTTACAACTTTCATACACTTGAGTTTGCAAGCCTATGGGTTGAATCCACATGATTTTTTGGTTCTTGATGCATCTAGACACCATAATGAAGTGCCTTAGGACCTAAAAAATGGTCTCCAAACTCTTCAAGAACCATGTATTTGTAGAAGAAAAAAATAACATGATTGTCATTGCTTGAAAACCCTGTAAAAAATGGTCTTATCTTGGTTTTAAATCTTTAAGCCTTAGTTTTGCCTCTTGAAAGCTTGAAAATACGTTACTTTGGATCATGTAGACATTCATTTTTAGGTATCCTTTACAAGAGCCTACAAACATCTTCATTGGATAAATTCTATGATTTAAACTTGATCTTCTCTCTTGGGAGGTTTCCACTTGGTCATGGATGATCTTCTTAACTTCTTCAAACTCTTTCATACTTGAGATCCTTTAAAAGGCTCTGTAAATGCATCAAAACTTGTAACTTCCCTCAATGAGCATAAAAAACTCTCTAAACCTATGTCAATGGCTTGTTTGAAGGATATTTGGATCATAAAAGTAATGGGCAATGTTAATCCAATCATGAAAATGTTGTAGAACTAATTTGCAAGTTTGTGGAATTTATAATTGGATTCTCCAATCTTGAAAACCATGGAAATACTTATCAAAACTTGCAACTCAGTCTTATGGGCTTGCAATTTTTTGACCCATGTATCATGTAATATCATTTCATGAGACATGTAGGCTTATAAAATACTCTTGAAACCATGATGTTTTCTTCATCACAACATTAAGAAGCTTGAAAATCACGCCTAAAAATCTAGGAGAAATGGAAACTACCATGGATAAGGGCTTGAAGATAGCTAACAACTTGGTCATTTTAAAATAGATTCCTCCCACATTGGAATGTTTGAAACAATCCTCAATGAGGGAGAAAGAATAGGGAAACACTTAGTCAAATACACTTGTAGACCATATGTACATATTTGAGGAGTTGTGGAGAGGTTTTTAATATTAAAGTGACTTTATGAGACCTCATAAATTTTTTCCACTCTTTTTATGCCTAATGACTTTAAATAGGACATTTGGATGTATTTATGAACTTATGAGTGATCTTACAACATTTTGATCCTTTTATGAACTTATGAATGCCTTTTAAGACCCTTATTGCTCTATTTTACATTGAAAATTAATTGAATAGCTCTCTATAAGGATAAAATGACAATAATGAATGATTTAGGACCCTCCTAATGTTGATATAAGGACTAAAAGGAGTGATATTCAATAGGTACAATGATAAGATGTGAATTCCTAGTCAATACACCACTAGGACTTATGGGAAGATGATGTACTCCACCCCACATAATCAAAATAAAATAAGGGTATAAGGTAAATAGGAACCTTTCATTTCTAGGTTTCCCAAAAGGGGAGAGCATACATGTAAAGAACCTCTCACAAGACACTCAAGCAACAAGAAGAAAAATCTGGTATGAAAGGAAAGAGCTTGGAAAATAAACAAGTTTTTCTTATAACCCAAATGAAATTGTGAATTATTTTTAAGCCCAAAATAAATATTTTGTGAAGAAAATTATTTTGTTTTGAGTCTAAAATCTAATTTTTGATCAAGGGCCTATAACACAAATGATTATAAGTTTGAGATGGGTGATAAATTTGGCTTTTTAAGGTCTCAAGTTTTTGCCTAAAGGATGATTTCACTGATATATAGGGTCAATTTCATCATTCTATAGGATTAATTTCACCTTTATATAGGGATGAATTCACCAATTATATGACAATTTCACCATTTTTAAATCAAACTTACTACTTTCACTTGAACCTACACATAAAACATAGAGTATGAAGGGTGAATTCACTGATTAGTAGGTGAAATCTGATGATTATATAACAATTTCAGCATTTTCAGTATGACCTCTCTATTTTCATCTAAATTTAAACACATAAAAAAAAGTATAAAGGGTGAATTCACTGATCAAGGTCAAATTCACTAATTATATGATAATTTCATATTTCTCAAGGTGAACTCATTATTTTCACCCAAACCTACACATAGAACATAAAGTATAAAGGACAAATTCATCGATTAACATGGTAAATTCATTGATTAAAAGTTAAATTCACTAATGTCAGGGGAAAACTCACTATTTCCACGTGAAACTGCACATGGAACATAAATTAAAATAGCTAAATTCATCAATCAGTAGGCCAAATTCACCAATGTTAGGGGCAACCTCACTATTTAGTAGGCTCAATTCACCAATTTCACCTAAAACATAAATTAATGGGTTTTTAAAGAAAATGAGGTGAATGAAACTAGTTACTAGGTTAATTATGGTAATTAGAAGAATTAGAATGGTATATAAGAACTTGTGGGGTGATTTAGCTCCCACCAGGTGTGCCATTATGTAATAATAAGAATCTAAAATAGGTTAGCCAATATGTTAGTGAATGAAATAAAAATAAACTTGAAGAATTGGCATACTAATATTTTTCCACTAGGTGAGCTATGGTAAATGTTGACCCAATTTTGCCCCTCTGGCAAAAATTTGGTCACCCTTTTCAAAAGCTATGAAAGGCCAGTCAATTTTGGGTTACAGTCCATCTTCAAGTTCATGCTCAGTTCAGGCCGAGTTCATTGGTTCGGCATGATTCATATCGGTTCGAGCACCTCAGTTCAATATGGTTTAACCACTGAACCGTTGAACCTTTTGGTTCAATAGGTTCGGTTCAACGAAAAGGTTCAAGCGCTTTGGTTCAATGCAAAATTTCAAGTCAACGGTTCAATGCATCTAAGTCCCATAAAAAATTCAAAGTTTTAAAGCGCAGGGGTGGGCTGTAGTTTAGCAAAAGGTAGAAAAGAAATTGTCATGGGTTACACGGCAATGAGCGGCAAAATTGCTGCAGGTTACACAGTAGTCAGTGGCAAATTTGTCATGGGAAGTAGTGAGTAGAGAAAAGCAGACCAACTAACACGGCTAACGATGGCAAAATTGCCGTGCATGGCAGCTAACACGGCTGATGGTGGCAAAACTGCCACGCACGACAGTAAATCAGTCGACGGTGGCAAAATCATCGTGCACGATAGCGAACTTGACTGACGGTGGCAAAATTGCCACGTACGGCAATAAATCGGCCGACGGCGGCAAAATTGCCGCGTGTAGTCCATGACATTGAGTGGTAAAATTACCGCTCACAACACTCCATAGAGAAAAAAGCCTGTAAAACACAGAAAAAGGCTCAACCAGCTGGCAGAGGAGCAGGCTGCATGCAAAACGAGGCAACAAGCATGGTCCCGATAGATTTTTGACGTCAGCTACAGTGTTTTCCCTCTTCCTAATGGAGACTCAAGTAGCCACTTGCAAGCAAAATGCCAATGAGTCTCCTCTTGGCTTTTCCATATAAATGGGCAGACTTGGCCATTTTAAAGGGATCTTCTCCAATTTTGTAAAGAGCATAGCTCTACAAATTCTACACCTGAATCAATAAAATACAATTTTTTGCCTCCATCTTGGATAGATTTGTTGTGTATGTCATGAGTATTATTTGTGTTTAGTCATTATCTTTGATGCTTTCACAGGTTAATGCCAACAGACCAGCCATCTACAAGGCGCCATTTCTGCAGCTGAAAGGAGAAGAGCAATATTTGAGAAGGACAGAATAGAGGAAGTTGCTTGCAAGTGTGCATTCACAACACCTTGGTAAACCTCTGTTATGTATTTTCCATTATAGCCTCCCTATTAGTCCTAGTAGCCTGGTTCTTCTGCTAGATGTGTAGAGTATATTTGCATTTTCTTGATTCTGAGAGTGGATGTGGGAGGGTCAAACCTTTATTTTGGTGTATCACCTCTTTAGAGTAGGCTTTTTGTTTTCCTATATTTTCTTCCCCCTTTTCATCGCCCCAGTATATCTATATATCTGTATTTTGCATTGCCTAAAACAAACAAGATACATCAGAGGGAACTATCCCATACCTAGAGACTCTCCTCTCCTGCTTCGTCATCCCACAGGTGAGAGAGGAGTTTCCATGTTGCAGGGAGAGGGCAGGAACCTATTTTCTTGCCACGGGGTGCTATCTCCAGTCGTCAACAATTTTGGAATGCCTGGTGGGACCCAAGTTTTCAACGAAGTAATGTTTCAGGATTGATGTTGGTCTTATTATGGTAAATCGAGTTTTTCAGCATCTAGCGACTTCAAATTAAATCCGTTGGTTAAGCAACCTAGTGCCATTCAAAAATTTCCTTGTATGTATACTTCTTTTGCTCAAAATCATGGGTCTTGTTTTCCTTCATGTGAGTGTGATCAGACTTCAGATATTTATGCAATCCCCTCAAGCGACTCTCCTAGTTGCCCTGCAACTATAAGGGGGGTGAGGCTAGAATTTGAGAGGTAGACAATGGAAGTCGACAGGCTGGAAGAACAGTACAAATATTAGCAAGAGTTGATATATAAAGAGGAGTGCTTGTTTAGGCAAACACAGGCCTTGTTGTCCATGAAGGAGGAGGTAACAAAATGGAGAAATCCATCTATCCAAGGCAGTCAGCTTTGCATACCCCCTCCTACCCTGAAGAAAACCTCCTCTTTTACACCAAATCCATTTTATCATATTGCACTTACTCACTCCAGCTCATACAATACAACTGCTCCCAAACTCGTGCATCTGGCCTTCCAATGCCAAGTGGCATTAGGGAAACCTCCCATGGAGATCAATCTTTTCAACTACTTAGATCGAGAATCTTCCATTGAGAATAATACCACCAGCCAACACGTCCCTCTTCTAAAGACTCATCCAATGCATCAATAGTGTTTTCCTTGCATTCCCCAACCTCCCCAAGTCCTTCAGCATAATACGCAGATTTCGAGTTGGAGGAAGAATTGCTAGGGCCCAGCTCAGAGCTTTGAAGAGGATAATGCTGGTGACCTCCAAGAAAGACTCTTTCAGGACAACCTAGCCAAACAAATTGAAGATTTAGAGGCTAGGATGAAGCTGCTCCTTGAAAGAGAGATAAAATTTCCAGACCTTGTGGAGGAGCCTCAGGACCTCGTGGAAAACAAAGTTGCTCCCTGTTCGCAGGGGTAGAGTTCTAATTTAGAGATCCTGCATTAGGAAAAAATAGTGGAATCATGGGGCAGCAAAGAGAAAAAAGAAAAGCAAGTGTTTTCTCAAAACTTTGAGGAAGCTAAAGCTGTTTCTGATTATGCTGATGCTAGCAACCTCTAGGAAAAGCTTTTCCAAGAAGATCTGAGTAGGAGAATTACAGAGTTGGATTCTAAAGAGAAATTCCTCAACCAATGTGTGGTGGATGGTTCAGGCCAAACAGCATATTCCATGCTTGAACACACCCCACCTACACATTTCCAAGAGAGTTATCAGGTCGTGCCTGATATTGATGAAGTCCTGATCAAGTGGAGAGAGGAGAATCATTCGATTCTAGCTCAAGGACTGCTTCCTCTTCCACATGCTTTCTCCACTTCACCCCTTCTCAAAGAACCTATTTTACAAGAAGCAGGAGAGGAACAAAAGATCCAATTTGCAGTCTTTTAGGAGGTTGTCATAAGCGACAACGAAAAAGAAATCGTCATTGACGCTCCTTGTGAAGACCTTATCAGCAATGAAGAAGATGCAGGTCTTGCATATATGCAGATGTTCCAGCAATTTGAAGAGGAACAAATGCATGGTAAGCTCTCTTCTCCTCTGTTTGATGAACTTCCTTGCTATTTTGATGAGGATGACTAGATCAAAGAACCCGAGAAAGAGGAAGATCAGGAGAATGTTTTTGAAAATCTAGAAGCCCTGATCAGCAAAGAGGAAAAGGAGAGGTTTGTTTTCTAGGATGAATGCTTTAATGAAGAGAGTTTTAAATAGAGGGGTGATGTTCTGTGGGATGAGCAACCATTTTGTGAGTCCATTTCAGACGTCACAGCAGTCACACTTCTTCAAGAAGGCCAAGTGGAAGTAGAGGATGAGTCTGACAGAGTTTTCAAAGAGGCAGAGGGGAACGAGCCAGACCATGATACATTGCAGAAGGAATGTGCAGATCAGATGGCTTATGATGATGAGCTAGTAGCAATTGATTTCTTGGTGAAGAGCACCAATATCAGGGATCAGCATTCAGCAGGCTTCCAAGAACAAACAGTATACATATATGTCGAAGGCATGTTTGACTTTAATCCTCTCAATTTCTAGCCAACTCAGGTGACAGGTAAAAAGAGCAAGTCACCATTTCTCTTTTCCATTCAGCTACTTGCCCACCACCATAAGTCTTCTCACCAAGAAGGGGACTTGAGAAATTTTCCTTTCGATCCAGGAGGGGTGCGAGCATTCCTGGTTAGCTGTATATAATAGTTTGCTTTCAATTATTTTCCCTATTTTCCTTAAGTGCAGTTTCCACAGTTAGTTGTTTTTAGCCTTGTGTGTTTCCCTTTGCGTATGGGGGTAAATTCTGTATTTTTGATCCTAGGATCTTTTAGGCTATTATTAATTCTTTCAAGCTGCATCTGACTCCATGCTCAATGGATATTCAAAGGCAACTGGGTCCTAAGCATAGCAGGCATGCTTCCCCTGGGAGTCACCAATTTGTTGACCCAATTTTGCTCCTCTGGAAAAATTTTGGTCACCCTTTTCAAAAGCTATGAAAGGCCAGTCAATTTTGGGTTACAGTCCATCTTTAGGTTCATGCTCAGTTTAGGCTGGGTTCATTGGTTCAGCATGATTCATATCAGTTCGAGCACCTCAGTTCAATATGGTTGAACCAATGAATCGTTGAACCTTTTGGTTCAACAGGTTTGGTTCAACGAAAAGGTTCAAGCACTTTGGTTCAATGCAAAAGTTCAAGTCAACGGTTCAATGCATCTAAGTCCTGCAAAAAATTCAAGTTTTAAAGCACAGGGGTAGGCCGCGGTTTAGCAAAAGGCGGAAAATAAATTGTCGCGGGTTACACGGTAGTGAGTGGCAAAATTGCTGTGAGTTACACAGCAGTCAATAGCAAATTTGCCGTGGGAAGCATTGAGCGGAGAAAAGGAGACCAGCTAACATGGTCGACGGTGGCAAAATTGCCACGCACGATAGCTAACGTGGCTGACGGTGGCAAAACTATTGCGCATGACAATAAATCGATCGACGATGGCAAAATCACTACGCATGATAGTGAACTCAGTCGACGGTGGAAAAATTGCCACGCACTGCAGTAAATCAGCCAACGGCAGCAAAATTGCCATGTGTAGTCCACGACATTGAGCGGTAAAATTACCGCTCACAACACTCCACAGAGAAAAAAGCCCACAGAACATAGAAAAAAGCCCGACCAGCTGGCAGAGGAGCAGGCTGCATGCAAAATGAGGTAGCAAGCATGGTCTTGGTAGATTTTTGACGTCAGCTATAGTGTTTTCCCTCTTCCCAATGGAGACTCAAGCAGCCACTTGCAAGCAAAAGGCCAATGAGTCTCCTCTTGGCTTTTCCATATAAATGGGCAGACTTGGCCATTTTAAAGGGATCTTCTCCAATTTTGTAAAGAGCACAGCTCTGCAAATTCCCCACTTAAATCAATAAAATATAGTTTTTTGCCTCCATCTTGGATAGATTTGTTATGTATGTCATGAGTATTATTTGTGTTTAGTCATTATCTTTGATGCTTTCACAGGTTAATGCCAACAGACCAGCCATCTACAAGGCGCCATTTCTGTAGCTGAAAGGAGAAGAGCAATATTTGAGAAGGACAAAATAGAGGAAGTTGCTTGCAAGTGTGCATTCCACAGCGCCTTGGTAAACCTCTGTTATGTATTTTCCATTATAGCCTCCCTGTTAGTCCTAGCAACCTGGTTCTTCTGCTAGATGTGTAGAGTATATTTGCATTTTCTTGATTTTGAGAGTGGATGTGGGAGGGTCAAACCTTTATTTTGGTGTATCACCTCTTTAGAGTACGCTGTTTGTTTTCCTATATTTTCTTCCCCCTTTTCATCCCCCCAGTATATCTATATATCTATATTTCGCACTGCCTGAAACAAACAAGATACATCAGAGGGAACTAGCCCATACCTAGAGACTCTCCTCTCCTGCTTCGCCATCCCATAGGCAAGAGAGGAGTTTCCATGTTGCGGGGAGAGGGCAGGAACCTATTTTCCTGCCATCAGGTGCTATCTCCAGTTGTCAACAATAAACAAGAAACAAATATAAAATAGAATACAAAAGCTTAATTTATACCTTCCTTAGATATTTGCTTGTGAACTGGTTTGAAGAGGTTGAGCTCGACTTATGAACTAGTAGTTTTTAGCAATGTTGATTCCACATGGGTAATATCTCTCCTAGTCCACTTGATATTTGGCTTGGTTTGGCATGATAATATTGAAGAAAATTTGAAGTTCTAGTGTGATTTTGGCATGGTAAGTTTAATTTTAAAGATATTGCTAAAATGGAAGGTGAACCCTTATAGTTTTTTAGAATGATTGTGAATTGTTGATATGAGATAAAGATCAATGGTGGAGGATGAGTCCTCAAACTCATGATTTCACATATGGAGTGTGTAATACATGCCATTTAAGGCCTTTTTAGAGAGTGTAAGAGATGTTGTAAGAAAGTGCAATAATGACCTCTTAGAGTGTGTAAGAGAGGTTTAAGAGAAAGAGTGTGTCTGAGGAGTTTAAGAGCTTGCTTGTACTCCTTATCTTTCCCACTAAATTTCTTGAGTGACATCACCAATGTGAGGAAACAAAGCACTTTTTTTTCAGGAAAATAAGATAATTCAAAAAGTCATGGAATTTCCTGTTAGAGGATTGATTAGGATAATTAATCAAGGTGATTAATTTTTAACTAGAAAAATGGTGCATTTGCAATGTTCATTTGTCAATCAAATATTCATTTAATTGGCTTGTAATAACATTTTCAAAGAGTCAATTTAATTTGAGATACATCTGAATAGATAAATATTTCAATATAATCAATTGCCCCAATCAGGAATGTGCCATTATGATTTTGGATTAAAACAATAGTTACATGGGTAAATTGGGTTAATTTATGATTCCTGATTAAATTTGTGTGTGATTGTAGAAATTCATTCTGAATACAATTTAGACATAGAAGTGGTTAAAATGAAGTGTTTACACAACCAACTATACCAAATAAGCTACTCAAGTTCTAGATATAGAGATGTCATGATCACATTTTATGCACATAGGGTTTGATGTAGATCAAATAAATTTTATATTTGATTTATTGAAGTGATTAGATTCTTACCATTAAACTTGCACACTTCCACTTTTGGTAGCATGTGATTCAAACTGGCATTAGAATTTGGATTGTGTGAATTGGGAGAACCCAATTAGAGTGGTGAAAGATTATTTTAGGGAAGTTTTGCCATAATAGTGGTCAACTGAGCACTCAAATTTGAAAATTGATTCTTCAGATAATCTATGTCCCCTTCTGCTGCAACGAGATCATCCTTCTTCATCATGATTTGTATATTTGACTGAAGTTGTTAAATTGCCTCAAAAATTGATGGATATAAAGTTATCGACTCCATGTCATCCTTATGAGGAGTTTTTGGAGTGATTCGCAAGTATTAGGAATAGCCATGCACAAACCCTAGGATGGAGGGTTTTGGGCCCCAAAAAAATGTACTAGTAGATTGTATTGTTGTAATTATCTCATCACAATGAATCCAATGACTTTTAAATTACATAGGGGTGTGAAAAAATTCAAGACTTTTTTTTCAAAAAAATAATTTTGAACAATACTATAGTGGAAAAAAAATTCTTGGATTATAAGTTATATTTTTTCAATCCTTCAGCTCTCTTAATCGATGCAACACCAAATCTGAAAAACAATGCCATAAAAATTGTCCAAATTAATGCTCTGATACCACTTGCAATGACATTACTTAAGTTTTTCTTGATAATGAGATAATATATCACATAATTAAGAGTACAATAATCAGATCTACAATAATAATTGACAAAAGAGTAGAATATTTGATAAATATGACTAAGTCACTTCTAGCGGTCAACCTCCACAACAATGCAATAAGGGCAGAATTTGAAATATGATTATAAAATACTAACAAATACCTCTCATATATATATATATATATATATATATATATATATATATATATATGAGATAATTAGCAATGGTTAGTCCATAGGCAGACCATACTAATAACATAGAGAAATACAATAAGATAATATGAAAGGTGTGTAATCTACAATTTGGCCACACACACACACACACATATGATAATTAGCCATGGTTAGTCCATAGGTAGACCATACTAATAACATAGAGAAATGCAATAAGATAATATGAAAGGTATGTAAGCCATAATTTAGCCACACATATCCTTAAACACACCATCTAGGTTGAGGGTGATGTAGGAGCATCTACAAAAGTTTCAAATTCTAGTGTAAAAATTCAAATTTTGGTTTTCCCTCCAAATTGTGAGATTTCAAAATTTCACCTTCAAGGTAAATGTAATTATCAAAAAGTGAAAGTAAAAAGGTGAAAAGTGATTGTTATATTATTGAGGAAATAAAAGGGAAATGGTTGAAACTATTTTCAACCTTAGTAAATTGTTAAAACTTAAAAACAGTCTTTTGTTGCCTTAAGCCTAATTTGGGCGTAAAAGTTGGAAGAGAGATTCTTGAAAAGAAAGAAAAAACAAGAAGAATTCATTAAGAGAGAGAGAGAGAGAAGAAGAGAGGATGAGAGGGACGTAGAGGAGAAGAAGGACAGAGAGGAAAAGACCTCTCTCATCCAAGGGAAGAGATACAAGAAGAAGAAGAGGATCTCAAAGGATGAAGAATGAAGGAGAAAGAAAAGTTGCAGGTGGAGTCCAAGACTAAGCATGGAGGTGTATATAAAGATTTCATAAACAAGGAATATTCTTGTAAGTAATCTTATTGAAAAATGAAAGAAAAGAAGTTTGATTTCCATGATTTTGATGTGGTTTCTTTTATAGAATTCTGGCTTCAAAATGACAGGCCTGTGTAAGTGTGTGTGTATATGTGAATGTGTGTGAATGATGGTTTTCCATATAAAATTGAGAAAATTACATGTAAACTGGTTATTTGGCATGTTGAGAATGAGTTTAAACTGATATTCTGTGAACAAGAGGTCTTAAAAGTACTTTGAATGTATAAGAAGCCCAAACAGGCCTAAACTAGATATTCAAGAATTTAAAAATATAGCTCATTGTCTAAGGTAAAATCCACATGAAAATATTTGGATGGAGTTTAAAATGGTATGTAAATAGGTCTCTGATGCAGGTATGAACTTAAGAAAGGAAGAAACAGGTTTAGAAACCCCTTTAATGTCCAAAAACTCCACAGTTGGAATTCAGGCCTGTAGGTGACAGTTTATAGACAATGATAAGACATTTGCATGTTTTGCAAGGCAAATGGATTGATAAAATTATCCCTTTCTATGAGTATGGAATGGAGAAATAATTTAAGGTATTTAAATGTTCATACATACCTTGGAACCCTGTTGATCATTGTGTTAGAGGAGAAAACCAAGAACCCTGCTGACTGTCATACAAATACAGTCAAAAGACATTGAAATGTTAAGCATTAGAAGGTACAAAAGATTGATATGACTTGGATGATTATTGGATAAGGTTTAGGGGGTTAAACAAGACCCTATAAAAGTGATTAGAACCCTTGAAACTATCTAAAACACACCCATCAAAAATAATTAGCTCTCGGCCTGTGACTGTCCAAGGGAAAATCCTGATTTAACTTCTAGTCCTCAAAATGAGTTTTAATGATTGAAACCTCTTGAAACATTGTAATTTGACCCTTGATAATGTTAGAAAAATGTTGGAAGTAGTTTCAAGGTGCTACAGTATGGAGACGTATGGAAAAAAACAATTGCCAAGTGGATCCTAGGTGTATGTGAAGGAAAGAGCATAGGCCAATATAGGAAAAGTGAATTTCTCCAAAGAAGTGCACTAAAAAATGATTGATTCACCTGTAACAAGATAACGGGTATCTGGAATGATGTTTTATTTTCTTAGAAAGTCCGTACATCACTATGGACAAGGGGTTTTGCACTAAAGGAGGGCTAATTGGAATAGGGCTTAAAGAAGAAAGTACAATTCCGTACAAAGTAACCTTAAGATATTTTTTAGTATGTTATATAAGGGCTTAATGGGTATCCATAAATGGTTTTACTTTCATGATTGAGTTAACTGACAAAGAGTTATGGCCAATAAATAGAGAAAACAGGGCTACAAGGAATGCTTGACTAATAGGCATGTAATTTGAAGTTAGCTCAAAATATGATGGTTTCAGAGCTGTGTAAGATAAATTTGTATCATTTTGGTATCAGATATTGAAGCTCTTGGGATTTTTTGAAGAAAAGTTATGAGTAACTTTGATATTTGATTTGAATTTATTGTGTTTGAGAAGTAAACAGGTGAAAGGAAGGCTTAAAGCCATTGAGGCTTAAGGAGAGAAGAAGCCAAGGAAAGCTTAGTAAAGAGCCAAGATAAGCTCTAGAAGAAGATCAAGTGAATGCTCAAGAGGAAGATCCAAAGCAAGGTAAGCTTGGATTTGTGATTTGTGTTTGTTGAAGTGTTGTGTAAAGAGTTGCTACAGGATTGAGAAAAGGATCAAAAGACTAGGATGCAAAAGGCCTAGGTGAGATCAAGGAGATTGTCAAAAGACTAGCCAAGGAGAAAGGCTTGGGTGAGACAAGTGGACCTAAAGGGATCAAAAGACTAAGGTGAAAAAGACTTGGGTGAAGATCTCAGAAATGGAGATATTGCTGAGAAAAGAGCAGAGCAGTAAGGTACATGAGGGCACCAAGAAGAAAACAAGCATCCAAAAGAAGAAAGGTATGGACAGTATTGCAATTGATAAAGAGATTGATAGTTTGAAAATAGATTTAGCTAAGATTAAAAATGAATATGAGTCTTGGATGCAGTTGAATAGGAAAGCATGGGTATGGCCAATGAAGAAGAGGTTGAAGTGGCCAATGGATCTCCTAATGAAGAGGAGAAGAAGGCAAAATGAGATTTCCAAGAAAAGAGAAGCCCATAGAGGCTTGAAGAGGATGAGTAGGTTGCCAAGTGAGCAAAAAGAGGAAGAGGTGGAGAAGAAGGTTCTCATTGTGGAGAACAAGAGAAGAGAAGAAAGAAAAGATGAAGTGCCAAGAAGAGCACTTGAGAAGATGAGAGTGTTGGTGAAGAGAACACTCATAGGGACCTTGAGGTCTCTTATTTTTATATCTAATGTTGTCTTTGAATGGGTAATTGCAGGTATGAGCAGCCTTATGAAGGTCAAGAAAAGGGCCTTGGAGAGTGAAGAGATTGGTGCAAGAGAAGACACCAAGTGCAAAAGTGAATGTGTAAGATGAAAGAGAAGTAAGTTTGCTGTTGTTGATAAGGAAGAAGAAGAGATGCATTGGTTAATGCATAAAGGAGGTGTTGAAGAACCCATACAAGTAAGAGAAGAGGTAGAAGATGAAGTTGAATTTCATGATGCCATTGAAGGCTAAGAAGAAGAAAGAGAGTAGCCAAGTACAAAGGAAGAAAAAGATTGCTCCATAGATCAAGCTATCAAAGAGGTAAATGAAGTGTTAAGACCTGATTTTGATTGTTATTGTAAGTATGAAGCTGCTAATGTACAGGTGCAAGAGTTAAGGAAGATGATAGAGCCCTCAAAAAGAGAATTTAAGCATGGGTATGTGATGCCTAAATGGTGGAAGAAGCAAACTCCCAAACAAGAGGAAGTGCTGGTACAAGAGCATGATTACATGATGCCTAAATGGCTTGTGAAGTCAAATGATAAGAAGAAGACTCAAATGTGGGTGCCTAAAAAGGCAAAGAGAAAAGAGAGGATTGTAGGTGATTCAAGCAGCCAAGAGAATGAAGATGAGAAAGAAAACTTCTCAAAGAATAATGAGGTAGAGCATGAGGATGCAAAGATGAAAGGTAAAAAATTTGTTTATGATAATGTTTTTGAATCCTTCAATGATATTTTCATGAGAAAAGAAAGATGGAAAGTGGCTGTGTGGACTAATATGCAGCAAGGAGAGAATTCCAAATGGATGGAGGATGAGGAAAGGAGAAAGTATACAACAGAACAAACAAGATGGCTTCAAGCAGAGATTGAAGAAAGCAAAGAGATAGAAGGTAAGAGTGCTTCAATTGTATTTGATAAGTATATGGATGTTGATGAAGAAGTTGGTTATTGTGAAGACAAGCTAATAAAAGATGAGATAAGAGGTAAAGGGCAAGTAAGCCTTGTGTGTGATCAGCCCAAATTTGATGAAGAGAATGGTGAGATAGATGAGATCTCACTAAAGGAAGAGTTGAATATGTTAGAGGAGCTGTTGGGTGATTCAAGAGAGATAAAGGAAGGTACAAGCCATGGTGAAGGCAGCATTGGGAAGAGTGGAGCAAGACAAGAGTAGAGCAAAGAGACAAAGGCAGTTTTGGTCAAAGAGCAAGCATGTGAAGACATCCAAGAGGCTTCATGGCCTAAAGATTTTGATTCTAAGGTGGCTTTGAATGTTTTGTATGCAGGTATGAAGGTTGCTGAAGTGAATGACATACATGAGTCATTGAAGAAGCTCATGAACCAAGAAGAACAACAAGAAGATCTAGAAGACATATATAAAGATGAAGAATCATTGAAGCAGGAGCTGGCAGCTGAGAAAGAGATGAGGAGAAGAACATACCAGAAGAGGAAGAAAAGCAAGATGAAAAACAAAGACTATCAAAGACAAGCATTGGTATTGGCAACAAGACCTTGGGATCTAGGCATAGAATGAAGGCTAAAGCATGGAGGAAGCATCTCATTTGAACTAAGGTTCAAATCTTTTCTAGAGGGAGAGTATGATGCAGGAGCATCTACAAAAGTTTCAAATTCTAGTGTAAAAATTCAAATTTTGGTTTTCCCTCCAAATTGTGAGATTTCAAAATTTCACCTTCAAGGTAAATGTAATTATCAAAAAGTGAAAGTAAAAAGGTGAAAAGTGATTGTTAGATTGGATTGGTACATAGTTTAAGAAGAACATGATTTAGAGTTTGAAGTTGAATCTGACTTTGGTAGACATTGGATGTTTAAATTAGGTCTATCAATGCAAATGTAAAAGTGGAATGGTTTAGTAAAAAAAATTCAATGCAATTATCCAAATAGGAAAGGTGTGTGAATCAAACATGTTCACAAAAGAGTGAAAAAATATGGGTACGTCAAATTATTTCAACAAGTTTGATTTTGGTTTGGAATGTTTATTTTATTTAAAGTTGTGTGAACTTTGGATTGGGCATGTAAATTAGATAATGTTTAAATTACATTTTTTTATAATTTTAACTTAAATTAAACTTGATTTGATTTGGAAATTTGATTGAATTTTAACTTTGGAAGAAGGGTTGACTTGTGTTTGACTTTTGGAAAAGGTCTAACTTGATTTGATTTAGGTTGAATTAGTCAACCCTATTTGACTTTGGACTTGGATTAGACTAGAATTAAAATTTAAATTCAAAATTATTTGACTAAAATTGGAATATTACTGATGGTATAATAACACAATTTGTACATGGTTTTGGAATTGATTTAAAATTATAATTTGATCAAAGTTAGGGTTTAGCTCAAATTAGATGACAAAATGACATGAATTAGACAAGAAAGGTAGGTATTTGCACCAAGTTTTAAATGTCACATTTTGGTAGAGTAACAACTCATTGTGTGTATAAAATATAGTTTGTATTTATATGTGGTTTATTTTATGTGGTTTCAAGTATAAACAAGTTTTTGACACAACAATCAAGCAACAATACACAATTATTACAAGGTAATTCTAATAACTAACATGGTTTTGCATCACATCCATTGAACCTTTTATATACTCATCTTAAGTGATGATCATAAAGTTTAAATGTTCATTAAATAATTACATGCAATTATTGGTGGTGTTTTAATCCCACCCTTCTCTCAAAAGGTGCATACAAGTATGGCAATATTTTGGGGTTGTTACCTTTGTAGCCCTAAATAAATGAATTTTTTAAAAAAGAGGCATCTAATAAGCAATCCAAGATCAGGATATTTTTTAGGAGGGTCTAGTCCCTTCATGACCACTTCATCTTTAGGGTTTAATTGAAGTGTTATCAAAATTTGGGATTACTTATAATTTTACTTGTATTTCTAGATGGCCCCTATATACCTCATGGTACATGGGGACAAGTCCATCAATGAAGAATTTCAATTCATTCCCAATATTTATCCTTTTGAGGGTACCACATCAATCCTTGAGTATTGTAAATAAATACTAGGGGTTCTTTCCTCATGTGATGATGTATAAATACAAAGTTAGGCTATAGAATGGTGGTAATGTTCCTTAATTTATATACCCTATCGAATAAACAAGGTTTGGTATTGTTGTCACTTATATCTTGCACTAGTTGATTTAATAAATTGATCTAATGGAAAAAATGGGATCATCCTCAAAGTGTGGGACCTTGGATCCTTGTGATGAACCTTTAGAGAAGGCCAACTCCTGCATAAACTAGATGCATCTAATTTAATATTAGTTGTATGCCTTAAACTATGTAAAAAATATACCTATTTATAGTTAAAATATGTTTTTGTCATGGAAAATGGAAGAGGGATTGAAATATAACTAAAAAGGTGAATCACCAATAGTTTATATCTATCTTCCACCTACTCTAATAGCATAATAATCCACATAACTGATGAGAAATTACACAACTCCTATAAAACCTGCAACGTTCTCAACACTTACATAAGTGATTCACATTAAGGTAAGTGTATACACAACATAAAACTAGAAAATGAGGGTGTAAAAGTGATAAGATAGAAACATAAGGGAAATAAACATCCACAAATAAAGATCAACAATTTAGATTTTACACAATGCTCAAAAAACTTGATAAGGTATAAGAGGCAAACATCAATTTTATTCAATTCAAATAATCAATATAGCATTAAAATTCTCCAAAAGAGTATAATCTTGTCATAACCAAAAGGAAGGATCATGAACAAGTCATTTTCAGTTCTATGTATAATAAAATGATATGAGAGAGAAAAAGAAAGCAATAGGAGACCTCATGAATTCTATTGTAACTCCATGAGTCTAACTTATGCAAGAGAAGAGACAAGAGAAAATAGGGTCATTAAGCCACTCCAATGCAGTAGACTTCTCCCATGAAGGTATTCAATGAGGTTTGGCATAGTTTTGGGAGAGGAAACCTCATTCTCTACTATTTTTGTCCTTTAGTGGGCTTATGGATGGTGGATGTACTCCTTCAATGTTGCTATATTCTTGGAATCTCATTTCTTAATAGCCTTGAATTACCTATTTCCACCTCCCATGCATGCATGCTAGAGAGAATATAGCTCATGTTGACTTGACCTCATAACTGCCATGCTTAGAGAATGTTTGACTTGGAGGAAAATATCCTATAGCCATTTGGAGCCTTGATTTGACTGGCAATGAATACCATTCCATGGTGGGTATTACATGTTTCTAGGGACAATTTTCAACATGTCATACCTCCCTCATGCTCTTTATGATCACTTACCTATCCCATAGTATTGATTGACAAGGTTGTAGAAGCATGGATGGTCTAAAATCAATATTCAAGTTCAAGTGAAGGCTTTTTGGAGAGTTATGAAGTAGCTGTAGTATCTTATTTTTTCATGAGAGCTCTTGGAGAAGAAAATAAACATGCATTTCATGCTTGAAAATCCCATATTATATGTTTTAAACCTATTATCATCTTTTTATATCCTAAATATCTTTAATTTGCAGGCCTCATAGATTATTTATAGGCTTTAACATCCTTTTTCTCCAAACTTCCTCTTCATATAGTCTTATAAACTTGCCAAGAACCTTAAAACTTCTCCAAATCTATCATCCATGCCTAAAACTTTGAAATAATGTTGTTGGTATCCCTTTAAAGATCATAAAAGTTCTCTTTTATTATTTAGGAGGCTTTCAACACTCCTTAGACCTTATTGGTAGTCTTATATCCCATTAGAAGATTCAGCTCATCTATGTTTAGCTATATCTTATTAAACAAGCCTATGAACCACTTTTTTTAGGTTCACTCATTATCACAACCTTTATTGTTTGTATATTATCTCAAAAATTTATAAAAATACCTACAATCTTATTCTTTTTGACTAAAAATTGATTGAAACTTCCCTCATCCTGACTTGCATGCTCTTTTGGGAGCTTTAATAATCATGTTTCCATCTTGATTAAACAATAAATCTCTCCTAGAGACTATAGGCCTACCTAAATACATGTAGGTGTATGTCTCTTACTTAAAACTTCACTCTAGAAGCTAACATTGTAACCTCAGTACTTATACATGTATATTTTCATCATGTTTTATAATTTCATGGTATTCTAGACCTGCAATCATCATTAATCCACCTTTAAAAATTTAGGTGTTTTTAGAGGATGCTTAGAAAGATATTTGAAGCATTTAAAAAGGTCTATAGAGCTATATCACTATGCTATAACCTTTAACTCTACATTAGTAGGTTTGTAGATATAATTGATAATGTTAGAGATTTATATAACCTCCCCTTGCTTCTTAAAGAAGTCATATCAACTTGGAGACTTCAATCATTGGATATAGAGACCACGTTAACCTTGAAAACTTTTATCCCCATTATTTTAGGCTTGCAAGTAAATTTTTGGAGACTAAACCCTATTGGTAATCCTACAAGAATATGTTTGTAACCTTTTAATTTTACTAGTTATGACTGTAATATGTCGCTTGATATTGAGAAACCTTGATCACTACAAACATGTTTTTAGGCTTGTCTTAGGCTTGATTGAATTCAATACTCACATTACCCTCTTCAACACCATGAAGTTCCTACTTAAACCTACAAATTTCATGGAAACCCTAATATCTTTGGTTATAACTCAAAGCCTACAGACCTCATTTATCCTCTTTGAGGGCTTGTAACCTTCTTAATGGTCTTCAATGTCTCTTGGCCATTATTAAATATATTTTATCTATTTTGAGGGCATGTAAATATGCTTAATAAGCCTTGTCTTCCTCTCAATCTCATTAAATCCTTTTGATAGACCTGTATAACTATCCCCTCCTTGGAAGACACTACAAATTCATGTTTCATTCTTGTAAGAACCATGTTCCATTATCAAAGAACCTTGAGAACCATCACAGGAATATTGGTGAGTTCACAGAGAGATTTCAAAACATGGTTTAGACTTCACAAATAATATGCAAGCTTATAACTTGTTTTGAATAATATTGATTATCATGAATATATCTAAGAAGTATGAAGACCTATATCATCATGTTATAACCCTACACTAGCAAGCCTGTAGGCATCTATGTCATGCTTAGAACTCACAATTTTACTTTTTAGGCTTGTATGCATGCTTAAAAATGTTTGAGACTTAATGAAGCTTGAAAACATCACTCTTTATTGAAATAGACCTAAAAGTGGGTTCTTGAAGCCTCCAAGTCTCCATGAATCTTCTAAGCCATGTAACCCATTGGTAAATCTTCAAAATATGCATGTACTTTATATACTTCATTTCTACAAGTCCATAAGGACTTCATGAGACTTGAAACCTTTATTAAAAGTTTCATTAAAATTTTAAGTCTTAGTGAGACCTAGGACACCTTGCACTCTTTAAATCATGCTTGAATCCATGTTGAAACTCCTCATGAAGACCTGTATGTGTCTATGTCATGGAACTTTAAAGGGGTGGAAACCTTGAGAAACTTTAACCTTGTCAAGTGCCTATAGATATCTATTCAGGTCAACATACCCCCATTTATTAAAAATGGGAACCCTTGTGTCAAATTGTGTAAATTTGTGCCTTAAATTTTAAAATTCACTTGATCAGAATGTCACTACCATGATTTCACATTATTTGTATTTGAAAATCATCCACACCATGGTGTGGTTGGCTTATTTTGTTTGTGGTTTTGTTTTAATCTTATCTAAAGTGCTAACATTGGATGTTTATGTTTCAGGTTGCAGGTTTAAAGGAGCCCATTTTGGAATGAACATGCTTAGGATTTTGTGTTTTAATGTTAAATTGATCTTTTAATAACCTTGGTCTATAATTGATTGATTAAATTCATATTTTGAAACCCTAGCCTAATGTTTTACCTAGACCTTTTAATTCAAATGTAAAATTGGTCAGAGATTTTATTTAAATTTAAGTGGGAATAAATTAAATACCATAGACTTAGTTTAATTTTTGTCTTAAGGATTGGTCATGTTTTTCAACTCAACCAAACCTTAAGTTAAAAATCCTAGCTTGGTCTAATTAAATGCATGGTCCCTTTGTTATCAAGTTTAGCCTAAAGCCTTATCCTAAGGTTTATCTTATTTATTAATATGATGAAAACCTTAGTCTATGCCTTTAGGTTACATCCTTTTATTTTTGTGGGGTCCTTTTTATTACATTCCTAACCCTAGTCCAAAGTCTTTATGATGAGTCCCTTTTAATTCACAGGGTCCTATGTATTATGTTTTGAACTTAGCTTAAGTATTTTATCCTAAATTCTTCATATATATCCTTGAGCTTAAATATTGTGTTTGTCTATAGGATCAATGACCCACATTTAGTCAAGTGAAATCTAATGGAGCATAGTGAACTTTGACAATTCAAAGCCCAAAAATAGTGATAGGTGTCATGAGTTTACTAAAAGGATTTTAATTAGTCAATGATGGTGCATCCCATAGATCATGATTAAATGGCTCATGTTTACCTAGATGGACATGATCTAATGGATTGAGATGAATTAAGATTTTTCAATGAAGCTCTAAAATCCCACAAGACCACCATGTGGTGAAAAGACATTTACAGATAGAACTGATAGAGTACAAAGTGAACCAAAAAATGAAAAATGGTAAACTTGGAAAAAAGTCCATAAGATGTTTTTTTGATGGTCACGTGCTCGTCAATGATTTCCATGTAGACATCAAATGATGGTTGCATGGATTTCAAATTTAAGATAGCAAATATCCTCATGGATGTGTTTAAAATTGATACTTATGCACCTGCTAATGATGTCCACATGGATGTCAAATGACGATTGTACAAATGCCAAATTTAATATAACAAAGAGCCTTGATGATGCATTTAAAATTGATGGTCATGCACTTGCCAAATATGTTCATACATATGTCAAATGATGATCATGAGGGCATCAATTTTATGAAAGCTGCTTGGATCCAAATTCAAAGGTAATGGTCATTATTTGAACATTGACGAGTAGTTTTGCCATGAAAGTGTCATAGGGATGCCACATAGATGCCACAAAAGACAAAAAGCAATAGGAACTAAATATCTAGTAGACCCATAAAAAGAAAAATATGAATACAATGATCTAAGGCATAAATGCTCACTTAAGTCCAAATTTTGCTACCATTTGAACACTGTGAAATCTTTAGGTAAGCCTTAGTTTAACCCTGTGATCACCATAAATCAAGCCTAGGAAATTGAACTATCACAATGATAAGTAAAATTAAATTTATAATTAGACTTTAGACCAATAGTAAGCAGTTTAATAAGATTTCACATGCAACTTTTGAAACAAATTATCTATAGACCAATCTATTAAAAGGAAAAGGTCATTTTTTCTAGAATGCAACAAAAAAGATGCCTATCCTATACACTTGTACAAATGTAATTGGATGAGACTGACCAACATACTACCTTGATCTGATATAAAAGGGGTATGGTCCATTGTCAAAAGGGGAGGATTTCTTAGAGCCGAAATGACTTTATAAAAGTGGAGCAAATACAAGCAAGAAAGTATGCAAAGATTGTCCAGTATTTGTCTATGTTTACGATCATGGTGACTCTCTCATTTTATTTTTCTTATTGCCATATTTGAAGGGTTCTTATGAATTATTGTAATGTAAATTTAATTGTTGAGTTGTTAAATTATGCCAATGCTAGGTTGACTAAAAGTTCTTAGGTTCATTTTGTTTTCTTTACTCTTCTTACATTTGAGCTAATGTTGTTTGCTTGCAGGGGTCAAACCTTTAAAATGAACCTAGTTCTTATTTGCATTGTTTCCATCTTCCTTAAAATCTTTCCTGATGCGTGATAGGATTTGACCCTATGCTAATTCATGTCACATATTGGTTAAGTGCATGTCTAGATGAAATTTGAACTTCGGCATGATGTTTGGAATGAAGATCAACAACATTTCTTTCTACCCTACCCTTCCTTTTACTTATTTTTTTAACCAAATCACCTTAGTTTAATTATTATTATAAATATCCATATTAGATTATTTCTTAATCATAATTCACTGTTCTTTGCATAAATACTTTATATTTTGCATAAGATTTGTTATTTGGCCATGGTGGCTCCCAACCACCAAATATTATAAATATTATGAAATAGTCACTTGTTTTGCCTATGTTCCATCAAAGATAATAGGATTATCACAACCTATAACTCATGCATTAATTTATTACAAATTCTAAAATGAGAAGTGTTTTTTAAACACTTTGGGCACTTGTGGTACACATTTAGGCATTAATAGGAAGAGCTTCATAGGCATCAATAGGAAGAGCTTAGTTGGTGCTAGGAGGGATTTTAGTTAAATATTTGTGAATTTGTAGAATCTTTGCTAAATTTGGTGTATTCTCATCAAATATCAGTGCATTTTTTGCATATTTGTGTTCCTTTGAGCATAAGTGTGTAAAGATCATTGATCTTTATGGTTTTAGACCAATCTTTCTATTTATTAAGACAAAGATGGATTTTACTTGAAGATCCATGGGTAATTATGGTAAGGATAGCTTAAGATCTATGAATCCAAGTAATTTTAGGTTAGTAATAGTAGTTTTTTCAAATATTGATAGATCCTTTACAAATTTGATTTTACTTGAACTTAATCATGTAAAGATCGTTCATATTGACATGTTTGGACATATATTTGAGCTAATTTAGTTAAATATTAATGTATTTTACCATTATTTATACATATTTGTGCAAATTTTTTTTAATTTTAAAGCCTTATAATTATTCTTTGCATAGATGAGGCTTACACATCATATTTCAAATAGGGTTGAAGATTTTACAAGCTAGAAC
Source organism: Torreya grandis (assembly GCA_037957365.1). NCBI lineage: Eukaryota > Viridiplantae > Streptophyta > Pinopsida > Cupressales > Taxaceae > Torreya > Torreya grandis. The sequence continues at coordinate 215,201 of JARHVA010000015.1, read as the reverse complement.
TTCCATAAGTAAGATCCTCTTCAAAGATATGGCTTGGTTAGGAGGCTCTTATATCAATGTGCCTAGCTAGGTAAATGAATTACCTAGGAATACTAAAAGGTATTTGCCTTCTTTTAGTCCTAAAGGTTATGTTACTATTGAGGAGCATATCAGGTTCTTTAAGGTTGCCTTAAGATTGTTAAACATTGTTCATGAAGATGTTGCTTGTAGATTGTTTCCTTTAACTCTTAGAGATGAAGCATATGATTGGTTTATTAACCTTCATGAGGATTTCATTGTTAGTTGGAATGATTTTGATAATATTTTATTGATCAATTTGGAAAGACTATCAATCCATATGTCCTTTATCAACAATTCATTATTGTGAAGAAGGATTCAAATGAAACCATTAGAAATTTTAATGTTATATTTCAAAATATGCTTAATAGAACTATATATCCTTATAAACCTATTGAGGATTTCACTTTAGAGATTTATAAGGATTATTTAGATCCATTGACTGTTATATTTTTTAAAAGATCTGTTAGTGTCATTGATACATTAGCTTTAGCCTATGTTGAAGTTGTGGTAATCAATGACCAAATACAACCCCAGGGTCAAATGGCATATGCCATTCCAAATGTCACTCTTAATTTGCCTATGTTGAATGTCATTTCTAATGGAAATCAAAATAGACTTGTACCTAGGTTTCAAAATAGCAACAATAAATATAATAATGAGCCATCTAAAATTATGAACATGCTTAACATAAACACTTATGATGTGCCTTTGGCTAATTATTGTAGGGTTCATAATAATGCTTCATGGTCTTCTAGTTCTTCTGAGATATTTACATCTTTTGGAATAGATCTTGTGGTAGAGACCTATGATTTTCCATTTCAAGATGAAGATGAATTTGAGGATACTTCAGAGGAGGGATCTAGTACACTGATCAGGGAAGAAAATCTTATCCTTTATGAAGTTCCTAAAGATGTCATTGAAATACTTGTAGATGAAAAAGATGGAGATAATGCAACAGATCAAGAACCTTCATATGACTCCATAAAAAGGCCAAAAATGTGTGATCAACATGTTTCAGACGGTAAGATTCCAAATAAATCCCATATCTTTTCTGTTGATCATGATGAAGATGCCTTTTGGGATGACTTGGAGAGTTTTTATGCAAAAATTGATAGTCCATTCCCACCTCATATAGAGATTTAGGAATGTATTATAGAAAGTACTATTGTATCTATTCTTCAAGAAGGTAATGATATTCTAGATATCCCCAAGCAATAAGATTTGGAGCTTAATGAAGACATAAATCCAAGCAAACCAGTTGAGTTTAGAATACAACTATGAAAGGAGAATGAGACAATACATGATCAGTCTTTGAATGAAGTAGATCTAGATTTCTTGATGCAATAAAGAATAATTTGGGAAGAATATGATTGGATCTTGGATCCATATCTTCATTCCACGCACTTGAGAATGGAAGTGTGAAACCAAGCAACATCACCCAGAAGACACAAGCATGCAAGTGATCTTATCCAAAATAAGGGGCCATTGAATGGAATCAATCATGTTTCAAGGTTTTATGGTAGACTAAATAATTTTCCATTTCATCTTAGAGGTAGGTTCTTTATGGAGTTAGTGTATGTCTTTAGATTAGGTTTTTTCTTGTTTCTTTCCTTCCTATCCCTTCCTTGTAAATAATGTTTGTATATATTTGTTTTTTTTCTCTTGCTTTGTTCCTTGATTTTAAATAAGTCCTTTTGGATAATTATTAGCCCAAGGTTCACCTAATTACTCAAGAGCTCCACAAGTTTAGGAATATAGGTATGAACCTTAAGCAAGTGTTGACCATGGATTTGAAATGCAAGATGTGTGTTATAGTTTGGATAAAATAGTAAGGACTAATGGATAGATTGGTTGTTTCATAAGGTTTTAAGCCTTATTTTGATCTAAGCTTGTTTTTAAGAAGGATTTCATGTGTGGGATGCAAGATTAATTTATTAGGACACAGTCATGTTTGCACTTAACAAACAACCTTGCCAGGGGCAAAATTTATAACCATAGGTGATTGTTTGAAGATCAAACACTTGACCAAATCCATAAAACTAGCTAACTTGGTTCCCAACCTTTGCTAGAAAGCTAAAATGATCTTAAAAATACAAAAATAAGAGTTTATTACAAAATCAAAAGCTTTCCAAGCAAAGGTGATTATGGTAACCTCCACCAGGGCTATGGACACCTGGTTAATAGTGGAGCAAGGCCATGAGTGGAGCTAAAGGCATCTATATCAAGGTTATAGATGTTTGGCTAGAAAAAGAGAAATTCCCAAGCCTTCCCTGAGCCAAATCATGGTTCTTAATGGATATCCAAATATGTTGTAAGTCAATATTAATGGTTAAAGGCATGAAATTTGGAAGTTGTTTCCTAAGTTCCATGGCAAATAGTAAGTGGAATCAAAGCACATGCACAACATGGCTAGGTCTTAATGTTTAATCCCAATTATGTATGTACAAGTCTCATTTCAACCATGAATTGATTTAAATAATGGTACTTGATCAAGTGGGATAAGTAGCCTAATCATTTATCTAAACTAGAGTCTTTAAATTCTAACATATTACTATTTTTCCCATAGAAATCACCATTTATTGAAGTCAACATACCCCCATTTCTAAAAAATGGGGACCCTTGTGTGACATTGTGCAAATTTGTGCCTTAAATTTTAAAATTCACATGATTAGAATGTCACTACCGTGTTTTCACATTATTTATATGTGAAGATCATCCACACCATGGTGTGGTTGGTTTATTTTGTTTTTCGTTCTGGTTTAATCCGATAACATTGGATATTTGTGTTTTAAGTTGCATGTTTAAAGGAGCCCATTTGAAAACAAACATACTTAGGGTTTTGTGCTTCAATATTAAATTGATATTTTACTAACCTTAGTCTATAATTGATTGATTAAATTCATATTTTGAAAGCCTAGTCTAATGTTTTACCTAGACCTTTTAATTCAAATTTAAAATTGGTGGGAGATTTTATTTAAATTTAAGCAGAAACAAATTAAATACCATAAACTTAGTTTAATTTTTGTCCTAAGGCTTGGTCATGTTTTTCAACACAACCAAAACTTAAGCTAAAAATCCTATCTTGGTCTAAATAAGTGTATGGTCCCTTTGTTAGAAAGCTTACCCTAAAGCCTTATCCTAAGGTTTATCATATTTATTAATATGATGAAAACCTTAGGCTATGCTTTTGGCTACATCCTTTTATTTTTGTGGGGTCCTTTTTATTACATTCCTAACCCTAGTCCAAAGTCTTTATGTTGAGTCCTTTTAATTCACGGGGTCCCATATATTATGTTTTGAACTTAGCTTAAGTATTTTACCCTAAAGTTCTTCATATATATCTTTGAGATTAAATATTGTGTTTGTTTATAGGATCAATGACCCGCATTCAGTTAGGTGAAGTTAATCCAATGGAGCGTAGTGAACTTTGACAATTCAAAGACTTAAAATAGTGATAGGTGTCATGAGTTCACTAAAAGGATTCTAAGAAGCTAATGATAGTACATCTTATAGATCATGATCGAATAGCTCAATTCACCTAGATGGACACAATCTAATAGAGTGAGATGAAGTAAGAATTTTCAACAAAGCTTCAAAAGCCTACAGGACTACCACATGGAAAAAAGACATTTCTTGGTAGAACTAATAGAGTACAGAGTGAACCAAAAAATGAAAAGTGAAAATCTTGGCAAACAGTCCCTAAGATGTGTTTTTAATTATTATACACCCATCAATGACATCCATGTAGATGTCAAATGATAGTCACGTGGACGTCAAATTTAATATAGAAAATATCCCCATGGGTGTGTTAAAAATTGATATTTATGTGCCCATTAATGACATCTATGAGGACATTAAATGAAAGGCACATGAATGTCAAATTTAATACAGTAAAGAGCCTTGATGACATGTTTAAAATTAACAATCATGCACCCATAAAAGACGTTCATGTGGACATCAAATGAAGGTCAGAAAGATGTCAATATTAAAATAGTTGTTTGGATCTAAATTCAAAGGCAATAGTCATTGTTTGAGCATTGACGAGTAGTTTTGTCATGAAAGTGCCATAGGGATGACACGCAGATGCTAAGATGATGACACATAAGCAAAAAAGCAATAAGAACTAAATATATAGTAGACTCATGAAAATTAAAATAGAAATACAATGATCTAAGGTATAAATGCTCACTTAAGTCCAAATGCTGCCACCATTTGAGCACTATGAAATATTCAGGGAAGCCTCAGTTCGACCCTATGATCACCATAAATCAAGCTTGAGAAATTAAACTATCACTAGTGTGAGTATAATTTAATTCAGAATTAGACTATGGACCATTGGTGAGAAATTTAATAATATTTCACATGCAATTTGTGAAATATATTGTCTATAGACCAATCTATTAAAAGGAAAATGTCATTTGTTCTATAATGCAATAGAAAGGATACTTATCTTATACACTTGTACAAATGTAATTAGATGAGATTGACCAACATACTGCCTTGATTTGATATAAAAGGGGTATGGTTTATTGTTAAAAAGAGGGGAGTTTTTAGATCCAAAATTACTTTGTAAACTTGGAGCAAACAATACAAGCAAGAAATTCTACAAAGATTATCTAATATATGTCTATGTGTTTGTTATCATGGATTCTCTCTCATTTGTTTGTTCTTATTTCCATATTTGAATGGTTCTTATGAATTTTTGGTGTGCACCTTTAATTTTAGAGTTTTTAACTTGTGTCAATGATAGTTTGACTAAAAGTTCTTAGGTTCATTTTATTTTCTTTACTCTTCTTGTATTTTGGTTAATGTTGTTTGCTTGCAGGGCTCAAACCTTTAAAGTGAACCTGGTTCTTATTTGCATTGTTTCCATCTTCCTTAGAATCTTGTCTAATGTGTGATAGGATTTTTTCCTATGCTACTTCATGTCACATATTGGTTAATTGCATGTCTATATGAAATCTAAACTTTGTCATGATGTTTGGAATGAAGATCAGCAACATTTCTTTCTGCCCTACCCTTCATTTTACTTCCTTTTTAACCAGATCATCTTAATTTAATTATCATTGTAAATATCCATCTTAGATTAGTTATTAATCATAATTCACTATTATTAGCATAAATAATTCATATTTTTCATAATATCTATTATTTGTCTATGGTGGCTCTCAACCACCAAATATTATAAATATTGTAAAACAATCACTTGTTCTACCTCTATTTAATCAAAGATAATAGGATTATCATAACCTGCAACTCACGCATTGATTTCTTAGGAATTATAAAAAAATTATAAGTGTTTCATAAACACTATGGTCACATGTGGTACACATTTAGGCATCAATAATATCCATGACTAAACCTGCAAAAATCTTTCTTCCAACGAAGACCTAATAATCAATGTCTCTTTATTATGTTTTGCCTCCTCTTAAACACATCAATAAGTCCTTTAATCCTTGTTATAGTCTTAAAACTGATGAAAACCTTATTCTTGGACCTTACAGGCATTGTACAAGCCTATGGTCTTGAAACAATCTAGATTATTATGAAGACTTTTTTTATAAGTTTGAAACCTCCCCACTTGGTCTATAAACCTGTAGGTTAGTTATTGATAATTTGAGAAACTTTCAAGATTCCATAATACCTCCATGCTTCACCACTACCTTCATGGGAGCCTTAGAAAAATTCTAAAATTTGTTTTGATGCTCCATAATACTAAACAAATATTCAAATTTGAAAACACAATCTTAGGGTTTAGGGAGATTTAACTCTACCTACCATCTTCTTAGGGAAATTATGTGTTTTCCTTCTCCTCTACCAATCTAAATATTTATAATAGGGTCCTTAAAACCATATTAACACTCCCCAATACTTTTTTCATGACATGTACCTATAAGTTAAAGATGGAATGTGAATGTTCCTTACAAAAAACTATTGCAACTTTAATGCACTTGCATCTATAGGCCTATGAGTTGAATCCTTAATGCACTTGGGTCTACAGGCCTATGAGTTGAATCCAAGTGATTTATTGGTTCTTGATGTATCTAAATACCATCAAGAAGTGACTTGGAACCTAAAAATATGATCTCCAAACTCTTTAAGAACAATGTATTTGCAGAAGAAATAAATAACATAATTGTCATTACTTTAAAACCCTATAAAAATGGCCTTACCCTGGTTTTAAGGCTATAATCTTTATTTGTGCCTTTTGAAGGCTTAAAATCATTTATGAATGCTTCCTTTGGATCATGTAGACCTTAATTTGCATTTCATATCCTTTATAAGAGCCTAAAAATATTTTCATTAGATAAGTTCTATGATTTAAACTTGATCTTCTCTCTTGGGAGCTTTCCACTTGATCATGGATGATCTTATTGACTTCTTCAAAAAAAATCATGCTTGAGATCCTTTAAAAAAACATAAAAATTCATCAAAACCTATAACTTCCCTCAATGATCATTAAAAAATCTCTAAACCCTTTGTCAATGACTTGTTTGAAGGAGATTTTGAATATGAAGGCAATGCACAATGTTAATCCAATCATGAAAATACTCTAAAACTAATTTGTAGGTTTGTGGACTTGATACTTGGATTATCTAATGTTAAAAACCTTAGAAATATTTATCAAACCCTACAACTTATTCTTGTGGACCTATAAGCTCTTGACCCATGTATAATGTAGGATCATTGTAAGAGACTTATAGGCCTACAAAATACTCTTGAAACCATGATGTTTTCTTCATCACAACATTAATAAGCTTTCAAATCATGCCTAAAAAGTTAATATCAATGGAAAATACCATGGATGAGTGGTTGAAGATAGGTAATAGTTTTGTCGTGTCTTCAATGCACTCCTTTCATGTTAGAATATTTGAAATAGTCCTCAAGGAGGGAGAAAGAAGACGGAAACACTTAGTCAAATTCACTTGTAGACCATATGTATGTATTTGAGGGGTTTTGGAGAGTTTTTAAATCCCAAAGTGAATTTACGAGACCTCATATAATGTTTCCACTCTTTTTATGATATAATGACTTCAAATAGGACCTTTTAATGTATTTATGATGTTATGAGTGCTCTTAAGAACTGTTTACCCTTTTATGAACTCATCAATGCCTTTTAAGACCCTTCTTACTCTATTTTACATTGAAAAGTAATGGAATAGGTATCTATAAGGATAAAATAACACTAATGAATGAATTTATGACCCTCCTAATGTTGATATCAGGCTTAAAATAAGTGATAGTCAACATTTTTTGGTGACTTATGAGTTGTATTTGCATGCCTAAATACCTAGAATAGTTTCCTTGTTAAATCCATTGGGCATGGAGTCATTGAGATTCATAAAATTGAAGAAGAATGATACAAGGTAAGACATTGACATGCTTGACAAAGCCTTTAAACAAACTAAAAACACCTAAAATAGTGAAAAATAACCAAACATAAAATGAAATACAAATGTGCTTCAATCACTTAGAGGAAATAGGAAACCTAAACTAATATGTACAAGAAAATAACCTTCATGTCCTCAAAAATAGAGTTTTATGTGTATCTCATTGACTGGGATAGTAATTCCTCTCCATCAATCTTTGAGAGCTCGTATACATTTGATTGCTTACATCTTGTGATGAGATATGTGTTGGTTGAATATTTTGTTGATCAGCATACTGATAAACAAAATAGGTCTGATCATCCAAATGTGTAGGTTTACCACATCAAAAGGGGACTAATCTCTCCTCTCATTAAGGGGAGGTTCCCTATAGGTATGTTATATATATATATATAGAAAATAATACTCAAGGGTAGGGTAAACCATCCATCTCTCTTTTTTTAGAGATGATGTGTGCAAATCAAAGGAGAAATCTCAAAGGAAATGATAGAAAGCACTCCTCTTATTTCAAAAGTACTATTTTGCAAACCACAAGAATCTTCCTAGTAGTAATTGCAAAATGTAACCAAGGACGTAGTAACTGGCAGATTCAGATGTAACACGAAGTCTCCACCTGAATTGTCTAAGAGTGAGATACGAAGGATAATGAGGGCACAAATTCATCCCAAGATCCTTTACATAGAAACAAAAAAATACACTAAAAATAATTGTGAGGGCACAAAGTCTCTCCATAGTTGGCTTCAGGACACCTTCCTGACTACTTTCACTAATCCTGCTTATTGAATTAAAGGAACAAAAAATATATTAAATAAAAAGACATAAGAACAGTTTCCCCAACAACAAAGTTATCACAACACAAAGTCTAAAAAGTCACTTTCTTTCTTATTCCCATAACAAAATATGATCAACAATCTGATCTCAAAGTCTCAATAATGCCTTTCAATTTGGGTAGAGTTTTGTTTCTGATAATCAGAGAGAGAGATCCCTTAAAAAAATAAAAGAGAGTCCCTTATATAGCCTCCTCAAGAAGGACTTAGGAATAGTAACACATCATGTGGTATTGAATTTTTTTAAGAAGACATGCTAAAATTTAGGGGCCTTTACCCATTTACTTTTCTCAATGCAGAGAAAAGGATCATGTTATTGAAAGTTTGCATTTGTCAATATCCACCTGGCGGTCTACTTATAGAAACATATCTGATGTGCAAATGTTTTTGGTCATTCCTCCTAATTCCTCCTTTTTTGGTTATTTGCAGGTCCTCGATTCAGTTTGATGCTCTGTTCCTTAGTCGCTTCCTGCTAGTCTTTTCAAAACCCTGTGGAAGATGACACTTGGCAGCTTCTGTTGCATTTGATACTGTCTTAATAGATGACACATGGAAGCTTCCACAAGACTCTGAGAGATGCTTATTGATAGAGGCTTTGAAACTTATTAAAAACTCAAAAATCATGGGTGTAGACACTTGTCGCACTCTGTAGAAATAAATCGGGACATGTGGCAGCTTTCACTTGTCTTTTGAGAATCTTGCAGAGGATGACACTTGGCGCATTATGTTTACATTAGTAGCTTAATGAAGGATCACTACAATCCTTACTTAGCAAAAAATATTTAAAGGAAGAAACTGTGGGCATTGACATGTGGTGGCTTCCACTACTTTGAAACTGTCTCAATAGATGACACGTGGCGGCTTTACAGGTTTTCTATTTCTTTAGACTTTTCTTTCAGAGGAAAAAGTCTGGAGGAATTCTTTCGAATAATTTTTCCATAGGAAATTTTTTGAAGGAAATCTCTTTGCTCTTTTGGCCTTTTGAATTGGTCTATTTGCCTCCTTCTTGCCCTCCACGGCTGTTTGTGTTCCAAATTAGCCTTCCAAGTTTTTGCAATGGTTCACTTTGGCTTCTGAGTGTCCTCTAAAAGGGTTGTTTGTGCCTTGGAAATTTGCCTTAGTTAATTTTATGTGAATCTGAAATTGTGACATGTGGCAGCATCCACTATGAAATAGATGAGGACACGTGGTGGATTTCGCTAAACTTATAGAAGCTTTGGACACCTTTTGAGTGTCTTGTAGAAGATGACACTTGGCAGCTTCCACTACATTTTGGAAACACTATAGAACCATGTGGGATTCATTTTAGATTCATGCGAATGATTCCACTTGGCATGTTCTACTTAGCTTATAGAGGACACGTGGTAGCTTCCGCTGCTCTTAGAAACAAAGTGAAATGAGGCTCAGAAGATGACACTTGGCAGCATCTGCTAAGTTTTGTCAGGTTTTTATTTCCTTAGTCACTTTTGCCATGAAAATTCCCTCCACAAGGGCACTTGTGTCTTTGATGCTTGGACCAAGATTCTTTGAAACAAGCCTCGTTGAACCCATTGAACCTTTTGAACCTTGAACTAGTCCTGAAAATGACTAAGTGTCAGAAACTTGTTCTTTTGATTGAACCTCACTGTAGAAGCCTTTGAACTTGTTGAACCCTTAGTTCTTTGACTGAAAAAGCTTGAATAATTTCCAATTTTGAAAGCTTAGAACAATTTTTTGAAATGGGAAGAGCTATTTTGGTCTTACAAGACCAAAATAGCTTATATGTTGTCCTAAAAATGAGTGACATTTTTTGGGTACAATAGTTGGCTCCAATTGGGGAACTTCTATCAATTGTAAAAAAGAATTGAAGGGAGTAGAAGCTATAATCTCCAGTGTCTTCATGTGTACCATTGGGCTACGAAGTCATGTTACCTAGAAATGGAAGGCATCAAAAATGGAAACAAACAAAACAAAATAGAATTAAAAACTATATAAATATACATATGTACAAATGAAATGATATGATACTTCAAGAGTTGAAGTGTTTCAAATGTTGCCCATTGTGAGGTAGAGGAAAGAGTGTGTCATCTTGATACTTTAATATAAAGTTATTTTCACCATTGTGTTGATGAGTAATAAATGGGCCTCTCCAAAGGGAGTCAAACTTTCCATGCATCCCTTTTGGTTCTCTCCTTTTGTCCCACAGTAAGACTTGATCCCCAATCTAGAAATCATGATTTTTGGCCTTCTGGTCAAAGAGTTTCTTTACCAGACTTTGATGAGCAGAAATTTGGTCTACCACCATGGTTCTCTATTCATCTAGCTCAATCAGGCACATGATTCTCTTATCAAGAAAGCTTTCATATGTATGATCTTCAATTGCCTTTGCTAATTTCAAGGCTGGCAATTCTAAGGTGATTGTTATCTTAGCATTGATACCATAAAGAAGTTGGAAAGGAGACATACCAATTACCCTTTTTGGTGTGATTTTGTCTACCCATAGAGCATCAATCAATGCTTTATGCCATGTCCTTTGATTGTCATCTGCTAGCTTCTTGATGATAGTTACCAAGTTCTTATTGCTTGATTCAGCTTGTCCATTCCCTTGTGGAAAATAATCAAAAGAGTGAGAGAGTGTAATTCCATAATGGAAATAGAATTATGTAATCTCCTGGGAAGTGAAACAAGATGCATTATCAGTAACAATTTTGGTTGGGACTCCAAACTTGGAAATGATATTCTCTTTGAGGAAATTGCATACAACTTCTGAAGTAGCATGCTTGGTTGGGATTGCTTCTACCCACTTGGTGAAATAGTCAGTTGTTGTAAGGACATAATCATGTCTAGCACTTGAAGATGGGTTTATGATCCCAATAAAATCAATTCCCCATTACTAGAATGGTTCTTCAATGATCACTAGTTTGAGATGTAGGGCTGTTAACTTCGGTATTCCAATAAATTGTTGGCAGAGTTCACATTTTCTCACCCATTTATATGCATCTTAGAAAAGAGTTGGCTAGTAATACTTGGCTCACAAAATCTTGTGAGTAGTTATAGGAGTAGAAAAATGTCCTTCACAAGCTATATTGTAGAAAGATTTCAAAAATTGGCTTTGTTGCTCTTTGTCTACACAGTGAAAGAATACTCCAACTATGCTTCTCTTGTACAGGCCGTTGTCCCAAAGGACAAAATTGGCAGCTTTCAACTTGATAGTCCTCCTTTTTTTGTAAGATAAATGAGTAGGATATTCACCATAAGTAAAGAAATGAGTAATACTTGAATACCACTCATTGGTAGTAGAGACAAAAAGGACTATTGGTGTATCTTCCACTTCAGCTTCTTCATGTTGTGTATCTTCTAGCTTGTTGTCAGCAATTAATTGGCATAGGCCTTTTCCTCTTACTAGATTTGTTGGCTTGATGTCTATATCAAACTCTTGGATATTTGCAATCCAATTGCCTTTTTTTGTCCTGAACTCTTGCTGAGTTAATATGGACTTGGCTATAGTCTCAGGAACCAAGGCAGTAGTGTGTGAATTCAAGGTATAGAAGTAGAAATGTTTGACTGCTTTCACCATTACATAAGCATGCTTCTCTATATTTGAATATTTTAGCTCATGGGATTTGAGAGGGAAACTCATGAAATAAATGGGAGATTCCATACCTTCTTTGTCCTATTGAACTAGAATTGTTGAAAGCGTGTGTTCAGAAGCATAGCTATAAATGATGAAATCTTTGTTGTAATCTGGACAAACCAAGGTAGGGGCATGGGCAATGGTAGTCTTGATATCCTAAAATGCTAACTTGCCTTCTTTAGTCTAGCTGAAGGTGGTCTTCCCTTTCATCATGTTCACAATGTGTCTAGTCTTCTCAGCAAATTCAAGGATGAATCTCTGTAAGAAATTCACCTTTCTAAAGAAAGAGTGGACAGCATTTTTACTTGTACAAAAATTAAGTTCTTGAATAGACTTGACTCTGTCTGAGTCAATCTTTATGCCTTCTTTAGACATAATGTGTCCAAGGAGTTTCCCCTCTATTACTCTAAAAACAAACTTCTTAGGGTTCAAGGAAATACCATTCTAATGGTAGTGTTCTAGCACTTGTTACAAGTGGCATACATGATCAGAATGGTGCTTTGAAAAAATGGTTAAGTCGTCAAGGTATACCACTATGAATTTACCCATCTCATCTTTGAAAGCCAGGTCCATTGCTCTCTGAAAGGTGGCACCAGTGTTTATCAAGCCAAAAGGCATTATTCTATATGCAAATGTACCCCAAGGTGTGGTGAATGCAGTCTTGTGTTGGTCTACTTCACAAACTTTAACTTGATTATATCTTGAGAAGCCATCTAGAATTGATAACATCTCTGAACCTATCACTGTTTAAAGTACTTGATCCATGATTGGTAAGGGGTAATTATCTTTCAAAGATGACTAATTCAGATTCTTAAAATCTACACAAATGCAAATTTTGCCACTGTTATTCCTCATAGGCACTATGTTTGCAATCCATGTGGAATGATAGATTGGGAAGATGATTCTAGCATTTACATTTTTTGTATCTCAGACAGAATAGTACCTGATATTTTTGGATTGTACTGTCTAGATTTTTGCTTATAAGGCATTGAGTCAACCTTGAGAGGGATGTCATGGCAGATTTTATCAGGTCTGAGAGACTTCAGGTCATCATAAGAATATGCTAAGACATCCAGGTATTGACAGAGTAATGTGGTAAACTTGAATTTTTCTTTAGGGGTGCAACACTTACCAATGTTAACCATCTTAGGATTTTCTTTAGTATTTAGATTTACTTGATCGAATCCCTGAGAGAAACTTGAATCTATTTTTTGTTTTTTGATAAATCTATCATGCTTGTCAAATAATTTCTCAAGAGAAACCAGGCCTTTAAGAATTTTATTTCCTTTTAGCTATAAGAATTCTTCATTTATATCTGAACTAGATTCAGAGGTTGATTCATACTTCTAAGATTTACTGCCTTCAAAATGTAGTTGTTTAAAATTGTCTTTTCATTCTAAGAAGGCAATGATTTGGTGATCATCATTGAATACTTGCCAATGATCAACATTGTTAGTAACACTTGGTCTATAGACTAGCTCAATAGTATACCTGTCTTCTTTGAAATCTAAGTGAGGAACTAAGAGAGTTCCTAAAATAACAAGTACATCAGCTCTATCATTAGATTCCCTAGGTATGGCAGAGATGTTGAAAGCATCAAAGCTTTCAATTTGGTCCCAAACTAGGTTGCGGTAGTGGTGCAATCTTTCATTCTTAGTTTGGTATAGATTTTTCACTTGACAAACTACTATTTCAGCATCCCATTTGGCATGAAGAAACTTGATGCCTTTGTCTTGAGCAGCCTTCAATCCAAGCAATAGAGATTCATATTCAGTTGTATTGTTAGTTTTTATAAATTGTAATTTGTAAGATGAAGGAAACATATCTCCTTAAGGAGATATCAACACAATCCTAGCTCTCAAACTGGTAGAGGAATAGCTGCCATCAAACTTTAGAGTCCATACTTCATTAGATACTGATTCTTCTTTGGATTTTCCTTTATTAGAGAGAGAAGATCCTTCTTCATCTGTATTACAACCTACTAGTTCTTTTGTTATTCTAGTTAAACTAATTTCTGGGTTGACACTTTTAAAAAATTTATCAGATGCTTCATGCACTTCATCTATAGATAGAAAGTAGTTACCCATACCTGAGGATTCAAAAAAAATTTGAGCTTCAGGGGCTGATGTTTGGGTGACCACGTATTTTGCCTCCTTTTTAGGGAGCAATCTCTTCATGACACCTTTGATAGGTATTCTTGCCTCAGACAAGTCCATGCTTAGTTCTCCTCCCATGTCCTTACAGAAATTTCATCCAAGCAAAATGCGATAGGATGCTAGGACATCGACCACCAAGACAGTCATCTTGATTCTCTTGTCTGGAAAGGCTGTAAATGCAAATTGGGCATCTTTGATTTACCCTAACAATGGTATTTGTTTGTTTTCCATGGAGAAACATCTCCCAAATGTCTTGGTCAGTGTGAGGCCAAGAGATTCAGCTACTTTAGCAGGTATGACATTGTTAGATGCGCCTGAGTCTATAATACAATTACTTAGCTTGTGACCATTTATTAACAGGGAAACATAGAAAGGTTTTATTTTCCCAGGGGCAGATGGAGGAGTAATGACAAGATTATTTAAAATGGGCATGTTCTTTAGGGAATCAAGAGTTACCTTTTTAGCTTCTTATCTTACAGGGATGGTTTGGTTCTTGACACATTGGACCAACTTATCCAATTGATCAGGATTGCACTACAAATATTTAAATTCAAATATTTGTATTTTGGTCTTTTTGACATGATCAATTATGTCAAATGGCTGAATTGGATTAGGAATAGAGGAAGTTATTTTAACCTTTTGGGTTTTAGGAGGGATATCAGGAGGGCTAGTTTGCAAAATTGAAGTAGAAGGTGAAGGTGAAATTGATGTACTTACCTTTTGAGTGATCACTAGATCCTTTGACTAGAAAAGTAGAGTGGTTCCACGCTTAACAATTGTAATTTTTAGTTGAAGTTGTTCCTCTATCTTCTTTTTATCAGCTTATTGGACTGATTGGTTCTTGGACCTTGTAAACATTGCATATGATCTATCAAAAGCTTCTCCTTTACTTCTGGGTTCATCCTGGTAGTTCAAGAAATCAATGTGGGAGTCGCCATTTGATTTTTCTTGATTTTCTATAAGGATATTAGCGTCATTTTCTTGAATCAATTTAAGCTAGAAAGAATACTCTGATTCTACTTCAAGATATCCCATTGTTTTATTGGTTGGAGGAGCTTTTAGGGCAATTTTCCCTTATAGGGGAGGAAGATGATTTTATTGCCCTTGATTCTTGGTAGCATAGCCCTGATATGATTGATTTAGAAATGTCCTTCATGGAATATCTCTGTATGAAGGAGCAGAAGATATTCCTTGCGCCATTTGCTTTTTGAGAGCAAGCAACTCATTTGCCAACTTCTATACCATTAGATCTGTGGTGTCTGTAGATGAATATTCAAAAGATGATGAGGGTCTATTTTTATTTAGATCTCTTCTTATCTTTCTTGCTAAGATAAGATCATCTTCTATCTCAGTGGCCAAATGTTGAGCTATAGCAAGATCTATTTGACCAACACTTCTCAAAAGAAAACTTACTTCAGGTAACTAAGAATTTATGAAGAAGCATTTGAGATTCTTAGCTATAGGTTGAGAACTTACAAGAATTATGTTCTTCAGTTTGTCAAACTTGGCTATGAAGTCCCTCATTGGTTCATGAGGTTCTTTTGTCATTTGTGTAATTTGAGCCAGAAGCGCATGTGCATCTTTTGTAGGTTTGAATCTGGCTTCAAACTTAGCTTTGAGGGTATTCCAATCAGTTAATGACTGAGCTTGTAGATGATAAAACCAATCTACAACAACACCTTGTAATGTTTCTACAAATATCTTGATTGCTACATCTTCAAATTTTACTCCAATTATGCCACAGGCTATGCTAAAGGCTGCAATGTGTTCATTAGGATGAACTTTCCCATCACCATAGAATTTGGGGAAATTCTTCCTTAAACTACATGGAAGCTCATGTAGAGGTGGATTAAGATTGAGAGGACCAAAATAATTACCCTAAGGGCCTTGAGCTTCCATTATATGATGACTAAAAGCAGGAATAACAAATCTCAGAGGAGTAATTATTGGTAAAGTTTTATCAATAGTAGAAGTGGATACTTTGTTTGGCAATGGAGACTTGACTTTAGTAAGAGGAAAGCTCTTGGTTCATTGGAGGTGAGATGGTGAAGAAAATAGATCAAAATTACTTTGTTGTACCAACTTGAATATAGGGTCAACAATACCTTTAGCCCTTTGGCTTCATGTATACCTTGAATCTGCCAGATTGTGAAACAAATATGGAAAAGAATTGACCTTGCTTTAGTTTGAAACTTGAGGCTTTAAACTGCACATTCTTTCCCAATTGGTGGAAGTGAATGGTAAGGTTCTAATAATAATGGGTAAAACACAAAAATGGAATAGAGTCTATAATGGATAATGGTAGAGACTAATTCCATCTAAAACTTGAGATTTCAGAATGCATATAACTATATCCCCAGTAGAGTCACCAAAAACTATTGGTTGAATATTTTGTCGATCAACGTACTGATAAACAAAATAGGTCTAATCATCCAAAGTAGGAAGATTGGTCAGCCAAATGTGTAGGTTTACCACATCAAAAGGGGACTAATCTCTCCTCTCATCAAGGGGAGGTTCCCTATATATATATATATATATATATATATATACAGAAAATAATACTCAAGGGTAGGGTAAACCATCCATCTCTCTTTTTTCAGAGATGATGTATGCAAATCAAAGGAGAAATCTTAAAGAAAATGATAGAAAGCACTCCTCTTATTTCATAAGTACTATTCAGCAAACCACAAGAATCATCCTAGTAGTAATTGCAAAATGTAACCAAAGACGTAGTAACCAATAGATTGAGATGTAACACAAAGTCTCCACTTGAATTATCCAAGAGTGAGATACGAAGGATAATGAGGGCACAAAGTCATCCCAAGATCCTTTACGTAGAAACAAAAAAAATACACTAAAGACAATTGTGGGGGCACAAAGTCTCTCCACAGTTGGCTTCAGGACACCTTCCTGACTACTTTCACTAATCCTGCTTATTGAATTAAAGGAATAGAAAATATATTAAGCAAAAAGACATAAGAACAGTTTCCCCAACAACAAAGTTATCACAACACAAAGTTTGAAAAGTGACTTGCTTTCTTATTCCCATAACAAAATATGATCAACAATCTGAGCTCAAAGTCTCAATAATGCCTTTCAATTTGGGCAAAGTTTTGTTTCTAATAATTAGAGAGAGAGATCCCTTAAAACAATAAAAGAGAGTCCCTTATATAACCTCCTCAAGAAGGACTTGGGAATAGTAACACATCATGTGGTATTGAATTTTTTTAAGAAGACATGCTAAAATTTAGGGGCATTTACCCATTTGCTTTTCTCAATGCAAAGAAACGGGCCACGTTACTGAAAGTTTGCATCTTTCAATATCCACTTGGTGGTCTACTTCTAGAAACATATCTGATGTGAATATGTTTCTAGTCGTTCCTCCTCATTCCTCCTTTTCTAGTTATTTGAATCGGTTCCTCGATTCAATTCAATGCTCTGTTCCTTAGTCGCTTCCTACTGGTCTTTTGAGAACCCTACAGAAGATGACACTTGGCAGCTTCCACTACATTTGATACAGTGTCTCAATAGATGACACATGGAAGCTTTCATGGGAACTTATTGATAGAGGCTTTGAAACTTATTAAAAACTCAAAAATTATGGATGTAACACTTGTCGCACTCTACAAAAATAAATTGGGACATGTGGCAGCTTTCACTTGTCTTTTGAGAATCCTGTGGAGGATGACACTTGGCATGTTCCACTTACATTAGTAGCTTAATGAAGGATCGTTACAATCCTTACTTATCAAAAAAGATTTAAAGGAAGAAACTATGGGCATTGACATGTGGTGGCTTTTACTGCTTTGAAACTGTGTCTCAATAGATGACACATGGCAACTTTGCGGGTTTTTTGTTTCTTTGGACTTTTTTTTAGAGGAAAAAGTCCAAAGGAATTCTTTCAGACAATTTGTTTGTAGGAACTTTTCTGAAGGAAATCTCTTTGCTCTTTCAGCCTTTTGAATTGGTCTATTTGCCTCCTTCTTGCCCTCTGTAAGGGTTGTTTGAGCTCCAAATTAGCCTTTCGAGTTTTTGCAATGGTTCACTTTGGCTTCTGAGTGTCCTCCAAAAGGGTTGTTTGTCCCTTGGAAATTTGCCTTAGTCAATTTTATGTGAATACCAAATTGTGACACGTGGTAGCATCTACTGTGAAATATATGAGGACACGTGGCAGCTTCCACTAAACTTATAGAAGCTTTGGACGCCTTTTGAGTGTCTTGTAGAAGATGACACTTGGTAGCTTTCACTGCATTTTGGAAACACTATAGAACCATGTGGGATTCATTTTAGATTCATGTGGATGATGCCACTTGGTGTGTTTTGCTTAGCTTATAGAGGACACGTGGCAGCATTTATTGCTCTTAGAAATAAAGTGAAATGAGGCTCAAAAGATGACACTTGGTAGCATCTGTTGAGTTATATTGGGTTTTTGTTTCCTCAGTCACTTTTGCCATGGAAATTCCCTCTACAAGGGCACTTGTGTCTTTGATGCTTAGACCAAGATTCTTTGAAATAAGCCTCATTGAACCCATTGAACCTTGAACTTGTTGAACCTTTTGAACTTTGAATGAGTCCTAAAAATGACTAAGTGTTAGAAACTTGTTCTTTTGATTGAACCTGCCTATAGAAGCCTTTGAACTTGTTGAACCATTAGTTCTTTGATTGAAAAAGCTTGAATAATTTCCAATTTTGAAAGCTTAGAACAATTTTTTGAAATGGGAAGAGATATTTTGGTCTTACAAGACCAAAATAGCTTATATGTTGTCCTAAAAATGAGTGACATTTTTTGGGTACAACAATATGAACCACTCTATATAGAATCAAATTTAATATGTCTTCCTAGTTTTTCTCTCTTTGCATCCCAATTGAGAATAAGGTCTCCTTATTTAAATGTTATTAAAGCTATCCTTTTGTCAAAGGCCCTCTTTATTTGATCTTAGTGATCTTCAAGATCCTCATAGATTTGTTTCTTATATCTTTTAATTCAATTAATTCTACAAATTTAAATCTTAAAACATCATTGTCAAGTAGCTCCAACTGATGAGCAAGTTCTATTGTGGGTAATTTAATAGATAGAGGTGGCTTAGCCTCTCTTCCATAAGCCAACATGAATGGAGTGTTCCCAATATCCCTTTTTGGTGTTATCCTATTAGCCCAAAGGGCTATTCTTATCTTGGTATGTCATATCCTTTGGTTCTCTTCCATTATTCTCTTGATGATTTTAATGAGATTATTTTTAGTTGAATCTAAAATTCCATTACCTTGAGGGTAATAGTTTGATTAAGTTTTTAGATAGATGTCATTCTTAAAATCTCATTCAAAGATCTTGGTACCAATAAATTCTTTGGCATTATTCAAGATGATTGTAAGAGGTGTCCCAAATATGGTTGTTATGCTTTCTAAGAAGTCAAGAATATATTTCTCATTGTCTTCTTTCAAAGCAACAATTTCCACCTTGTAAATTATTCAGAGGCTATTAAAACCCACTTAAGGGCTATACTAGATGGTGGACTAATCATCCCAATAAAATATAAGCCCCATTAGATGAAGGGTTGATCAACCTGAATAGGATGGAAGGGAAGATATACTAACTTTTGTTTACCTATGAATAAGTCACACTTTTGCAATTTCTTACCCATGTGTATACATCTCTAAATAATCAGGGCCATAATAGCCTACCCTCATTATTTTTGAAGTTGTTGTTCTTGGAGCAAAGTGGCCTCCTGATGGCCCATTATGAAATTCTTCTAATATCTGGTTAATGTGATTTAGCTCTACACATCTTAAGAGGAAACTACTAAAATGTTTTATAAACAAGATTCAATTTACAAGGATATATGTAATGGACTGCAACCTAAAGTATCTTCTTTTAGCCTTGTCTAAACCTTGAGGACACTCACCTATTTGGAGAAATTTGATCATGTCTTGATTCTAACTCTTAGGAAGTGGAGATGTAACTAATTAATGATCATATTATATCACTAGTATAACATTTTTATCTTATTATAGGTATTATTCTAACTATTCACACAACCCTTTGCCTCTTACTAATTTGGTTTCCTTGATTTGCACATCATATTCCATGACTTTGGTTATCTAACCAACTCTCTTTTCATTTAAATACCTGCTTAAAAGAAAGTCTTTGACACTTGGATGTGACACCATCAAATGAATTTTATTATTATATATCATGTGTCTAAACCTCTTAAGACTTTTTATAACAACTACTTATTTTTCCATGAAGGTGTACTTTACCTCATAATGTTTTAAATCTTGATCAAAAAAATCTATTGGCTACTCCAATCCTTCACTATTAAGTTGTACCAAGATTGTTGATACAATATCATCACTTCCAAAGGCATACATGATGAATTATTTCACAAAATAAGGATTTATGAGAGTGGGAGCTTGGTTTATGGCTTATTTAATTTCCTCAAAGCTATCTTTCCCTTCCTTGGACTAATAAAAAATCTAATTTTTCTTGAACATAGCAGTTAGAGGCTTTAGAAGATTGGTAAAATCAGAAATAAACCCCCTAACAAAGTTGATCCTTCCTAAGAAGCTTTACAACACCTTATTATTACTTGGTAAGGACAAAGACATGATTTCACTTACCCTCTTAGAATCTATTCTAAGTCCTCTTTTAGAGATAATATGGCCCAAAAACTTACCTTCATGGACATAAAAAATGCACTTCTTCAGATTGAGTGAGACTCCAAATTATCTACACCTATCAAAAACTTAATTAAGATGAGCCAAATGATCATTATCATGTTTATAAAATATTTTAATGTCATCTAGATAAACCATAACTATATCATTGATCAACCCCTAAAATTCCATAACCATGGCTCTTTGAAACATTGCACCAACATTAGACAACCTAAATCGAATCTTCCTATATGCATAATTACCCCATTTTATTGTAAAATCTATCATATACTGATCTATCTCTTAAATTAATATCTGATTATACCTAAATATCCATCTATAAGTGAGAAACATTCTAAACCTGATACCATTTTCAAGATTTGCTCCATGGAGGGAAAAGGGTAGTGATCCTTCAAATAAGCTCTATTGAGATCTCTAAAGCCTACACACAACCTTATCTCTCCACTCTTATTTCTTATAGGAACCAAGTTTACCACCCAAGAAGAATGCTTGATGAGAAATATTATATTACCTTCTATTAGCTTAACCAAATCATTCCTCATTAGAAGTTATATTTTGGAATTAATAGGCCTTTGCTTCTACCTAATTGGTTTGACATTTGGGTTTAATTTAATAGTATGTTGAGCCAAACTAGGATCAGACATTTTAAGGTCTTTGCATTTCCATTCAAATATGTCATAATACTCACTACAAAACTCAATAAATGCATGTTTATTAGCTTTAGAATATACCTTTCCTAGTTTGAAATTTTTTTCTTTGATAATTGAGACTTGTTCATAATCTTTATGCTTGATATTCATGTTCATCTTCTCCTATTTAGCCTAATCATAGTTTTGAAGATGCCATTAAGGGTGACCAAGCCTTTTGGAAGATTGTTTTTTCAACTAGATGATTTGGTCCTCATACTACTACTGTAATTTAGTCTAATTTTTGGTAGAAAACTCAATTTCCTCTTAAAGAAAATTTACTATTTCTTGGTCATTCTCAAACAATTTCCAACTATTAACATTATCAAGTATAGATGACCTTACAACCACCTTGATATGTTGTTGAGTTTTTTCCCTCTTAATGTCATTTAGAATATCAAATTGGGCACCAATGGCAACCAATCTATCCACATGTTTGTTCATTTCTCATGGGACAACTTGTATGTTAAACACTTCAAAGTCCTCTATAATGTCCCAAAATCTATATTTTTAGGACTCCAATAATTTATTATTAGCTATGCATTTCCCTCTAACCTGATTTATAACCAAATCACTATCATTGAAGACTTGTAAGAACTTTATTCCTCTCTTATTAGCCCATTGGAGGCCATGTATAAGTGTTTCATATTCAATTGAGTTGTTAGTATAACTAAACTAAAATATAAAATCAGAAAAGTACTTATCTTGCATGGAAGATACCAAAAATACACCGGCTCCTACTCCATATTTTCTCCTAGATCCATCAAATAACATTTTCCATATGCCATAAACATGCTCATTAGTATTTACAAGATTTAAGATTATAACATATTCTTCATGCATGTAGTAGTTACCTAAATCAATTTTCTCAATGAGCATATAGGGATCATATTCATGATGTTCAGTTCCCTATTTATCAATAATAATATTAGGGATGCCTTAAAGAAGTGTGATTTGTTCATGATCTATGATAGTCTCTTCTTGATTAATAACTATGTAACTAACACTAGAAACATTTAGCACATATGGCTCTATGTGATATTTGGAAATTGGTTTAGATTTGATAGTGAATTTAGTGTCATATCCTATCTTGAATAACATGTGAGACCAATCTTATGATAATTAGCCTTTAATCTTAGTTGTGACATCTATAGATAGACATAGTGTAAAGTATGGTGGGAGATCTATAATGGAAACATCTTAATAGATTGAGAAGTTAGGACATGAACTCAAAGTGATACTTGATCCTGTGATCACAACAACTATTTTAATGGCTATAACATCTAATAATACTAATATTTTAGTGATTGGTTCATACTTAAATTCTAACTTATCAACAACTTGCCTATGCATCACAAAACTACTTACACATGAGTCTATCATATAATTTTGAACCAAGTGATCACCAATGATAAAATAAATGTATAAAGGTGGAGGTTTTTCACTCACACTTGCTTGTCCTTCCTTAGGCTGAGTTTAGATTAGTGAGGATTGATCTTGATTCATTTGGCATTCCACTTGAAAGATTGAGATTGGACAATGCTTCTTGAAATAAATCTTTTTTTCCTAGAGTCAATGTATCCCACATAGAAATGTTGGCATTAGTATTCTTCATTTGATCAATGATGTTGAAGGGAAAATTACAAAACCTTGGTTACATTTTGAGAGTAAAAACACCTTGAAATTGAGTGGATTAGATTGGATCCTTAGGCTAAAGTTCACTTCCCATGGTCTAATTTTTTTTCTTGAACATTTGGAGCTGAAACAGACCTTATGGCTCCTTGGAGCACTAGAGGAGCTGAAATATGACCTCTAATATTTAGTTTTTCACTTTCAATAGCCCTTTTCTTAACCTTGTGTTAGCTGTTATAAAATTAATGGCATTATTTGTGTTCTCCACTTGATTTACCCCAAAATAATCATCTTCTTTCCAATTCAAAAGTGTAGAATCAGGATGTATATTCTCTTTATATGAATCTCCTTGTGATGGTGTCTTAGATTGTGTCTCTTGAGGAATTGATACACTTTGGACCATCAATGATTGGTTAAGATCACCATTAGGACATGTATTTTGGTTATGATTTTGGATATAAGGATAACACCACTCATAATCTTGAAGGATGTTATTTTGAACCAACTCAATTACTTTTGAGGAACTAGGAGTAGCTAGACTTTGAGATATTATTGGCCTTGAATGGGTAAATTATCCTTGCCCCTAAAAATTTCCTTAAAAAGGTTTCTCATAAGGCTAATAGGGTTGATAAGGAGGTTGGTAAGGCCTATTAAAATGAGTTTGTTTCCTCTTCAGGGGACTAGTTCATTACTAAATGTCTAAAGTAAACTTTTCACTACTTATAAATTATTTGATGGCTATGAGGAGTTATCTCTTGGCTATCTAGTTAGCTTGTTGGCATAGTAATGGGTGCTAATGTAGGTTGTACAAGTGGTGTAGGAGGTGGTAACTCTTTAAATAGTGACATGGGATGTCTTGGAACAATCTTTCAAACTTGTATAAGGTAGTTTTTAGCCTTAATAGAGGTATCATATGCATCAAGAAGAGTTTAAATCCCCATATATTGGATCATAACAACAATATCATTATTTAAGTCTCTTAGATAGTAGAGGAAACCATTTTTAGGAGTGCACTTAACTAGATATTGGATTCTACCCCATTTTTTTTGAAAACTGAAGTTGAAATCACTCATGAATTCTTGTGGAACCCTCTTATTAGTGGTTAGTGGTTCAACTAAGGAAAAATGGTCAATTTTGTCTCTAAATTTATTTCATGTGTTCTCTTAATTCATCCCATAAATTTATTGAAAAAGGTTATAAGTTTTTATACCACTAAAAAACCTTGTCCTTAAATGAGGAAGCTAAAATTCTAATAGCAACATTCTTCTGAGTAATGTGGTGTACTAAACAAATGTTGGAAATATCCTTGATGTGCTCTATAGGTGTGGTTATATTCTCTCTAGTGAAATAAGTAATACTCTTGAGGGATACAATAGGTATATTATCATATTGGGAAATATTTATTGGACTTCCTTCATTTAAAGGAAAAAATACTTAATTACTAGGGACAACCATATAAAAAATATAAGGTAATCATTAGTTATTTTTAAGGGATTAGGTATAATAAAGGGGATTAATGTATAGATTAGACCTTGAAAACCTCTTCATTTTAACTTAATGCAATGGTAACTCCACAAAATTAGTGTCCTTACCTCTATAAAATACCCTTGTAGTTACTTTTGTCATGTAATTTTGATACTAGTTTCAACCACAATCCCTTGAAAGCTCAATAGAGTTTCCAGGTGCTTAATAGATGTGTGTAATTACTAAAAATTTCCAAGAGTAACACCAACCTCTCATAAAATCTCTTCAAACATTCTCATTGATCATGCTAGAAAACTATTGTCACTTGGATCTTTCACCTATTCATTCAATCAATTGATTGAATGGCAAAAATGGGATCATCACTAAGGTGTGGGATCTTGGCTCCTTGGAATGAACCACTAGAGAAGGCCATCTCTAGCCTAAAATAGATGTATCTAATTTAATATTAGTTTCATGCCTAAAACTATGCAAAAAAAGACATATTTATAGCTATAACTATGACTTTTTCATGAAAAAGGGAAGAGGGGTTGAACTAAAACTAAAAAAGGTGATGCACCAATAGTCTATAGATCTCCTTCACTTGATCTAACAACACAATAAATCCACATAACTAATGTAAAACTACACAACTCCTAAAAATCATGCAACTTTATCAACACTTACATAAGTGATTTTCATGAAGGTAGGTGTCTACATAATGTACAACCTAAAAATGAGGGTGAAAAAGAGATAAGACAACATAAGGGAAAGAAACATCCAAAAATTAATATCAATAGTTTAGATTTTACACAATGCTAAAAAAAAATTACAATGTAGAAGAGGTAAACATTAATTTTATTAGATCCAAGACATCAATCTAGCATTACAAGTCTCCAAAATAGTAGAGTATTATCCTACCCAAGAGGAGGGATCATGAATAAGTTATTTTTAGTTCTATATATAATAAAATGAGATGAGAGAGAAGAAGAAAGCATTAGAAGACCTCTTGAATGTTGTTGTAACTCCTTCAAAACATCTTATGCAAGATAAGATACAAGAGAAAATGGGGTCATTAATCCCTCTTCAATACATTAGACCTCTCCCATGAAGGTCTTCAATGAAGTTTGGCATAGTAGTGGGAGAGGAGACCTTGTTCTCTACTATTTTTGTCCCTTGGTGGGATTGTGGATGGTAGATGTGCTCCTTCATTGAAACTATATCTTAGAAATTCATGTCTTAACAACCTTAACTTACCTATGCACACCTCCCATAAATGCATTCTAGAGAGAATTTATCTCATGTTGACTTTCCCTCTTAACTACCATGCTTAGAGAATGTTTGACTTGGGGGAACATCTCCTACGCCCATTTATATCTTTGAGTTGATTGGCCATGACCACCACTCCATGGATGGAATTACATGTTTGTAAGGGAATTTTTCAACACCTCATACCTCCCTCATGCTCTTTATGACCACTTACTTCTCCCATAATAGTGCTTAAGAGGATATAGAAGCATGGATGGTCTAAAATCAATCTTGAAGTTCATATGAATGCCTCTTGGGGAGGTTAATAAGTTAGTGTAGCATCTTATTTTCTCATGAGAGATCTTGGAGAATCTAAGAAACATGCATTTCATGCTTTAAAATCCTATCTTGTACCTTGAAACCTACAATAATTTCTTTATAACCTCAATTTCTTTCATTTGCAGGCCTCATAGATAATTTCTAGTCTTTAACATCCTTGTTATCCACACTTATTCATCTAGTCTTCCAAACTTGACAAGAACCTTAAAACTTCTCCAAATCTATCATTCAATCCTATAAATTTGAAATCATGTTGTTGGAATCCCTTTGAAGATCATAAAATCTCTTTTTTATTCCTTAGGAGGTCTTCAACACTCTTCATACCTTTATGGTAGTCTTCTATCCCATTATAAGAATTAGGTCATCTATGTTTAGCTCTATCTTATCAAAGAATCCTAAGAACCTCTTTATTGTAGGTTCACTCATCATCATAGCCTTTATTGATTGTATATTGGATCAAAATTTTCTCAAAATACCTAAAATATTAATATGTTTGCCTAAAACTTGCTTGAAACTTCCCTCATCCTAACTTACAGGCTCTTTTGGGAGATTTAAGAATCACGTTTCTATCTTGATTAAATAATAAATCTCTCTTAAAGACTACATGCCTACCTATAGACCTGTATGTGTATGTCTCTTGATTGAAATTTCACTCCATAAGATTACAACATTGTAACATTATAACTTGAGTAATTTTTCCTACAAATTTTCATCATACTTTATAATTTCTTGGTATTCTAGACATACAACCATCATTACTCCACCTTGAAAACTTTTAAGTGGTCTTGGAGTGTACTTGGAAATATGGTTTAATCTTATAGGAAGGTTTCATACCTATATAACTATTTTATAACCTTTAACTCTATATTAGTAGGAATGCACGCATCTTTGACAATGTTGGAGAACCATAGAACCTCCTCTTACTTCGTGAAGAAGTATTATTAACTTTGAGACTTCAATCCTTGGATATAGAGACCTTTTTAAGATTTAATCTTTTCTCTCCATTTTTTAGTCCTACAAGTAAATGTTTGGATCCTACAACCTATCAGTACTCCTCCAAGACTATGCCTACAACCCTGTAATTTTACTAGCTTTGGTCACCACCTGTTACTTGATCTTGAGAAACCTTGATCACATCAAACATGTTTTGTAGGCTTGTATTAGGATTGATTTAATTTAAGACTCACATTTCCATCTTCAACACCATGAAGGTCCTACTTAGACCTTTAAATTTCATGGAAAACCTTGATCTTTGCTTAGAACTCAAATCCTACAGACCTCATTTGTCCTCTTTAAAGGTTTGCAACCTTCTTAAAGGTATTTGGGATTTATTTTCATTATAAAATTTATTTTATCTATCTTGATGGCATGTAAATATGTTTAATAACCCTTGACTTCCTCTCAATCTCATAAAATAATTTTGACAAACCTGTAGAACCATCTCCTACTTGGAAGACACCATAAATTCATGTTTCATGTTTGTAAGAACCATGTTTCATTATCAAGAAACCTTGAGAACTAATGCAGGACTATTGGTGAGGTCTTAAAGAGCTTTGGAAACATGTTTAAACTCTTCATGAAGACCTACAAATCTTATAGATAAGTTTGAGACTTCTTTAAAACCATGACTCTAGTTATAGTTTTGATGGATTTTAGAGAGGTCTGGTAACCTTGGTAAACTTTCATGGTAGTCTTGATGGTTATTGATAACCATGAAGGCTTGTTTGAATCCTATAAAGGCTTTGTAGATAGGATTGTATGAGTTCTTCAATACCCAAACCCTTGATCTTATTATTATGTCTATGTATACTTTTTAGAGACCATGAACTCTTGATCTATGGGCGTGTACACTCCTTAAAGATCTTGAGACTCTTTAAACTTTCCTTGGTGATCTTAGGGCCCTATTCTTCTTTCTTATAGACTTGTAGGTGCCAAAAGAGGTATATAGACTAGCAACATCTTCTTTGAGAGCAAAACCTTTAAAACTATTCCACTACCATGTAACTTGTTTTGAATAACCTAGATTATCATGAATATCTCCAAAAAGTATGAATACCTACATCATCATGGTACAAACCTAAAGCATGCACTATCATGCCTTTAGGCATCTATATCATGCTTGTAACTCACCATTTTCCTTGGCAAGATTAAATGCATTCTAAAAATACTTAAGACTTTATGAATCTTGAAAACATTGCTCTTTGCTATAATATACCTACAAGTGGGTTCTTGAATCCTACAAGTCTCCATGAATCTTATAATCCATGTTACCCATTGGTAAATATTTAAAATATACCTATGCTTTAGATACTTCATTTTTACAGGTCCATAAAGACTTCTTAAGACTTGAAACCTCTATTAAAAGTTGCATTATAGTTTTAAGTCTTGGTGAGACCCAAGACACCTTGAACTATTGAAATCATGCTTAAATTCATATTAAAACTCCTCATGAAGACTTGTATGTATCTATTTCATGGCACTTTGAAGGAGTGTCAACCTTGAGAAACTTGAACCTAGTCAAATGCCTATAGATATCCATGACCAAACCTAAGAAATATTGCTTCTAAAGAAAATCACGGTAGACCTAATAATCAATGTCTCTTTATTATGGCTTACCTCCTCTTAAACACATCAATAATTCCTTTGATCCTTATTGTAGGCTTAACACTTGTGAAAACCTTATTGTTGGAACTTACATGAATTACACAGGGTTATGATCTTCTTGAAATAATCTAGATTTTTATGAAGACTTTTTTACAAGTTTGAAACCTCCCCACTTGGTTTTAAAACCTATAGGTTATTTTTTGACAATTTGAGAACCTTTCAAGATGCCCTAACACCTCCATGATTCATCACTACCTTGATGGGATCCTTAAAAATAGTCTTAAATTTATTTTGATGCTCCACAATACTAAAAAATCATTCAAATTTGAAAACATAGTCTTAGGGTTTTAGAGAGATTTAGCTCTACTTACCATATTTTTGGGGAAATGATGTGTTTTCCTCCTCCTTTATTAATCTAAATATCTTAAATAGGATCCTTAAAACCATATTAACACTCCCCAGGACTTGTTTCAAGTCTTGCACCTATAAGATAAAGATGGAGCATGAATGTTTCTTAAGAGAAACCCTTACAACTTTCATACACTTGAGTTTGCAAGCCTATGGGTTGAATCCACATGATTTTTTGGTTCTTGATGCATCTAGACACCATAATGAAGTGCCTTAGGACCTAAAAAATGGTCTCCAAACTCTTCAAGAACCATGTATTTGTAGAAGAAAAAAATAACATGATTGTCATTGCTTGAAAACCCTGTAAAAAATGGTCTTATCTTGGTTTTAAATCTTTAAGCCTTAGTTTTGCCTCTTGAAAGCTTGAAAATACGTTACTTTGGATCATGTAGACATTCATTTTTAGGTATCCTTTACAAGAGCCTACAAACATCTTCATTGGATAAATTCTATGATTTAAACTTGATCTTCTCTCTTGGGAGGTTTCCACTTGGTCATGGATGATCTTCTTAACTTCTTCAAACTCTTTCATACTTGAGATCCTTTAAAAGGCTCTGTAAATGCATCAAAACTTGTAACTTCCCTCAATGAGCATAAAAAACTCTCTAAACCTATGTCAATGGCTTGTTTGAAGGATATTTGGATCATAAAAGTAATGGGCAATGTTAATCCAATCATGAAAATGTTGTAGAACTAATTTGCAAGTTTGTGGAATTTATAATTGGATTCTCCAATCTTGAAAACCATGGAAATACTTATCAAAACTTGCAACTCAGTCTTATGGGCTTGCAATTTTTTGACCCATGTATCATGTAATATCATTTCATGAGACATGTAGGCTTATAAAATACTCTTGAAACCATGATGTTTTCTTCATCACAACATTAAGAAGCTTGAAAATCACGCCTAAAAATCTAGGAGAAATGGAAACTACCATGGATAAGGGCTTGAAGATAGCTAACAACTTGGTCATTTTAAAATAGATTCCTCCCACATTGGAATGTTTGAAACAATCCTCAATGAGGGAGAAAGAATAGGGAAACACTTAGTCAAATACACTTGTAGACCATATGTACATATTTGAGGAGTTGTGGAGAGGTTTTTAATATTAAAGTGACTTTATGAGACCTCATAAATTTTTTCCACTCTTTTTATGCCTAATGACTTTAAATAGGACATTTGGATGTATTTATGAACTTATGAGTGATCTTACAACATTTTGATCCTTTTATGAACTTATGAATGCCTTTTAAGACCCTTATTGCTCTATTTTACATTGAAAATTAATTGAATAGCTCTCTATAAGGATAAAATGACAATAATGAATGATTTAGGACCCTCCTAATGTTGATATAAGGACTAAAAGGAGTGATATTCAATAGGTACAATGATAAGATGTGAATTCCTAGTCAATACACCACTAGGACTTATGGGAAGATGATGTACTCCACCCCACATAATCAAAATAAAATAAGGGTATAAGGTAAATAGGAACCTTTCATTTCTAGGTTTCCCAAAAGGGGAGAGCATACATGTAAAGAACCTCTCACAAGACACTCAAGCAACAAGAAGAAAAATCTGGTATGAAAGGAAAGAGCTTGGAAAATAAACAAGTTTTTCTTATAACCCAAATGAAATTGTGAATTATTTTTAAGCCCAAAATAAATATTTTGTGAAGAAAATTATTTTGTTTTGAGTCTAAAATCTAATTTTTGATCAAGGGCCTATAACACAAATGATTATAAGTTTGAGATGGGTGATAAATTTGGCTTTTTAAGGTCTCAAGTTTTTGCCTAAAGGATGATTTCACTGATATATAGGGTCAATTTCATCATTCTATAGGATTAATTTCACCTTTATATAGGGATGAATTCACCAATTATATGACAATTTCACCATTTTTAAATCAAACTTACTACTTTCACTTGAACCTACACATAAAACATAGAGTATGAAGGGTGAATTCACTGATTAGTAGGTGAAATCTGATGATTATATAACAATTTCAGCATTTTCAGTATGACCTCTCTATTTTCATCTAAATTTAAACACATAAAAAAAAGTATAAAGGGTGAATTCACTGATCAAGGTCAAATTCACTAATTATATGATAATTTCATATTTCTCAAGGTGAACTCATTATTTTCACCCAAACCTACACATAGAACATAAAGTATAAAGGACAAATTCATCGATTAACATGGTAAATTCATTGATTAAAAGTTAAATTCACTAATGTCAGGGGAAAACTCACTATTTCCACGTGAAACTGCACATGGAACATAAATTAAAATAGCTAAATTCATCAATCAGTAGGCCAAATTCACCAATGTTAGGGGCAACCTCACTATTTAGTAGGCTCAATTCACCAATTTCACCTAAAACATAAATTAATGGGTTTTTAAAGAAAATGAGGTGAATGAAACTAGTTACTAGGTTAATTATGGTAATTAGAAGAATTAGAATGGTATATAAGAACTTGTGGGGTGATTTAGCTCCCACCAGGTGTGCCATTATGTAATAATAAGAATCTAAAATAGGTTAGCCAATATGTTAGTGAATGAAATAAAAATAAACTTGAAGAATTGGCATACTAATATTTTTCCACTAGGTGAGCTATGGTAAATGTTGACCCAATTTTGCCCCTCTGGCAAAAATTTGGTCACCCTTTTCAAAAGCTATGAAAGGCCAGTCAATTTTGGGTTACAGTCCATCTTCAAGTTCATGCTCAGTTCAGGCCGAGTTCATTGGTTCGGCATGATTCATATCGGTTCGAGCACCTCAGTTCAATATGGTTTAACCACTGAACCGTTGAACCTTTTGGTTCAATAGGTTCGGTTCAACGAAAAGGTTCAAGCGCTTTGGTTCAATGCAAAATTTCAAGTCAACGGTTCAATGCATCTAAGTCCCATAAAAAATTCAAAGTTTTAAAGCGCAGGGGTGGGCTGTAGTTTAGCAAAAGGTAGAAAAGAAATTGTCATGGGTTACACGGCAATGAGCGGCAAAATTGCTGCAGGTTACACAGTAGTCAGTGGCAAATTTGTCATGGGAAGTAGTGAGTAGAGAAAAGCAGACCAACTAACACGGCTAACGATGGCAAAATTGCCGTGCATGGCAGCTAACACGGCTGATGGTGGCAAAACTGCCACGCACGACAGTAAATCAGTCGACGGTGGCAAAATCATCGTGCACGATAGCGAACTTGACTGACGGTGGCAAAATTGCCACGTACGGCAATAAATCGGCCGATGGCGGCAAAATTGCCGCGTGTAGTCCATGACATTGAGTGGTAAAATTACCGCTCACAACACTCCATAGAGAAAAAAGCCTGCAAAACACAGAAAAAGGCTCAACCAGCTGGCAGAGGAGCAGGCTGCATGCAAAACGAGGCAACAAGCATGGTCCCGATAGATTTTTGACGTCAGCTACAGTGTTTTCCCTCTTCCTAATGGAGACTCAAGTAGCCACTTGCAAGCAAAATGCCAATGAGTCTCCTCTTGGCTTTTCCATATAAATGGGCAGACTTGGCCATTTTAAAGGGATCTTCTCCAATTTTGTAAAGAGCATAGCTCTACAAATTCTACACCTGAATCAATAAAATACAATTTTTTGCCTCCATCTTGGATAGATTTGTTGTGTATGTCATGAGTATTATTTGTGTTTAGTCATTATCTTTGATGCTTTCACAGGTTAATGCCAACAGACCAGCCATCTACAAGGCGCCATTTCTGCAGCTGAAAGGAGAAGAGCAATATTTGAGAAGGACAGAATAGAGGAAGTTGCTTGCAAGTGTGCATTCACAGCACCTTGGTAAACCTCTATTATGTATTTTCCATTATAGCCTCCCTATTAGTCCTAGTAGCCTGGTTCTTCTGCTAGATGTGTAGAGTATATTTGCATTTTCTTGATTCTGAGAGTGGATGTGGGAGGGTCAAACCTTTATTTTGGTGTATCACCTCTTTAGAGTAGGCTTTTTGTTTTCCTATATTTTCTTCCCCCTTTTCATCGCCCCAGTATATCTATATATCTGTATTTTGCATTGCCTAAAACAAACAAGATACATCAGAGGGAACTATCCCATACCTAGAGACTCTCCTCTCCTGCTTCGTCATCCCACAGGTGAGAGGAGTTTCCATGTTGCAGGGAGAGGGCAGGAACCTATTTTCTTGCCACGGGGTGCTATCTCCAGTCGTCAACAATTTTGGAATGCCTGGTGGGACCCAAGTTTTCAACGAAGTAATGTTTCAGGATTGATGTTGGTCTTATTATGGTAAATCGAGTTTTTCAGCATCTAGCGACTTCAAATTAAATCCGTTGGTTAAGCAACCTAGTGCCATTCAAAAATTTCCTTGTATGTATACTTCTTTTGCTCAAAATCATGGGTCTTGTTTTCCTTCATGTGAGTGTGATCAGACTTCAGATATTTATGCAATCCCCTCAAGCGACTCTCCTAGTTGCCCTGCAACTATAAGGGGGGTGAGGCTAGAATTTGAGAGGTAGACAATGGAAGTCGACAGGCTGGAAGAACAGTACAAATATTAGCAAGAGTTGATATATAAAGAGGAGTGCTTGTTTAGGCAAACACAGGCCTTGTTGTCCATGAAGGAGGAGGTAACAAAATGGAGAAATCCATCTATCCAAGGCAGTCAGCTTTGCATACCCCCTCCTACCCTGAAGAAAACCTCCTCTTTTACACCAAATCCATTTTATCATATTGCACTTACTCACTCCAGCTCATACAATACAACTGCTCCCAAACTCGTGCATCTGGCCTTCCAATGCCAAGTGGCATTAGGGAAACCTCCCATGGAGATCAATCTTTTCAACTACTTAGATCGAGAATCTTCCATTGAGAATAATACCACCAGCCAACACGTCCCTCTTCTAAAGACTCATCCAATGCATCAATAGTGTTTTCCTTGCATTCCCCAACCTCCCCAAGTCCTTCAGCATAATACGCAGATTTCGAGTTGGAGGAAGAATTGCTAGGGCCCAGCTCAGAGCTTTGAAGAGGATAATGCTGGTGACCTCCAAGAAAGACTCTTTCAGGACAACCTAGCCAAACAAATTGAAGATTTAGAGGCTAGGATGAAGCTGCTCCTTGAAAGAGAGATAAAATTTCCAGACCTTGTGGAGGAGCCTCAGGACCTCGTGGAAAACAAAGTTGCTCCCTGTTCGCAGGGGTAGAGTTCTAATTTAGAGATCCTGCATTAGGAAAAAATAGTGGAATCATGGGGCAGCAAAGAGAAAAAAGAAAAGCAAGTGTTTTCTCAAAACTTTGAGGAAGCTAAAGCTGTTTCTAATTATGCTGATGCTAGCAACCTCTAGGAAAAGCTTTTCCAAGAAGATCTGAGTAGGAGAATTACAGAGTTGGATTCTAAAGAGAAATTCCTCAACCAATGTGTGGTGGATGGTTCAGGCCAAACAGCATATTCCATGCTTGAACACACCCCACCTACACATTTCCAAGAGAGTTATCAGGTCGTGCCTGATATTGATGAAGTCCTGATCAAGTGGAGAGAGGAGAATCATTCGATTCTAGCTCAAGGACTGCTTCCTCTTCCACATGCTTTCTCCACTTCACCCCTTCTCAAAGAACCTATTTTACAAGAAGCAGGAGAGGAACAAAAGATCCAATTTGCAGTCTTTTAGGAGGTTGTCATAAGCGACAACGAAAAAGAAATCGTCATTGACGCTCCTTGTGAAGACCTTATCAGCAATGAAGAAGATGCAGGTCTTGCATATATGCAGATGTTCCAGCAATTTGAAGAGGAACAAATGCATGGTAAGCTCTCTTCTCCTCTGTTTGATGAACTTCCTTGCTATTTTGATGAGGATGACTACATCAAAGAACCCGAGAAAGAGGAAGATCAGGAGAATGTTTTTGAAAATCTAGAAGCCCTGATCAGCAAAGAGGAAAAGGAGAGGTTTGTTTTCTAGGATGAATGCTTTAATGAAGAGAGTTTTAAATAGAGGGGTGATGTTCTGTGGGATGAGCAACCATTTTGTGAGTCCATTTCAGACGTCACAGCAGTCACACTTCTTCAAGAAGGCCAAGTGGAAGTAGAGGATGAGTCTGACAGAGTTTTCAAAGAGGCAGAGGGGAACGAGCCAGACCATGATACATTGCAGAAGGAATGTGCAGATCAGATGGCTTATGATGATGAGCTAGTAGCAATTGATTTCTTGGTGAAGAGCACCAATATCAGGGATCGGCATTCAGCAGGCTTCCAAGAACAAACAGTATACATATATGTCGAAGGCATGTTTGACTTTAATCCTCTCAATTTCTAGCCAACTCAGGTGACAGGTAAAAAGAGCAAGTCACCATTTCTCTTTTCCATTCAGCTACTTGCCCACCACCATAAGTCTTCTCACCAAGAAGGGGACTTGAGAAATTTTCCTTTCGATCCAGGAGGGGTGCGAGCATTCCTGGTTAGCTGTATATAATAGTTTGCTTTCAATTATTTTCCCTATTTTCCTTAAGTGCAGTTTCCACAGTTAGTTGTTTTTAGCCTTGTGTGTTTCCCTTTGCGTATGGGGGTAAATTCTGTATTTTTGATCCTAGGATCTTTTAGGCTATTATTAATTCTTTCAAGCTGCATCTGACTCCATGCTCAATGGATATTCAAAGGCAACTGGGTCCTAAGCATAGCAGGCATGCTTCCCCTGGGAGTCACCAATTTGTTGACCCAATTTTGCTCCTCTGGAAAAATTTTGGTCACCCTTTTCAAAAGCTATGAAAGGCCAGTCAATTTTGGGTTACAGTCCATCTTTAGGTTCATGCTCAGTTCAGGCTGGGTTCATTGGTTCAGCATGATTCATATCAGTTCGAGCACCTCAGTTCAATATGGTTGAACCAATGAATCGTTGAACCTTTTGGTTCAACAGGTTTGGTTCAACGAAAAGGTTCAAGCACTTTGGTTCAATGCAAAAGTTCAAGTCAACGGTTCAATGCATCTAAGTCCTGCAAAAAATTCAAGTTTTAAAGCACAGGGGTAGGCCGCGGTTTAGCAAAAGGCGGAAAATAAATTGTCGCGGGTTACACGGTAGTGAGTGGCAAAATTGCTGTGAGTTACACAGCAGTCAATAGCAAATTTGCCGTGGGAAGCATTGAGCGGAGAAAAGGAGACCAGCTAACATGGTCGACGGTGGCAAAATTGCCACGCACGATAGCTAACGTGGCTGACGGTGGCAAAACTATTGCGCATGACAATAAATCGATCGACGATGGCAAAATCACTACGCATGATAGTGAACTCAGTCGACGGTGGAAAAATTGCCACGCACTGCAGTAAATCAGCCAACGGCAGCAAAATTGCCATGTGTAGTCCACGACATTGAGCGGTAAAATTACCGCTCACAACACTCCACAGAGAAAAAAGCCCACAGAACATAGAAAAAAGCCCGACCAGCTGGCAGAGGAGCAGGCTGCATGCAAAATGAGGTAGCAAGCATGGTCTTGGTAGATTTTTGACGTCAGCTATAGTGTTTTCCCTCTTCCCAATGGAGACTCAAGCAGCCACTTGCAAGCAAAAGGCCAATGAGTCTCCTCTTGGCTTTTCCATATAAATGGGCAGACTTGGCCATTTTAAAGGGATCTTCTCCAATTTTGTAAAGAGCACAGCTCTGCAAATTCCCCACTTAAATCAATAAAATATAGTTTTTTGCCTCCATCTTGGATAGATTTGTTATGTATGTCATGAGTATTATTTGTGTTTAGTCATTATCTTTGATGCTTTCACAGGTTAATGCCAACAGACCAGCCATCTACAAGGCGCCATTTCTGTAGCTGAAAGGAGAAGAGCAATATTTGAGAAGGACAAAATAGAGGAAGTTGCTTGCAAGTGTGCATTCCACAGCGCCTTGGTAAACCTCTGTTATGTATTTTCCATTATAGCCTCCCTGTTAGTCCTAGCAACCTGGTTCTTCTGCTAGATGTGTAGAGTATATTTGCATTTTCTTGATTTTGAGAGTGGATGTGGGAGGGTCAAACCTTTATTTTGGTGTATCACCTCTTTAGAGTACGCTGTTTGTTTTCCTATATTTTCTTCCCCCTTTTCATCCCCCCAGTATATCTATATATCTATATTTCGCACTGCCTGAAACAAACAAGATACATCAGAGGGAACTAGCCCATACCTAGAGACTCTCCTCTCCTGCTTCGCCATCCCATAGGCAAGAGAGGAGTTTCCATGTTGCGGGGAGAGGGCAGGAACCTATTTTCCTGCCATCAGGTGCTATCTCCAGTTGTCAACAATAAACAAGAAACAAATATAAAATAGAATACAAAAGCTTAATTTATACCTTCCTTAGATATTTGCTTGTGAACTGGTTTGAAGAGGTTGAGCTCGACTTATGAACTAGTAGTTTTTAGCAATGTTGATTCCACATGGGTAATATCTCTCCTAGTCCACTTGATATTTGGCTTGGTTTGGCATGATAATATTGAAGAAAATTTGAAGTTCTAGTGTGATTTTGGCATGGTAAGTTTAATTTTAAAGATATTGCTAAAATGGAAGGTGAACCCTTATAGTTTTTTAGAATGATTGTGAATTGTTGATATGAGATAAAGATCAATGGTGGAGGATGAGTCCTCAAACTCATGATTTCACATATGGAGTGTGTAATACATGCCATTTAAGGCCTTTTTAGAGAGTGTAAGAGATGTTGTAAGAAAGTGCAATAATGACCTCTTAGAGTGTGTAAGAGAGGTTTAAGAGAAAGAGTGTGTCTGAGGAGTTTAAGAGCTTGCTTGTACTCCTTATCTTTCCCACTAAATTTCTTGAGTGACATCACCAATGTGAGGAAACAAAGCACTTTTTTTTCAGGAAAATAAGATAATTCAAAAAGTCATGGAATTTCCTGTTAGAGGATTGATTAGGATAATTAATCAAGGTGATTAATTTTTAACTAGAAAAATGGTGCATTTGCAATGTTCATTTGTCAATCAAATATTCATTTAATTGGCTTGTAATAACATTTTCAAAGAGTCAATTTAATTTGAGATACATCTGAATAGATAAATATTTCAATATAATCAATTGCCCCAATCAGGAATGTGCCATTATGATTTTGGATTAAAACAATAGTTACATGGGTAAATTGGGTTAATTTATGATTCCTGATTAAATTTGTGTGTGATTGTAGAAATTCATTCTGAATACAATTTAGACATAGAAGTGGTTAAAATGAAGTGTTTACACAACCAACTATACCAAATAAGCTACTCAAGTTCTAGATATAGAGATGTCATGATCACATTTTATGCACATAGGGTTTGATGTAGATCAAATAAATTTTATATTTGATTTATTGAAGTGATTAGATTCTTACCATTAAACTTGCACACTTCCACTTTTGGTAGCATGTGATTCAAACTGGCATTAGAATTTGGATTGTGTGAATTGGGAGAACCCAATTAGAGTGGTGAAAGATTATTTTAGGGAAGTTTTGCCATAATAGTGGTCAACTGAGCACTCAAATTTGAAAATTGATTCTTCAGATAATCTATGTCCCCTTCTGCTGCAACGAGATCATCCTTCTTCATCATGATTTGTATATTTGACTGAAGTTGTTAAATTGCCTCAAAAATTGATGGATATAAAGTTATCGACTCCATGTCATCCTTATGAGGAGTTTTTGGAGTGATTCGCAAGTATTAGGAATAGCCATGCACAAACCCTAGGATGGAGGGTTTTGGGCCCCAAAAAAATGTACTAGTAGATTGTATTGTTGTAATTATCTCATCACAATGAATCCAATGACTTTTAAATTACATAGGGGTGTGAAAAAATTCAAGACTTTTTTTTCAAAAAAATAATTTTGAACAATACTATAGTGGAAAAAAAATTCTTGGATTATAAGTTATATTTTTTCAATCCTTCAGCTCTCTTAATCGATGCAACACCAAATCTGAAAAACAATGCCATAAAAATTGTCCAAATTAATGCTCTGATACCACTTGCAATGACATTACTTAAGTTTTTCTTGATAATGAGATAATATATCACATAATTAAGAGTACAATAATCAGATCTACAATAATAATTGACAAAAGAGTAGAATATTTGATAAATATGACTAAGTCACTTCTAGTGGTCAACCTCCACAACAATGCAATAAGGGCAGAATTTGAAATATGATTATAAAATACTAACAAATACCTCTCATATATATATATATATATATATATATATATATATATATATATATATATATATATATATATATATATATATATATATATATGAGATAATTAGCAATGGTTAGTCCATAGGCAGACCATACTAATAACATAGAGAAATACAATAAGATAATATGAAAGGTGTGTAATCTACAATTTGGCCACACACACACACACACATATGATAATTAGCCATGGTTAGTCCATAGGTAGACCATACTAATAACATAGAGAAATGCAATAAGATAATATGAAAGGTATGTAAGCCATAATTTAGCCACACATATCCTTAAACACACCATCTAGGTTGAGGGTGATGTAGGAGCATCTACAAAAGTTTCAAATTCTAGTGTAAAAATTCAAATTTTGGTTTTCCCTCCAAATTGTGAGATTTCAAAATTTCACCTTCAAGGTAAATGTAATTATCAAAAAGTGAAAGTAAAAAGGTGAAAAGTGATTGTTATATTATTGAGGAAATAAAAGGGAAATGGTTGAAACTATTTTCAACCTTAGTAAATTGTTAAAACTTAAAAACAGTCTTTTGTTGCCTTAAGCCTAATTTGGGCGTAAAAGTTGGAAGAGAGATTCTTGAAAAGAAAGAAAAAACAAGAAGAATTCATTAAGAGAGAGAGAGAGAGAAGAAGAGAGGATGAGAGGGACGTAGAGGAGAAGAAGGACAGAGAGGAAAAGACCTCTCTCATCCAAGGGAAGAGATACAAGAAGAAGAAGAGGATCTCAAAGGATGAAGAATGAAGGAGAAAGAAAAGTTGCAGGTGGAGTCCAAGACTAAGCATGGAGGTGTATATAAAGATTTCATAAACAAGGAATATTCTTGTAAGTAATCTTATTGAAAAATGAAAGAAAAGAAGTTTGATTTCCATGATTTTGATGTGGTTTCTTTTATAGAATTCTGGCTTCAAAATGACAGGCCTGTGTAAGTGTGTGTGTATATGTGAATGTGTGTGAATGATGGTTTTCCATATAAAATTGAGAAAATTACATGTAAACTGGTTATTTGGCATGTTGAGAATGAGTTTAAACTGATATTCTGTGAACAAGAGGTCTTAAAAGTACTTTGAATGTATAAGAAGCCCAAACAGGCCTAAACTAGATATTCAAGAATTTAAAAATATAGCTCATTGTCTAAGGTAAAATCCACATGAAAATATTTGGATGGAGTTTAAAATGGTATGTAAATAGGTCTCTGATGCAGGTATGAACTTAAGAAAGGAAGAAACAGGTTTAGAAACCCCTTTAATGTCCAAAAACTCCACAGTTGGAATTCAGGCCTGTAGGTGACAGTTTATAGACAATGATAAGACATTTGCATGTTTTGCAAGGCAAATGGATTGATAAAATTATCCCTTTCTATGAGTATGGAATGGAGAAATAATTTAAGGTATTTAAATGTTCATACATACCTTGGAACCCTGTTGATCATTGTGTTAGAGGAGAAAACCAAGAACCCTGCTGACTGTCATACAAATACAGTCAAAAGACATTGAAATGTTAAGCATTAGAAGGTACAAAAGATTGATATGACTTGGATGATTATTGGATAAGGTTTAGGGGGTTAAACAAGACCCTATAAAAGTGATTAGAACCCTTGAAACTATCTAAAACACACCCATCAAAAATAATTAGCTCTCGGCCTGTGACTGTCCAAGGGAAAATCCTGATTTAACTTCTAGTCCTCAAAATGAGTTTTAATGATTGAAACCTCTTGAAACATTGTAATTTGACCCTTGATAATGTTAGAAAAATGTTGGAAGTAGTTTCAAGGTGCTACAGTATGGAGACGTATGGAAAAAAACAATTGCCAAGTGGATCCTAGGTGTATGTGAAGGAAAGAGCATAGGCCAATATAGGAAAAGTGAATTTCTCCAAAGAAGTGCACTAAAAAATGATTGATTCACCTGTAACAAGATAACGGGTATCTGGAATGATGTTTTATTTTCTTAGAAAGTCCGTACATCACTATGGACAAGGGGTTTTGCACTAAAGGAGGGCTAATTGGAATAGGGCTTAAAGAAGAAAGTACAATTCCGTACAAAGTAACCTTAAGATATTTTTTAGTATGTTATATAAGGGCTTAATGGGTATCCATAAATGGTTTTACTTTCATGATTGAGTTAACTGACAAAGAGTTATGGCCAATAAATAGAGAAAACAGGGCTACAAGGAATGCTTGACTAATAGGCATGTAATTTGAAGTTAGCT
Source organism: Torreya grandis (assembly GCA_037957365.1). Lineage (NCBI taxonomy): Eukaryota > Viridiplantae > Streptophyta > Pinopsida > Cupressales > Taxaceae > Torreya > Torreya grandis. The sequence goes on along the minus strand of JARHVA010000015.1, from coordinate 173,701 downwards.
CAAAATATGATGGTTTCAGAGCTGTGTAAGATAAATTTGTATCATTTTGGTATCAGATATTGAAGCTCTTGGGATTTTTTGAAGAAAAGTTATGAGTAACTTTGATATTTGATTTGAATTTATTGTGTTTGAGAAGTAAACAGGTGAAAGGAAGGCTTAAAGCCATTGAGGCTTAAGGAGAGAAGAAGCCAAGGAAAGCTTAGTAAAGAGCCAAGATAAGCTCTAGAAGAAGATCAAGTGAATGCTCAAGAGGAAGATCCAAAGCAAGGTAAGCTTGGATTTGTGATTTGTGTTTGTTGAAGTGTTGTGTAAAGAGTTGCTACAGGATTGAGAAAAGGATCAAAAGACTAGGATGCAAAAGGCCTAGGTGAGATCAAGGAGATTGTCAAAAGACTAGCCAAGGAGAAAGGCTTGGGTGAGACAAGTGGACCTAAAGGGATCAAAAGACTAAGGTGAAAAAGACTTGGGTGAAGATCTCAGAAATGGAGATATTGCTGAGAAAAGAGCAGAGCAGTAAGGTACATGAGGGCACCAAGAAGAAAACAAGCATCCAAAAGAAGAAAGGTATGGACAGTATTGCAATTGATAAAGAGATTGATAGTTTGAAAATAGATTTAGCTAAGATTAAAAATGAATATGAGTCTTGGATGCAGTTGAATAGGAAAGCATGGGTATGGCCAATGAAGAAGAGGTTGAAGTGGCCAATGGATCTCCTAATGAAGAGGAGAAGAAGGCAAAATGAGATTTCCAAGAAAAGAGAAGCCCATAGAGGCTTGAAGAGGATGAGTAGGTTGCCAAGTGAGCAAAAAGAGGAAGAGGTGGAGAAGAAGGTTCTCATTGTGGAGAACAAGAGAAGAGAAGAAAGAAAAGATGAAGTGCCAAGAAGAGCACTTGAGAAGATGAGAGTGTTGGTGAAGAGAACACTCATAGGGACCTTGAGGTCTCTTATTTTTATATCTAATGTTGTCTTTGAATGGGTAATTGCAGGTATGAGCAGCCTTATGAAGGTCAAGAAAAGGGCCTTGGAGAGTGAAGAGATTGGTGCAAGAGAAGACACCAAGTGCAAAAGTGAATGTGTAAGATGAAAGAGAAGTAAGTTTGCTGTTGTTGATAAGGAAGAAGAAGAGATGCATTGGTTAATGCATAAAGGAGGTGTTGAAGAACCCATACAAGTAAGAGAAGAGGTAGAAGATGAAGTTGAATTTCATGATGCCATTGAAGGCTAAGAAGAAGAAAGAGAGTAGCCAAGTACAAAGGAAGAAAAAGATTGCTCCATAGATCAAGCTATCAAAGAGGTAAATGAAGTGTTAAGACCTGATTTTGATTGTTATTGTAAGTATGAAGCTGCTAATGTACAGGTGCAAGAGTTAAGGAAGATGATAGAGCCCTCAAAAAGAGAATTTAAGCATGGGTATGTGATGCCTAAATGGTGGAAGAAGCAAACTCCCAAACAAGAGGAAGTGCTGGTACAAGAGCATGATTACATGATGCCTAAATGGCTTGTGAAGTCAAATGATAAGAAGAAGACTCAAATGTGGGTGCCTAAAAAGGCAAAGAGAAAAGAGAGGATTGTAGGTGATTCAAGCAGCCAAGAGAATGAAGATGAGAAAGAAAACTTCTCAAAGAATAATGAGGTAGAGCATGAGGATGCAAAGATGAAAGGTAAAAAATTTGTTTATGATAATGTTTTTGAATCCTTCAATGATATTTTCATGAGAAAAGAAAGATGGAAAGTGGCTGTGTGGACTAATATGCAGCAAGGAGAGAATTCCAAATGGATGGAGGATGAGGAAAGGAGAAAGTATACAACAGAACAAACAAGATGGCTTCAAGCAGAGATTGAAGAAAGCAAAGAGATAGAAGGTAAGAGTGCTTCAATTGTATTTGATAAGTATATGGATGTTGATGAAGAAGTTGGTTATTGTGAAGACAAGCTAATAAAAGATGAGATAAGAGGTAAAGGGCAAGTAAGCCTTGTGTGTGATCAGCCCAAATTTGATGAAGAGAATGGTGAGATAGATGAGATCTCACTAAAGGAAGAGTTGAATATGTTAGAGGAGCTGTTGGGTGATTCAAGAGAGATAAAGGAAGGTACAAGCCATGGTGAAGGCAGCATTGGGAAGAGTGGAGCAAGACAAGAGTAGAGCAAAGAGACAAAGGCAGTTTTGGTCAAAGAGCAAGCATGTGAAGACATCCAAGAGGCTTCATGGCCTAAAGATTTTGATTCTAAGGTGGCTTTGAATGTTTTGTATGCAGGTATGAAGGTTGCTGAAGTGAATGACATACATGAGTCATTGAAGAAGCTCATGAACCAAGAAGAACAACAAGAAGATCTAGAAGACATATATAAAGATGAAGAATCATTGAAGCAGGAGCTGGCAGCTGAGAAAGAGATGAGGAGAAGAACATACCAGAAGAGGAAGAAAAGCAAGATGAAAAACAAAGACTATCAAAGACAAGCATTGGTATTGGCAACAAGACCTTGGGATCTAGGCATAGAATGAAGGCTAAAGCATGGAGGAAGCATCTCATTTGAACTAAGGTTCAAATCTTTTCTAGAGGGAGAGTATGATGCAGGAGCATCTACAAAAGTTTCAAATTCTAGTGTAAAAATTCAAATTTTGGTTTTCCCTCCAAATTGTGAGATTTCAAAATTTCACCTTCAAGGTAAATGTAATTATCAAAAAGTGAAAGTAAAAAGGTGAAAAGTGATTGTTAGATTGTTGAGAAAATAAAGGGGAAATGGTTGAAACTATTTTCAACCTTAGTAAATTGTTAAAACTTAAAAACAGTCTTTTGTTGCCTTAAGCCCAATTTGGGCGTAGAAGTTGGAAGAGAGATTCTTGAAAAGAAAGAAAAAACAAGAAGAATTCATTAAGAGAGAGAGAGAGAAGAAGAGAGGATGAGAGGGACGTAGAGGAGAAGAAAGACAGAGAGGAAAAGACCCCTCTCATCCAAGGGAAGAGATACAAGAAGAAGAAGAGGATCTCAAAGGATGAAGAATGAAGGAGAAAGAAAAGTTGCAGGTGGAGTCCAAGACTAAGCATGGAGGTGTCTATAAAGATTTCATAAATAATGAATATTCTTGTAAGTAATCTTATTTAAAAAGGAAAGAAAAGAAGTTTGATTTCCATGATTTTGTTGTGGTTTCTTTTATAGAATTCTAGCTTCAAAATGACAGGCCTGTGTAAGTGTGTGTGTATATGTGAATGTGTGTGAATGATGGTTTTCCATAGAACATTGAGGAAATTACATGTAAACTGGTTGTTTGGCATGTTGAGAATGATTTTAAAATGATATTCTACGAACAAGAGGTCTTAAAAGTACTTTGAATGTATAAGAAGCCCAAACAGGCCTAAACTAGATATTCAAGAATTTAAAAATATAGCTCATTGTCTAAGGTAAAATCCACGTGAAAATGTTTGGATGGAGTTGAAAATGGTATGGAAATAGGTCTCTGAGGCAGGTATGAACTTAAGAAAGGAAGAAACAGGTTTAGAAACCCCTTTAATGTCCAAAAACTCCACAGTTGGAATTCAAGCCTGTAGGTGACAGTTTATAGACAATGATAAGACATTTGCATGTTTTGCAAGGCAAATGGATTGATAAACTCATCCCTTGATATGAGTATGGAATGGAGAAATAATTTAAGGTATTTAAATGTTCATACATACCCTGGAACCCTGTTGATCATTGTGTTAGAGGAGAAAACCAAGAACCCTGCTGACTGTCATACAAATACAGTCAAAAGACATTGAAATGTTAAGCATTGGAAGGTACAGAAGATTGATATGACTTGGATGATTATTGGAGAAGGTGTAGGGGGTTAAAAAATACAATATACAAGTGATTATAACCCTTGAAACTATCTAAAACACACCCAGAAAAAATAATTAGCTCTCGGCCTGTGACTGTTGTGATATCCCCTACCAATAGAGATATATGAAAGACACAAAACTATGATACCAAAGACCAAAGCTCTGATACCACTGTGATGTCCCTTACTTAGGGGCTCTTTTTTCTCCTACAAAAGCTCTGAACAACTGTACAATTTGCAGAATAGATTCAAACATGCATAAACAAATCACAGATCTTATCATTCATCCAGCTGATTACAATAGATGTCCTTTCTTATGCAAACCAAAGAATATTACAGATATGGTCTTAAAACCCTGAAATTATGCAAACTAGAAATAAACTTGCAATTCTGAAAGTCTCGGCCTGCTGTGTCGAACACACAGTCGCCGGTGTCGGTCGATATACTACCGACGTCGGTCTCTGCAGGTCCTTATCTGCCGACGTCGGTCCTCAGAGGGCCGATGTCGGTCACTGGAGATCTCTGTCTGCCGGTGTCGGTATCTGCGTGGATCTGTACGGACCTATACGGACTTAGTACGGCTGCCAGCCTGTCTGTTCTTAACCCCTGATTGCTGAACCACCTGATCTGAAGATATACTATTCTAATACAGAATATCTCTATCTGTATAATTTATTGGATCAAAACTAAATAAAGATAAATACCTGAAATATCTGTAATAACTTCTGTGTGAAGTTATCTCTCAACCTTGAAATTCTGTGATAACTTCTGGATGAAGCTATCTCTCAAATCTGTACCTCTGTGATAACTTCTGGATGAAGCTATCTCTCAATTTGGCAATAGATCGGCTGATCTTTCACAACCTCTGAATTGCACACAATGAAGAGTTGACGTTCTCCACTGCAAATGGAATCCTGGAACCCTTGGCTCAGTCTTCACAGAAGAATTTCTCCAATTTCAATAATCAATTCATACATACAAACTCTCTCCCATGAGAAACTCTTATACCCTTCCAAAGGTGTGCTTGCTAAAATTAGATTTCCCCAAATTAGAACTTGGGGTTCTAAAATTAGAATTCCTCAAATTAGAACTTGGGCTTCTAAAATTAGAATTCCTCAAATTAGAACTTGGATCTTAAAATTAGACCAATTAGTTAATAATTAATAATTAATTAATATCTAATTTAAAATTAGACCAAATAATTAATTAATTAATAATTAATTAATATCTAATTTAAAATTAGACCAAATAATTAATATTTGATTAAATCAATCAAATATTAATATCTCCCTCAATACATGTCGGATCCTCGAACCGTCTGTAGCTGGTGAATCAGGGAGTGATTCTGCACATGACCATATCAAAACAAGGGTGCTCCGCTGTATGTCAAATATCCCTAAATAATAGGAGCTCAGGCCCAATGTGTCTGAAATAACCTGAATGAGAGCCAACTATAGGAATTCTGTAAATCAAAGCCAAGCCAATCTCCATCATGACCCTCTATCCATCCAATCAGCCTACGAAGGTCGCATAATAGGCTAATCATCAAGCCTGTCAATGTCCACGAAAAAGGGGACATGACAACTGTCCAAGGGAAAATCTTGATTTAGCTTCGAGTCCTCAAAATGAGTTTTAATGATTGAAACCTCTTGAAACATTGTAATTTGACCCTTGATGATGTTATAAAACTGTTGGAATTGGTTTCAAGGTGCTACAATATGGAGAAGTATGGAAAAGAACAATTGCCAAGTGGATCCTAGGTGTATGTGAAGGAAAGAGCATAGGCCAATATGGGAAAATTGAATTTCTCCAAAGAAGTGTACTAACAAATGATTGATTAACCTATAAAAAGATAATGGGTATCTGGAATGATGCTTGGTTTGCTTATAAATTCCGTACATCACTCTAGACAAGGGGTTTTGCACTAAAGGAGGGCTAATTGGAATAGGGCTTAAAGAAGAAAGTATAATTCCATAAAAATTAACCTTAGGATATTTTTTAGTATGTTATATAAGGTCTTAATGGGTATCCATAAATGGTTTTAATTTCATGATTGAGTTAACTGACAAAGAGTTATGGCCAATAAACAGGGAAAACAGGGCTACAAGGAATGCTTGACTAATAGGCATGTAATTTGAAGTTAGCTCAAAATATGATGGTTTCAGAGTTGTGTAAGATAAAGTTGCATCAGAGGGCATAGTAGCATGCCTCCAATGTAGAAATGTTTCCCATGGGTGTGATCAATGTCACACATATGTATGTCCATGTCTCATATATAACCTTTATGTCATGCATGCACCTCATGTATAGTGTGAAAATCATGTACATATAAAATAAATACGTAACTCATCATGTATGTGAAAAATACCATCAAAGCAAGTATT